>JANEYF010004143.1:0-94149 GCA_029963845.1 Rhamnusium bicolor
GTGTGCCTTGTATCAGAGACAACCACGAGACGTCAAGTACTTGTATTGTTTCTATTCAGAATATTGCACTGGTCTGTTGTTCTTGAAGGTGAGAATAGATGGCGCGCGCGATGATGAGCCGTGATTTAAAAAAAGCGCGATGCGTTTTGTTGGCTGTTGTTATATTTTCAATTACATTTTAATGAAGAAATAAACAAAACAGGTAAAATAAATCGTTTACTGATAGAAAATCAATAAAATAACAATGAATGCAATAATTGTGAAGATATTTTAATTAATCTAAACCACAGAGAAATAAATGGCTAAACAAAAAGTTAAGCATTTTACAATTAAATAATAACGATTATATTATATTACTTTGAACAACAGGTACCTATGTAATACAAAACCTATATGGCAAGTACAAAAAATATATAAATAAGCATATCAATAAGAAAAAAAATGAACATCTGCTTCCCAGCATCCTAGATATATGTATCAACATCGATTAATGCTGCACATTATTTATACAATGTGGTCTGCAATTTAACAATACTTTTAACAAATATAATAGTAATAATATTTAATTGCTTAGGTAAAGTTTACATTAACAAAACATATTACAAACACCGACAGGTTTTTACAAATAAATATAGGTATATATCCTACACAAGAACGAAGAAGTACTTGCCCGTAGGTACATAAATTATATACCTAATTAATAATTATTGGGTAAATATAAAACATATTAGGTAGGCGCATATGGACATATTACAGTTTCAAGCAACATCAACACTTTGAAATTATAAAAAAATATTAATAATAGCATTGAAGTTATCAAGCCATAAGAAGCTAATAAAATAAAACATATTTATTTATTTCATAGTTTGCAAACTGTTTCTGACTGCTGCTGGAACAAACCTCATATCAACAACTATCGATGCTGGAATGTCCTCAGTTTATGTTTAGATTTCTTTGCATCCTTACGATTCTGGATGTTTTCTTGGTTTTTTCTTTCACAGCACCAAGGAATCCCACTTTTTCCACACAACTTTCACGATCTCCCTGGTTACAATTTCATAATGATCAGAACGGGAATACCATGAGAAGTTCACATTATCAAAGATGAATTCAGTGACAATAACAGAAATCTTGGGTTTATAGCAGAAGGTGTGCGTATTGATACTTCAGGAACACATTTTATTCCCATCATTTCTTGCCAAATTCTTTGGACCTTAATAAGAAGGAAACAATTTCATTTAAATAGCGTTAAAACACAAACACAAACTTACTTTTAGGCATCGACTGGAAAATAGTGCATTTCTTCCACCTGGTCTACATTGAATCCACAAATAAGATAATGTTTTTGTGAGTATGGTTATAATAAAATTATATACTACACTAACACTAATAAAAAGTTCAAATAAAATAGTATTTAAAAGTCACAGTATTTTACAGTTCGTAATCCAATATAATATAAAAAACAACACACCACACAATATCAGCATCAAAACAAACAATATGGCGACTGGATTCAACATCAACGATGACGATGACGTTCTCTGTGCTGCCAGCGGCATCTACGAAAATCTTCCCAAACTGCAACAAAGATAGATTAATTGAGAAACACCTATGTACAACAAGGATGCAATAATTATACCTAAAACCGAACACATTTTTATATGTACTTGAATGTCTCGTGGTTGTCTCTGGTTGTATGCATGGTGTTTCAGAAATAGTATCGGTATCTATAAAATAAGCAAAAAAGTTATGAACATGTGGCCAATAATGAATTGTTTTCAGGGTGTGTAAATTATAGCCAGAAAAGGTTTTTTATTGTGTGTTTTCATGAATTGTTGAAGGTAAATATCATAATAACACTGACATTTAGAAACAATTGCATTTTCAATACATTGGGTATGGCCTACGTTGGATATTTTTTATTCTTATTTTCACATATGTTGGTGTCTCTCTCTTGTTGCATGAATTTCCTTTATTTTCTCTAAAATAGTGAGTTATATAAAAAAAAATACAAAGGACATTTTTAACATAGTGTGTCTTGTTTAAGGATTTATTATACAGTATCTCCATATTTTGCAACTTTTTAATCAAAAGCGCATTGCATCACCACCAGTGAGAAAAAATCTGAAATGTATATAATTTCATAGCCTCCAATGAGCTCGACTCGCATCCTAAGTTTTGTATTTTCTCCAACGATTTCTATAAAAAACAAAAGAAAAACATTATTTTTACTTTATACACTCTGTACCATGGCAAGGGTTAATTTTTGAATCATAACTTCTTTGCTCATTTTCGTATACACTGTAGAAGATTGTCATACTATTTCTAAAACACCTAGTATACAAATTGTTATGCATATAAAATAAGCAGCAGTTTCTGTGGGTTCTGTTATGGTTATGATTGTTTCTTTTTCAAATAAATTTCCAGTGATTGATACTAAAGGCTCCAACGTATGATTTTAACTATTATTAAGGAAAATCAATTTTTTTGTGGACATGCTCATGCGTAAATCCCTTATTCTGACCCCTTATATACTCTCCCTGTCAAGTATACCCCAAAATAGTTCACAGGATTTAGGTCTGATTTGTATAGTGGCCGTCAAAATTACAAGCGAAAATCTGGAAGCATATTTTGCAGTAACTGTTCTACTGTCCGACTAATTTTAATGATCTTGTATTTAAATTAAAGATAGAAGAGTGCTTTAAGTGATAGACCTAGCCGAATTTATAAAAGTTTGAAAAAAAAGTTTTAGAAAATGACGATTTTTGAAGATATTCGTCATTTTTGATTTCATTG
Source organism: Rhamnusium bicolor (assembly GCA_029963845.1). NCBI lineage: Eukaryota > Metazoa > Arthropoda > Insecta > Coleoptera > Cerambycidae > Rhamnusium > Rhamnusium bicolor. The sequence continues at coordinate 2,797 of JANEYF010004143.1, forward strand.
CTTTTTACAAATCGAATACGTGACTATAATTTGCAAGATCTCAGCTCTGATTTAAGCCCAACACAAAAGAGATCGAATAATACAAAGAAGTTATAAGAAAAAATTAGGAGTGTACTTTTTTTTGGCCCACCCTGTAGAACTACTTGAAAGTATAGGAGCTCTTTCTTGTTGATGGGAAGGCAAATTATCTTCTTTATTTATCGTTTTTTCTACAAGCATATATTTTTTAACTGCTTCTGTAGGAAGTGCATTATTTACATAGTTTGTTACAAGACCGGTGTAGAATTATGAATTTTTGCGAGATTTGTCATTAAATAAATAGTTGTAAAAAAATTAACCTCCGTTTGGGCAGGTTCAGAAAAATAAATAGCAAAATTTGGTCCTAAGATAACTTATTAGATAACTTCCAGAAAACATATTTTAGGACATACTGTATAGGTACCGGGTATATTCAGTAGACATTCTCTAAAAATATGACACTTATTCGAGAATCAAACATAGCACAAATAAAAAATCTTCCATCTCGGTGAACACAAACGATTATAAATTACCCAAGTTTCATCATACCGTTTCAATTTATTTATCTTTACAATTTCATGATTTACTTTTTCATCCATAATAATAACAAAGCGCCACGACGAGATTTATGTGAGTATTTTAAATTTTACGCATAACTCAGTGTAAATTTCGCTCTCTATATCTGGTCTGACTAACTATTAGGTAGCTATTTTGTAATACCATTGTTTGCAAGGAAGAAGAAAAATTATGTTACATAAATACAGGACGTCAGAATATGTTGAAACAGATATAAACATCTATTAATAAAGAGGTTTATAGTTCGTGGTAAAATACAGGGCAAAGTGTCAATTTTAATCGCAGTACGTGAGTTATGTTTTCGTCTTTGGAAGAAATGTAGCTACATCAATTTATAATGCGCGGGCCATTACTTTAACTGCAATAATTTTATTCGTCAGTAAACGTGGACGGATAAAACAGGCAAATAAACTATAAGAAATATTATAAATGCGTATCATATTCTTGTTTTTGACTTCCGGATTAATCGGAAATTACTTCAACTGTTTTATTTTAAGTTATAAACCCTGCATATTCAGTTCAGTTTAAAGACAATCTCTTTCTGAATTCAGCAATACGTAATGTATTATCATTACCTTTCATATTTAATAAGATATTAGGGTTCAAATTAAAAAATAATACAAATATACCTTTAAAGCAGTCATTCCAAAGATTTTATAAGAAACAAATGTTAGAAAACATTACCATTTTGCTGCAAACAGAGGCGAAGGTGTTCGATCAAATTTTCTCTGTATCTGCTAAAATTAATGGGATTGTTAATGAAATCTATTTCCTGTTGAATTTTTAAATTGTTTAAACTCCTACGTCTTCGTTTTCGAACACTTGTTGTAAATGAAATAAATAGTTACTTTAATTTTTGAAGTAAATAAATTACTTTTTGTAACGCCATTTCCTAAAATGACATTTATTTGACAGTTTCAATAAATGAAAACAATGTCATTATTGACAAGTGAAAAAATAAAGAAAAAAATGTGAAATAATAGTTATTTATCTAACCCCGTTATGAAATGTCAAGTTTAAATGCATTTTTGACGTTACGAAACGTCACATTTTTTATAACTCAAGTCCATTAGCATAACTGAGTGATGTAATGAATTTTTACGTAACTGATTATTATCATTTTCCCATTTTAAAGCGGGATTAGATAAAATTTTGTACTTAACACGTTATGAAAAGTGATTTTACTTGACTCATCTAATTTGCAAAACCCGCTCGCTTCGCTCGCTCGTTTTGGCAAATATACATTCGTCAAATAAAATTAGTCTTTTCATAACTGGTTACGTAAATAACTATTACGTAACCAGTTATCATAACTGGTTACGTAAATAACTATTACGTAACCAGTTATGAAAAGACTAATTTTATTTGACGAATGTAATATTTGCAAATTAGATGAGTCAGTAAAATTACTTTTCATAACGTATAACGTGTTAAGTACAAAATTTTATCTAATCCCGCTTTAAAATAGGGAAAATGATAATAATCAGTTACGTAAAAATTCATTACATCACTCAGTTATGTAATGGGACTGAGTTATGAAATATGTGACGTTTCGTAACGTCAAAAAATGCATTTAAAACCTGACATTTCATAACGGGGTTAGATAAAGAGATTTTTATTTCACAGTGTGAAATGAAACTTAATAGTCAACAGACAAAAAATTAAAGTCCTTACATCAAACATTTATTAACTATTAACAAATTTCATGAGTAATTTTATTCATAATTTAACGAACATTTATGTGAATAGTACTGTTACTAACATTATTTATATTTATTCCTGGAATTATAGTTTCAGATGTGCGAAAAATATTTGATTCATTTATATTAATATGGTGGTTGGTCTGATTTTCACCAACGACTACATCGGCAGACATAGTCATTTCTGTAGTAGTGTTTGAAAATATCTGTTTTGAAATTTCCTTTTTGTTCTGCATGCCATCTTCTATATATCCCTCAGCAACTGTTGAGGATTTCCATTCCCGATGACGTTTGAAGGTAAGAAAAATCAGCTCCAGAACCAGCTAATAGTGATGCCGAATATCTCCTAAAGCTGTGACCCGTATATTGCTCAGGATTAGATAAGTTAAGGTATTTTGCTATAATACTTGGTATTTTTGAAAATATATTAATACCAATTCGTTGGACCGTACATTTTTCTCCTCGATATTGAAGAAAAACCCCTTTGTGATTCATATGAGTAGGGCGCATAGCTGCATATTTATCATAAATATTTATTCCATTAACTGTCTCACCAATTATCGTAATAGCTTTCAATGTGGGTCTTCGAATCAGGTACTTTAACAATCAGCATGCAGTCTTTTCTCACAATGTCATCAATGGTCATATTGTAGAGTTCCTCTCGAAGACAACCGCCGCCAGCTAGGCCCATTATTAATACACAACTTTCAACATTAAAAACTTGACAACTGGTGCTTCTAGAAAAAAAGTGCGACATCTGCTCTGTCAAAAACTCTAGATTTCTTAGCCCTATACCCAGTGGATTGTCTTTTCAAAAAAGCTTTTTGATAATTGAATACGTCTACATTATTCTTTACATTCAAAACTGCTTTAAGCATCGAAAACTTGCACCAGAGACTTGTGCATTTTAAAGTTTTTGCTTTTTCAGATAGATAAGTCAAAAGAACAGACTCAGATATGTTACAGTTTTCTGCTTACATCAATGCATAAATAAACCATATTCTTTTTCGTACAATTTTCTAGATTTCAATGGTAATACATCTGAAGTTACAGCAATTGCTTGCTCCCTGATTTCCGAAGGAGTACCAGGAATAAAATCTTCCTCACTATCACTCATTTTGTTCCAAATAATAATTATGGTAAAGTAGAATGTGTCAATGCGACGTTTAAATCGTTCAATATTTAGTTGTTTTATTATTGGTTTCTATGGAAACAGCAACAGAATTTAGTCATTATGACAAGGTAACTTTGTCAATTTGCCGTATTTTTACAAAATTATACTGTTTTCTAATTTTGAATAGCAATACAAAAAAATTTTGTATATAACTCGAGACCAAAATGTGTTTCTTTTTACTCGTATGGTTTACAGCACTCGCATTCGGCTCGTACTATAAACGCCCCACTTGTAAAAAAACACCATTTTAGCCACTTTTTATATAAAACACTGTTATGTTATCCTGAACTGTAAATACTGTTTAATAACAGTAATCATCTGCTATTGGTAAAAATGTTCATAACAGGCTAGACTGGTAAAAAATTTTACCGATACCTCACTGACATTAATAAGACTTGTGACCTGGTGCTATGAACACACAGTTGCTTTCTAAAAATGCAACTAGATATTCGCTTATAAAGGGTATTTCAATAAGAGCGAGTATTTCTAATTTTGAGCATCAATGCATCGGTGGTAGCGATCTTGTTGGCATAAACATGTGACTTCAGATAACCTCACAGATAAAAGTCCAAAAGGAGTTAAATCGCAAGAGCGTGGCGGCCAATTCTGGTTATCAAGATGACACGACCAAGAAAAGACTCGTGCAAGACCGTCAATGTTTCACGGGCGGTATGGCAAGTATCACGGTCCTGCTGAAATAACATGTCGTCGAGATCAACAGCTTCCAATTGAGGCAAAAAAATTGTGTAATCATACGATAACGTTCGCCATTTACCGTTACTGCATTATTTGTCTCGTATTCGAAGAAAAAAACGGCCCAAAGATTCCTCCAGACTACAAGGCACACCAAACAGTGACATGTTTTGGATGCATTGCTTTCTCATGAATCATTTGTGGATTTTCTGAGCCCCAAATGCGGCAGTTTTACCTATTAACGAGGCCATTGAGGTGAAAATGTGCCCCATCACTGAAAATGTTTTTGTTCGTAAAATCGGCATTAACTTTTTGTTGTTCAAGGATCCAGTTGGTGAACTCTTCGCTGTGCATGGTCTATTGGCAGAAGTTGTTGAGTCAATTGGACTTTGTAGGCATGGAGATGCAAATCTTTAGTGAGATTACGATGAAGAGTGGCTGTTGTAACGTCCAATTCTTGTTCACGATGACGAATCGACGTCCCTGGACTCTCGGCCAAGCTCTCACGAATTGCCGTGATGTTTTGTCTGAACCACCTCTACGAGCTCGTGTCGTCTGTTTCACATCACTAACCGAACCAGTACTTTTGATTTTTTCGATTATTCTTTTCACAGTAGATGAATGAGAAACATTATTTCGACCGAAAACTGAACGCACTTTACGAATCGTGGCAATCAAACTCTCACTATTTTGATAGTAATGTTTAACAACCAGCACTCGTTATTCTATCGTGTAATGCTCCATGTTTACTAACTCCCATCTGTCTCCTATCGACCTGACATGTAATAATTTTGTGACATCATAACAGCCAAACTGGCGCGCAATTCGAATTGAAACACCTTTTACTAATAATCGTCATAAGAATTAACGACACTATTTATTAGTTTGTTCTCTCTCTTTTGGATGAAAAGAGCTTCAAGATAACATAAAACGTTGTACAATATTCTACCGTTATAGGGTTTAATATGCTCACATGGATAAATGAGCTCGCTATCGCTCTCTCAGTTAACTTCCACGCTCGCATGTTAAACCTTATATAACCGTCTTATAATGTAATATACCATAAATATTTATTTGTTTTCATAGAGGACTTTGTTTTAAAAGATATATTGTTTTTATTTTAAATTTAAACTCCATTAAATATGAAAGATAATGAAATATTATATTATTGCACAATTCATAAAGAAATTTCTTTAAACTGAGCTTAATATACAGGGCATATTACTCAAAATAAAAAAGTTAAAGTAATTTTCCATTAAACTGGAAGTGGAAAATAAGTATTTATAATCAGTGGAATGTCACGTGTCTATTTCCGCATTAATATACCGGGTGTCAACGGAATCATTAGGCAAGCCATAGTTTACAGAGTTTTCAAGATGTAAGACTTAAACTTGGCAGGGGTAATATATACTAAGAACGGCCAATTTTTCATTATTTTACACTTTTCCATCACTTTAAGTAGAACACCCTGTATATTCTTACATTTTTGATCTCTTACACGATTTTAAGTACGATTGCATAGTTTTAAAACAAATTTTGAGACACTTGATTTTTTAGGGCTATTTTTATTTTTGCATCTAGAGTACAGTGAATGCACTCAAATTAATCAAATAAACCAGAACGATAAGAGAGAAATGTAAACGTAAGATTTTTCGAATTGGTTTAGTAGCTACGACCAACCAAAATTTCCGAAATCACTAATTTGTAATTATGTCAACTTTTTCAAATAGCAACACCCAGTAGTTAAATACTAATTTTCACGACAAATCCATCCATACCTTCAAATCGAAAAGCGGTTTGATATTAACCCAAATACACAAGTTCTTTGGTGGATAATAATTAAAATATCGAGAAAATACGCTTATCAAGTAAGTGTGCCGTGTAAATAGACTAAAACTAGATTCAAAACATTCATTTTGTCAACAAAACAACGCTGCAAATAATAAAAGTGTGCTGTGGAAACAAAATGAAGTTTGACAGATAATAATACGTATGTACTGTTAATTTAAAACTTAAACTTAAAAAAAGTTTGCTCTTTATCGTTAAACTTGTTGTTGCTTGTTGTTTATTAATCACTGTTGTATTGTTTACCATGTATACAAGAGACGAAAAAGTGGACATATTATTAATTTTTGGAGAATGCTACAAAAATTCCAGAAACGCCGCAGAATTGTATGCCCAAGGTATCCAAACAGACATCATCTATGTTTTCAATATTTTCCAATTGTGGAGAAACAAATCAGGAAAGGAATTGATAACAATCCTGCAGCTTTTATCATTGATAAAGCGACAGAAATTAACTTGTTGTCTTTTGTAGAAGTGAATTCTACTGCTTCTACTAGAGAAATTGGACACGAAGTGCAAATTAGTCATGAATCAGCAAGAAAGATGTTCAAAAAATATGGTTACAGCTCGTTTAAAATCAAGTGCACCAGCATTTATGCGAAGATGATGGCAACCGAAGATTAGCTTATTGTGATTGGTTACTTCAGAACAATACCGCTAATCCGAAATTTGTTTCTTTGATATTGCTTTCTGATGAATCGAGATTCACCAACAATGGAATGTTCAATAAACAAGACAATAGATAATGTGCGCAGGAAAATCAACATTTAATAAGGCAAGGTAATTTTCAGGAAAGATTTGGAGTAAATGTGTGGGCTGGGGTGATTGAAACAAGAATTGTTGGACCTATTTTCTTTCAAGGACCTTTGACAAAGGAGATATTTAGAATTCCTACAAAATTATATTGTAGAAATGTTAATGGACTTACCACTTGTGTGTTCTAAACAAATGTATTTTCAATAAGATGTGGTTCGCCTCATAATGCCGCTCAAGTAATGGTTCATTTAGTGACCCAGTATAATGGGCGAGTAATTGCAACATGGACCTGTACCTTGACCTGCCCGCTCACCAGATATAAGCACTTTAGATTTTTTGTGTGGGGTATGTGAAAGAACGAGTTTTTTATACACCCCCTCAAACACTTGAAATTTGACAAAATCGTATCCGCGAAGTTTTTGTAAGTATAACTCCTGCTATGTTGCGAAATTTTATGCCAAACACTATTGACCGAGCCAGAAAATGTCAAGAAGAGCGGGGGATGCACTTTGAACATTTACTAACTTTTAATCAATCTTTCAATATGTTTTATATTGTTAAAATAAATCATTTCGGACAGCACACTTTTTACTTTCGTATATCCGAATATACGCGTATCCGCGTGTATCCGTGTGTCCGCGTGTAACCGCGATAACTCAAAAAAATACTGATGGGAGACTTCCCAAATTTGGCAGTTGATTGTCAACAACATTTTTGGTGACACATTAAATTTGGTGAATGTGGTACCAATAGAAGAGTAATAATAAATGAAAGACGAAAAAATGTACAATTTCGGGAAAAAAATAAAAAAAGATTTATTGCATTTCTGGACGAATCTCGACGAATTATAATGAAAAAACATTTATGAAAAAAAAAGCTGTCCGCATGTCTGTAGTATCGCGATAGCAGCCACAGTTTTTGAGATAAAGCTTTCAAATTTGGTACACTTCTTCTAAAGACCAAAGACAATGGAAAATTTGGTGATGAGCTAAATTGGTCAGCTGAAAGGGGGTCCACGGGACCCAAACTTTTTTGTATTTGACTTCACAAAAAAATATATTCTTGATAAAAGATTATAAATCATGTCTACTATATCAAGCGAATAAAATATATTTTCCAATTACTTAAAAAAGCTGATGTAAACTGAAATATTTTACACATTTGGCCTCATAAAATGAGATTAGGATAAATTTAACAGTTTGACATTTGAAATATCTAATTTAGTTACAAAAATGTCAATGTCAATAAGAAAAAATTATTAAATATATGACATGAATTATTATTGACAGTATCGAATGACGCTGATAATTAATTATTTAAAAATTTTAATGAAACAATTCAAGGTACCCTATTAAAATTTAATTGAGGTAAGTGAAGAATTAAATAGAATGATTTTTTTAGATCAGTATGATATATACTGATATAAGAAAGTTATGTGCTGGCCACATCAGATATTTTTATTTGCAGCGTTATTTTGTTGACAAAATGATGTTTTAAATCTAGTTTAATTCAATTTTCACGGCATATTTAATTGATGAGCGTATTTTCTCGATATTTTAATTATTATCCACCAAAGAACGTGTGTATTTGGGTTAATATCAAACCGATTTGAACGTATCAATGGATTTGTCATGAAAATTAGTATTCGACTACTGGGTGTTTAAAAGATGTTGACATTTTAAAAAGTTGACATAATTACAAATTAGTGATTTCGGAAATTTTGATTGGTCGTAGCTACTAAACCAATTCGAAAAATCTCACGTTAACATTTTTCTCTTATCGTTTTGGTCCATTTGATTAATTTAAATTCATTTACTGTACTCTAGATGCAAAAATAAAAATAGCCCTAAAATATCAAGTAGTATCAAAATTTTTTTTAAAGGTATGTAATCATACGTAAAATCGTGTCCGGAATCAAAAAAAAATCTATTTAAAATTTCAAATTTGGGGTCATTTCCTAGGAAACCGGAAATGATGGAAAAGTGTCATATAATGAAAAATTTTCCGTTTTTTAGTAAATATTACTCCTGCCAAGTTTAAGACTTACATCTTGAAAACTCTGGAAACTATGGCTTGTCTAATGATTCCGTCGACATCCGGTAAAGGATACTACTTTTGTATTTTTCAGTTTTCTCCCAGAAAAAATACATAAGCAAAGTCCTGGATTTTTGTCCTAAGTGAAAAACCATGCAAGGAAATCATGATATTTATGATAATTTTAATTATATATTTTTTCCCTGCAGGATACTAAAATCATTATTCAGGTAAATTGCTACTAAACTCCGTCTTTCTGGATGAATCGCAAAATGAAAAATGGTTATAATAGCATTATAAATCAACCTCATAATCAAACAAATGGTTTCATCGTTGTAAACGACTGAACATCTCAGTAAGTCTGGCAGTTGTATAGAAAATGAGTTGTGCTGTAAGGCACATTGGGCGTTACAGAAAGTACAGTAGTACACTCAGACTAATAGCCTACGTGCGGTTGTAAGATCCATTAAAAAATGCTGACAAGGGTTGGAAAGTGTGATAAAATCGTCTAATGATTAACGTGTAATGTTTCGAGTTGCCTCTAATACTGTGGATTTGTAATTATATCCTTTGATTGTAAAGGTGGTAATTAAAATTTATAGGACACGAAATAGAGACCAATTTTCAGTTCTGTTAATTCTCGGTGCCATAATTTAGTAAAGCTCTTACTTATAATTATCGGCAATAAGATTACTAAATAAAGATAAATACATATCCAGTTGTTTTGTAGATTGTTGTGCAACTTAGTTACCGATGATATTAGAAGAATTGAACAAAATTAATGTTCGTATAAAGAAATAAATATATGACAAGTTTAGCTGTACACGTATTTTATAAACGTTATAAAACTTTTCAGAATAAACTGATGTGGTTCTCCACAAAACACCAAATCACCATGTACCCGTAGGGTGGGCCAAAAAAAGCTTTTAATTTTTTTTCCTTAGATACCATGAAAATATTGTCAGAAATGACGAAAAAAAATTCTGGTGAAGCTTGAGTTCTTAATATTAATATTAAGAGGTGACGATTTGTGATTTTTGATTTCCCATTTAAATAACACAGGAATTTTTTTTTTTTTTATTTGGATTTTTTAATGCGTTTGAACTAAATAATTGTCTAGTGAAAACGAAAACTTATTCTTGTAGGGAATTTAACGATCTACATCTGATATGATTTTTTGCTAAGTCGACTCTCTCAAAAGTTATTCGAGGTTAAAGTCCAACTCTAAATCGTAACAGATTATTTTTACAATTTTTTATATTCTATCACAAAATAAGATCTTTACAGCTCGATTGCATAAATCATACTGATCGCCATGCGACTGCTAGGCACCGGCCAGGCTCCGCGGTGGCTTCATGCCTTGGTTCCTTGCAACAAGTCTATGTGGTCTGTGCTTCCAACTATGTTATTACAAAATGTCTTTTTAACGCTTTTTTATTTGAATCGTGCTGGATGATAAAAATTTTTTCTATGAATTTATCGAATAAAAACAATAAAAGTTATAAGAAATAAGATATTTTATGATTTTGAGGCATTATTTTGGGACAATATAAAAAATTGTAAAAATAATCTGTTACGATTTAGAGTTGGATTTTAACCTCGAATAACTTTTGAAAGAGTCGACTTAGCAAAAAATCATATCAGACCTTTTTTTGTAGATCGTTAAATTCCCTACAAGAATAAGTTTTCGTTTTCACTAGAGAATTATTCGTTCAAACGCATTAAAAATCCAAACAAAATAAAAAAAAATTCCTGTGTTATTTAAATGGGAAATCAAAAATCACAAATCGTCACCTCTTAATATTAATATTAAGAGCTCAAGCTTCACCAGAATTTTTTTTTCGTCATTTCTGACAATATTTTCATGGTATCTAAGGAAAAAAAATTAAAAGTTTTTTTTGGCCCACCCTAACTAAGTACCGTACTCGACGCACGTTTTGCCATTCAGGTTGGTACCATCTGGAGATGATTAAAAGTAACCTTATGCTATATAATGTATCCTGTTTATATCTAAACTATTATTATGGTTGGTGCCGTCCCTAGCTTTGCACCGCTGGGTAGCGAAATATAATTTGCCGCCTATCTTTTACCAACTCACAAAACATATTTTTTCGTTCAATTTGGACATGGAAAATAATGAAGGCAGTAATAGGCAATAAAAAAATCCAACATTTTATTTTGTATGTGTCTAAGGAATGGTACAGTTAGCGCTAATACTACGAATATACAAAGAAGTTTATCATCTAGTTGTTAGTTCATCTAATACCACGAGCACGAGCATGCGAGAAGTACTGCTTTGAGATGTTAAATAGTACATTATTTGATGTGGCCGAAGTCGCATCAAACTTCGACGCTGTTAGTGACCTTTTTACTTTGACAGCGCCTTTTTACTTTGTCAGCGAAAAAATTTACACTATTTCTGTAAACTTTGACAGCGCCAAGCCCCTGCAGGCAGCGCGATATAACAGTCAAATTACTTTACTTACTTTATTACTTTTTAAACTGTGAATATTTGTCGCCCATTCCACGTTGCCGCCGGTGAGCGGGGCGCCCCTTGCACCCCCAGGCAGGGCTGGGCCTGGTTACGGTTCGTTGAGCCGTGACTAATTAACCAATAAAGCGGACTATATGGGATTGGCCATCTGTCATACAATTTTTACATTTTGTAATTTCCAAACTTTCAAATGCATCCATGTCTTGTATTTGTTACATTCCTAATTAATCTTAAACTGCTACTATCTATTTTATGGTTGCTTCCAACGCATGTTGGGCATTACTTATCTGTTCTACCATATTTGAGATGAACCATATGTTCCTTGAATCCAGTTTGAATTGATCGTCTAGTTTGTCCAACATAGACTTTTCGTTCGTTTCAATTTTGTCTTTTGGATTCCGTAAAAGATGCGGTTTATTTTTTTTGATGTCATACCTATATCTTTAAAAATCATACCAATACCATGGGTGAATCAAGGATCGTACATAATCGAATGGATTTTCTCTTTCACTTACTAAGTTCCAAACATTTAGAAGTATCTCTTTAAATATATGTTTCCTATTTATTTTATCAATCTATTACTTGCAGCTACATCTTTAATGCCTCTTCTTTCTCAAACCTATCATTACTAACGGAAGCTTAATAGGCAATGAACCAGAAAATTAATCGCCGTGTTGTGTTGAGATCAATGGTGAGAGTCCTTAGGAATATATCTTAAAGTATTGGTATCTTTCTGTATGTGTCAGATTCTAACTTATTTGCAGTATTTCTAATTATTGATATATCTAAAAATGATAGTTGTCCATAGCCTTCAATCATCTTAACTAAGATTATTTAATTTAAATAGATCCCCAAGGTAGTCCAAGATCTGAGGTGTCGGAACACTTAGAAACAATGAACAAACGTCAAAGAAGATCAAAACTTCACTTTCTTGCAACTATTTACTTTTCACCTTATTAACCCTTTCATTGCGGCAACGGATTCAACCGACTATACTGCCGTGCGGCTGCGGACACGCTATGCGTATTCGAACGTTTCCCGCATTGTACCGAGAGCGAATTAATACGGTTTCCGCATTATTTCTATGATACCATAAGCCATAAGATACGCAAATTCTTGACAGGTAAGTAGGTGTTTTGTAAACAATAAGTTAAAATCACGTTATTCACATAAAAAATGTATATTCATATAAACAAAAGATAAAATATTTTCATAAATAAAAAATTAAAATCCCATCATCATCTAGCGCTGGGGTTAAAATTATTGTAATAAACTAAAGTTAGATATCCTATGAACATAATATAATGTTCGTAATCGTCCGTTTTTCGCAATTAACCATGACTCCGGCCTCGCGTACATATCCGGTTCCCGCATAGTGATCACGAAATTTTCTGCGGATTTATACGGTTCACGCAATGAAAGGGTTAATGAAATCAGTGGGATTAGTCACAAAGGTGGTGCAATGGCTAAACTTTCGAACTCCTCTGTTAATCATGTTGATAGGTGGTAAGTCGGCGATCCAATTGCTAAAACAATAGGACTCACCGATTTTCCTGGCTTATGTTTTTACTTGATACTTAAAATTAGGAGAATTATTCATGTGGTACTAAAGTTCCAAAAAGGATTGAGCAAAATATTGCCGGTTAATTGATGCACTTTATCCAAATTTTCACTTTTTCAACTACAAAAAACTACATTCTCAGGACCAAAATGCAGCTATTTAATATAAACTAGATATTTATATTATACTTATTTCTATCAACAGTTAAAGGTTCAACGCGAATAAATAAATCCAGCGCCACCCATATTGATTACATAATAACTAATATTAAAACAGAATATTTTTTTTTGCATTTTGGCTTTACGTACAAAGTGTTTTAGCCACAAAACAGAATATGAAACATCTATTCTAGAGCTCGATACGTCAGATCATACGACTAAAGTCATAGATCTTAATTCTTATAGTGATTTAAAAAATAAGTAAATAAAGATTAGCAACAGAAGTTTTACTGACAAGAATAAACACAATTACACAAATCTACTAAAAAACATTGATTGGTCAGAGCTATATTTAAATGATGATGTGAATTTGGCATATGAATTTTTCGAACACAACATAAAAATTTGTTTTTATTTAGATTTTCATAACAGGAACATAAAAACACAAAATATATTTAAAAAACCATGGATCACTATAGGAATTAAAACTTCATGTAAAAACAAAAGGTTTCTAATTCTAATGAAAAGTTACACAAAAAATTTGTTTATACTAAATTATATAAAAGAGTACTGTAGAATTCTAAAACAAGCAATAAATGCATCTAAACAAAATTATTTTAACAACAAAATAAAACTATCTAATAATAAAATGAAAACTACATGGAATTGTATAAATAAAAATATTAATGAGAAACATTACAGTCGAGGATGTTAATGGTGACACATAATTTCCAACAATATTTCATAGATGACCCAATAAATCTTACTAATAATTTGATTTCTATTAAAACTTCCAATGACTATGTAAAAAATTGTGTCTTTTCTACACAAAATTCATTTCACTTTCATCCAGTAGGAGAACAAGATATTGTAAGAATAATTAAAAACAAAAGAAACTACAGGATATGATGAACTACCTATTACTCTTATTATAGAAAATATTAATTTGTAAAAAAAAAACGATCAACATTGGTTAATCTATATATATTCAGAGTACCTATAATTATATTCCGAATTAAAACTAGTATAATTAAACATTCGGATATCCACAATTATTACACACGACAAAATAATCTATACCTCTTACTACAATATAATTATAATGTAACAACAAAAAGCACATTCTACAACGGCATTAAAATATTTAATCACCTACCATCTGATGTTAAACACATCACTAGTCTAAATCAATTTAAGCGTAAGTTGAGACACCTCATTTGGACCATATGAGAAGTTTCACATACCTCTCACCACTACTCAATTTACCTTAGTCAGTATATGACTAGCAGGTTGGTCACTATCATTTGTCTGTTCCATAACCTATGGCATACTGAGGATAACTAATAAGTTCGAAACCGGTCTATGTCTGGTTAGGAATTGACAAATGATATTGACTACCGATCTATCATGATTTGAAGGTATAATCCAATGCAGGTCGGGGTATTTGCCCGCTGAGTAGTTGTTTCGTTCAAATCGTATTTAATAACAGTAGTTTAGTCCACCTGGGCTAGAGGTCGCCGCTCTCGGTACTTGCTTCGCAAGTCGCTATCCGCCACAGAGACATCTATGATGTCGGTCGGATAGTAGCATTTGGACCATATGAGAAGTTTCACATATCTCTCACCACTACCGCCTGTTAAATAAAGTTTTTTATACCTTAGAGGAATATTTCACCTTTTGTTTTTAAATTTGCTAACAATTAATAAGAGCTACCTATACTTATCTAAATTCTGTATTTTATGATTGTATATTATTTGAAATTAATTGTACTGTTTTATTGTATAATTATTGCATGTATCTTATTTTGTTTTTTGTGTTTTTTAATATTTTCAAATATATTAATTTAAATCATTCATGTACGTTCCTTACACATCTATGTATGTTTTTGAAGAAATAAATTACTTACTTACTTACGACTTACTTACTTACTATAAATACATTAAGAATGCTCTTTGTCTCTTGACATAAGACAATTTGAACGTACCAACTTGTCTACAAACGCGAAACAAAGTTCAGTTTAATTGTCATTCATTATTACAATACTTTTAACAGTATAGTGAACTTCTCAGTACGTGTGACAGGTGAATTCAATGATCTTGAAAAAACAAACCTGCTATGAATAACTTCTGTATTTTGGTGACAATGGGTTATATAAAATTTAATTTGAATGGCAAAAGGTGGTATAATTTCTGTTCTTATTTTCCTTTATTTTTACATCATAACATTCACAAAAGGTATCTGCCATAATTAAAAAAATAATAATAATAATAAATAAATAAATAAAATAAAAATATACTGCAATTTGTCCATTGGACTTTCATGCTGAACTGTGTCCAAATATTTTTTATTTCTATTTAACAAAAAAAATCAAATTTCTTGTACTAAAATCTATAGCTGTTTAAGTTTAACTCTTTTTTTGTAATTTGTGTTGAAAGAAATGTTAATGTAACGTATTTATGTTTTTTGCCAACTGTTTTTGCGTTATACTGAAAATATGTAAAAATGAACAAAAATCATTTTGTAGGTTTGCTTCTCAATTTTGAGAAATTTTTATCCTTGACAGATAATTTTTATTTAGAAGATCATTGGGATAGCACAAGTGAAAATTAATTTAACTCATACGATTAGATTCGACTTTATTTCATACCGTTGAAAAACCAAATTTAGTGAAAATTAATTTTAACTAGCTAAAATTTGAGGAAAGCAACATGGTCCTTCTTTGATATGGAAAAAGATATCCCCTGCTAGTGGGTAAGTCCGATCAAATAAAGAATATACTGCAACTTCAAGTTTTAACAAGTTAAAACCAGTTTTCACTAAAATGTTCGTTCTGGTGATTCAAAATAACTAATACTTTACTTTGGCCAGTATGTAAACTAACTAATCATTTTCTCTGAATAATTTCAAAGAATTAGCTTATGTTATGTTATGTATTCTTTCTGCTTGTGCTATTGTTGAGCGGTGTCTGTTGTGATAATTTGATAAAATTATTTCAAAAATGTTCATTTTACTCTAAGTACATGGTATGTATTGTAGTACATGTTTTACCATAAATATATATAGTTTATGTTTTCTTTTACTATTTCTTGTGTTCAGTAAATAATAGGAGGCCTAACTTTTTGTTAGCAACTTTTTCTCTAATTACATCTATCAAATTAGGCAGAAAACTCGGTTTATTTGTATACTAGCTAAAGCATTGGTTATTTTATATTACCAGGATGAAAGATTTCATTTTAGCCTGTCTAAATTAATTACTTTATAAACTAACCAAAGGACATTGGCTAATTTAGTTACAACCGACTACAAACACTTTTAAAATGTAATGACATTGTTAGCTGCGGATCAAGATAGGAGCCTAGAAATGTACTTATCTTTGAGAGATTCAGAAAGTAGATTGAAGATGAAGTTGCTTTGTGAAAATCCATTTTGATTTAAAAAAATTATAAGCACTTTTCATTACTTGTATAATTTTCACTTTATTTGTTATTTTACAACTAGTTTCATCCTATTCGGACATTTTCAAGTAAACTAAATTGTACACAGATTTTACTTTAATTTAAATATAAACTGAACTGAATAGAAGAATGGGTCACTTTATGGTTGATAATATAATTCAAATTTGTACAGATGTTATGTCTTTAAATGTAGGGGTTTTTTCAAGATAGTAAATTATATTATGGTGTGATTTTTATTAGCAGCAGGTTATCTGAATAAGTTTAATAACGGAGAATTATTTAAATCTATTTGGTCGTTTAATATGTTGTAATTTTTATTCCTATTTAATTTATTAATTTCTAGCACTTCTAATAAATTAAGTCTTTTACTTT
Organism: Rhamnusium bicolor; assembly: GCA_029963845.1. Classification (NCBI taxonomy): domain Eukaryota; kingdom Metazoa; phylum Arthropoda; class Insecta; order Coleoptera; family Cerambycidae; genus Rhamnusium; species Rhamnusium bicolor. Next base: position 19,633 of record JANEYF010004143.1, read on the forward strand.
TCTCACAAATATGTAATATTTTAGGTTGATGGTCGTCAGTTATTGTATGACCAGAATCTGTTAGGTGTTTATAAAAGTTGGAATGTTGTTTTTGTGTGTGAATATGTTCTCTATATCTTACTCCGAACGATCTACCTGATTTTGAATTTAAATGAAAGTAAAATCTGTGTATAATTTAGTTTACTTGAAAATGTCCGAATAGGATGGAACTAGTTGTAAAATAACAAATAGAGTGAAAATTAGACAAATAATAAAAAGTGTTTATAATTTTTTAAATAAGAGATTCAGGTTATTTGGCGATGATTTTTGTATGTTAAAATTCACATACAGTTTTACCATTAAAAATTTAGAATTATGGTATTTCTTTGTCAGCAAGAGTTAAACTCTTCATAGGTTGACACTATGCTAAAAGCTCTTCCAACCTTTTTGAGGCTTTAGTATCATCTGCAAACATAGTTACTATACAGCTAATGTGGTGGAATAGATCATTCATATTTAACGTGAAAAATAAAGGACCTGATGCAGATCCCTCCGGAATGCCAAAGAATGTATGATACAATTCGCAATTTACCTCTTGCAGTTTAACTATTTGAAACCTATCATTCATAAAAAAAGTGATCATGGAAAGTATGTTTCCTTTAACTCCTGTAACTTTATAGCTTTTCTTCTAACATGTTCTTGTTAACGTTTTGTTGGTGCTTTGGATAAGTCAAAGATTATTGATATATAACACATTTTTCTGTATCAGATGTATAGAGATATTTTAGAAGGGGACAACTAACAGTACCTGTCGATTTTTCAGACATAAATCTATACTGTAAAATCGTGAGAAAATAATAATTTCAATTTCATAGATCATTTTCAAAAGTATTGTCTATTTTAGTTAAAAATATCAAAAATAAATATTTTAAATAATGTATATATGATTGTTTCTTTTTTTGTTTCTTTTTCGATAAATACCTATATTGGATATAAAAATAAATATTCTTCTTAAACTACTCCACTATATTTTAGATATCAATTAATGTAAATAACTAGGAATCTCGAATTCTAACAACGTAATAAACATATCGTAATTAAATGTTCTATTGTGTGATGAAGTGTGGTTCATTTAACTGCACGAGATAAGCACATAGCACACGAACCGTATGCGGGCATTCTCTATGCTCTCTAATCTATTCTGGTTATATGAGGAAGAAAATTTTAATAAATTAAACAACAATAATCGATATGGGAATAGACTAATGACTCGAGTTAATAGCTGTTTGAATTTAGATAGATTTTAGCTTTAAAAACGTAACATGATTACTGAATGACAAAGGCACCAATAATTAATATTTGTATTAATATATGGAACGAAATGAAAATACAAAACGTTTAAAATTTTTGCTAATTATTATTTTCTAACTTTTACAAAAAACTTATTACAGATAAATATAACATATATCTTTTAAACAATTATTTTCCCGTTTATTTGCTGAAACGCTGAAACTTGAATTGTAAAAAAGATAATATGCATATTATGTTCAGTACGACTAACTCAATAATGTTACGTACTGAACATAATGTGCTGTTTATTTACTTTTTTATAATTCAAGTTTCAGCGTTTTGACAAATGGCTGGGAAATAATTGTCTAAAAAGATATATGTTATACTTCCTGGAGTGGGTTGAAACCTTTGATGTGAAGATAACATTGACGTAATTTTCACGAAACTTGATTTAAGTACATTTGTTACTTTAGTAATCATTTTTGGTAATGGATTTCTAGAAAGTTTTTTAAAGGACCATTACTAATCAGATTGTCTACTGGTTCATAATAGTCAATAGTCCTCTTTCTCTAAAATAACAACCTTATTACCCTTATCACCTTTTAAATAAAAATAATCTTTATCACACAACCTTTTCTTAATTTTTCTGTCTTTTGTAAATTTTGACTTTCTATTTACTTTTTAGATAGATGGATAGATAAGAAATATACCTATTGTCCAAAGAAATAATTATATATATATATATTATATGTATATATATATATATATATATATATATATATATATATATATATATATATATATATATATATATATGTATACATGTATATATATATATATATATATATATATATATATATATATATATATATATATATATATATATATATATATATATATATATATATATATTATATATATATATATATATATATATATATATATTATATATATATATATATACATATATATATATTATATATATATATGTATACATGTATATATATATATATATATATATATATATATATATATATATATATATATATATATATATAACTATTTCTTTGGACAATAGGTATATTTCTATCTATCCATCTATCTAAAAGTAAATAGAAAGTCAAAATTTACAAAAGACAGAAAAATTAAGAAAAGGTTGTGTGATAAAGATTATTTTTATTTAAAAGGTGATAAGGGTAATAAGGTTGTTATTTTAGAGAAAGAGGACTATTGACTATTATGAACCAGTAGACAATCTGATTAGTAATGGTCCTTTAAAAAACTTTCTAGGAAATCCATTACCAAAAATGATTACTAAAGTAACAAATGTACTTAAATCAAGTTTCGTGGAAAATTACGTCAATGTTATCTTCACATCAAAGGTTTCAACCCACTTCAGGAAAGTATAACATATATCTTTTTAGACAATTATTTCCCGGCCATTTGTCAAAACGCTGAAACTTGAATTATAAAAAGTAAATAAGCACATTATGTTCAGTACGTAACATTATTGAGTTAGTCGTACTGAACATAATATGCATATTATCTTTTTTTACAATTCAAGTTTCAGCGTTTCAGCAAATAAACGGGAAAATAATTGTTTAAAGATATATGTTATATTTATCTGTAATAAGTTTTTTGTAAAAAGTTAGAAAATAATAATTAGCAAAAAATTTTTAACGTTTTGTATTTTCATTTCGTTCCATATATTAATACAAATATTAATTATTGGTGCCTTTGTCATTCAGTAATCATGTTACGTTTTTAAAGCTAAAATCTCATCTAAATTCAAACAGCTATTAACTCGAGCCATTAGTCTATTCCCATATCGATTACTGTTGTTTAATTTATTAAAATTTTCTTCCTCATATAACCAGAATAGATTACAGAGCATAGAGAATGCCCGCATACGGTTTGTGTGCTATGTGCTTATCTCATGCAGTTAAATGAACCACACTTCATCACACAATAGAACATTTAATTACGATATGTTTTATTACGTTGTTAGATTTCGAGACTCCTAGTTATTTACATTAATTGATATCTAAAATATAGTGGAGTAGTTTAAGGAAAATTTTATTTTATATCCAATATAGGTATTTATCGAAAAAGAAACAAAAAGAAACAATCATATACACATTATTTAAAATATTTGTTTTTGATATTTTTTAACTAAAATAGACAATACTTTTGAAAATGATCTATGAAATTGAAATTATTATTTTCTCACGATTTTACAGTATAGATTTATGTCTGAAAAATCGACAGGTACTGCTAGTTGTCACCTTCTAAAATATCTCTATACATCTGATACAGAAAAATGTGTTATATATCAATAATCTTTGACTTATCCAAAGCACCAACAAAACGTTAACAAGAACATGTTAGAAGAAAAGCTATACAGTTACAGGAATTAAAGGAAACATACTTTCCATGATCACTTATGAATGATAGGTTTCAAATAGTTAAACTGTAAGAGGTAAATTGGGAATTGTATCATACATTCTTTGGCATTCCGCAGGGATCTGCATCAGGTCCTTATTTTTCACGTTAAGTATGAATGATCTATTCCACCACATTAGTTGTATAGTAACTATGTTTGCAGATGATACTAAAGCCTCAAAAAGTTGGAAGAGCTTTAGCATAGTGTCAACCTTTGAAGAGTTTAACTCTTGCTGACAAAGAAATGTGATAATTCTAAAATTTACAAAAATCATCGCCAAATAACCTAAATCTCTCAAATATAACTACATTTCTTGGCTCCTATCTTAATCCACAGCTAATAATGTCATTACATTATATATATATATATATATATATATATGTATATATACATATATATATTTTATATATAATTTTTTTAATTAGCGCAAGTAGGTTTGAATTACACTTTTTTTTTACCAAGTGTATGTCGGAATATATTATTTCATGTAATATCGCTGTCTTTATTGTGCTATATTATTGTATCATCGGCAAAGATAGTGAAACGACCAGTTATATTTATAGATGAAGGGTCGTTAATATACAGGAAAACGAGAACTGGGCCAAGCACGGATCCCTGTGGAACACCGCAACTTATGTTGGCTTCATCAGAGTAGTTTTCTAGTGATTTTACTGTTTGTTTGCAATCACTAAGATAGGGTTGAAATCAGAGGAGGGATGTATCCAAAATTTCGTAACACCGAAGTTTCTCAAGTATCATATGTATATCATGATTCACACAATCAAAAGCTTTGGACAAATCACTAAACACAGCTGCAACTGCCTCACCCTCATTTTTTTTGTGTAAACTTCAGCAAAAAAGTCAAACAGCATCACCAGTACATTTGTTGCTTTGGAATCTGAATTGATTAATGTTTAGTATTTTATGGATACTATGGAACTCATGCAATCGTTTCTTAACAAGTTTTTCAATAATCTTTGAAAGGGTACATAATAGTGATATAGGTCTGAAATTTGAGGGTTCATCAGTACCGCCGCCCTTGTCAAGTGGATTACAATTGAGGTTTTTAACGAAGGGGGACATTTCACGTGGAATTTCTTATATTTAAATGCAAAACACCATGAATGGCTTTGTCATCAGAGAAACTTGCTGCCACTACAGAACAAGAAATATGTTGCTTGCTTAAATCAGAACAAAGATAGGCAATTGTAGTAGACGATAACTGTGATATTCGTGTTGGAGTATCTATGTGCAAAGATAGATTAAACAAAGTGAGCAAATTAATCAACATCTGTGTAATCATCGAGGTATTATCTGTAAAATTAATGTTTAGATCTCCTGCCAAGACAATTGACCAACCCTTCCGGTAATTGGGATAACTTTATTTCTAATCGCTCTAGTAATATATTTACATTTGAGGAAGGGGGTCTATAAATACATATAATATACAAGTTAATGCTACTACAGTGTATTAGGGAAAACTCAAATTTCTTCTACACCAGATTATTATCGTTATCTTTAGTGACAATATTTATCGAGATATGATTTCTGCAAGTTTCTCTGATAAATCCTTAAGAGGAATCAGGAAGGTATTGAATTGAACTTTCAACGCATGCAACAATCTAATCTAAAATGCAGGTAAGGCAAAATTCCATCCCTTGTTAAGGAGATCAATTTCTTCTTTACCAAACGACTGTGAGAAATGATTTTCTACAATGCTGAGAACTATTTGAGGAACACTTTCTTTTGACGTATTACTGATTAATCTTTTGAGTTTTTTATTTTGTGGACACATTTTCTTAATAAATTTCGCGTTAATTTATATAAACATGCTCCTTTAAAAGTCACACCATTGTTCATGTTCTAAATTATTTGACTTATAGATAAGCCTTTTGTAAAGTTCATATGCTTATAATTCAAGCGTACTTCGTTTACTGTACAGATACTTAATTTCTAAATCCAGCCATTTCTGCGTTGCAAATATTATAACTTTATCTAAAATGTGTGAAGAATTTGGAATTTTAACTTGAACAAAATTTGGAAATACTGAACTACGTTTGTAAATTTTTATGAACCAAATATCTGACCCTATTAATCTAATCTTAGCGCTAACCTTATGATACAGATACAGTTCCGTTGTAATACAATCACTTAAGCCAAAAAAGAGGGTCAACCTCGGAATGAGAGATAATAAGCTGTAAACTTGTATAAACCTTTATTTTGGCGTTCTAAAAGTTGTCTCAAAAGTCTCATAAAATTTCGTGTCCGCGTCTTAAGATATTCAAGGTCAAAGGTCACAAAAATAGGTTTTTCGCAAATATCTCGCTTCCTATGGTTTTAATGCCATTTGTATTTATTATAAAAAGTGTAGAGAATAAAATTCTCAACAACTTTTGTCCCAAACATTTTTTTATATACACAACCGTTTTTGAGATAGAGGGCGGAGAGCGCGCCGCGCTTATCTATTCACAGCATAATGCAAGGTCAACCGTAAGTCCTGGTAAATAATACGCCGTATTAAGTATATAAATCATTAAAAAAATATATAATTATGAATAATTTGCATTGTTTATTAATTAATACATTATATTTAATAATATTTTCCATTTATCGAATATATATTTGTTTAATATTACTTACCTTTGCCTGTAATCAAAAAATTGTTGAGTGGAATACTTTAAGCATATTTTAATTTTATTATATATTTTAATATTTTGCAACTGCAAGAATGGTTGTGGTTCACGCTGCGGATGCAGGAAATCGGGGTTGTAATGTCCTTTAGCTTGTGGCCAGTGTAATGGGCAAACGTGCCTCAATGCTTCACTGTATCAAAGCATCTCGATGAAGATAGTACATTTGACCCCGAAATTCTCGAAGATCTAGAGACAAATATCCATGACAACGAAAATGATGATATTGGATTGGAAATTTTCGAGCGACCGGAAGACGATGAAGAAGAAGAAGAAGAAAATTAAGACTCAAGTCATTCTAATGATAAAAGTTTTTGAAAAACCTCCCCATATTTGAACTTCAACTGTAATAAATATATGAAAAAGTATTTCTAAATAAAGATATAATTAAAATGTATTTACTCTATTCTTTTTCTACTTAAAAATATAATTAACATATATATTAGAATATAATTAAAATATACTTAAAGTATTCCACTCTACAATTTTTTGGTTACACGGAAAGGTAAGTAATATTAAACAAATATATATTCGATAAATGAAAAATATTATTAAATATAATGTATTAATTAATAAACAATGCAAATTATTCATAATTATATTTAATGATTTATAGACTTTATACGTCGTATTATTTACTGGGACTTACGGTTGACCTTGCGTTATGCTGTGAATAGGTAAGCGCAGAGCGCTCTCCGGCCTCTATCTCAAAAACGGTTGAGTATATAAAAAAATGTTTAGGACAAAAGTTATGGAGAATTTTATTCTCTACAATTTTATAATAAATGCAAATGGCATTAAAACCATAGGAAGCGAGATATTTGCAAAAAAATCGATTTTTGTGACCTTTGACCTTGAATATCTTAAGACGCGAATACGAGATTTTATGAGACTTTTGAGACAACTTTTAGATCGCCAAAATAAAGGTTTATACAAGTTTACAGCTTATTATCTCTCATTCCGAAGTGAAACCTCTAATGTGACTGGACTATTGAGTATGAAGCCATCGTAGTCCTGGAGTGGGTTGGAACTTTTGATGTGAAGATAACAATGAGGTAGTTTTCCACGAAACGCCAAAACACTATATACTGCACTCGAAATCACAAAGTATAAAAAATAGTATAAATAGTGACAGAGGGCCTATCCCAAATAGCCCGCTTTATTGTTTAGTGGGTCACGGTTCACCGAACTGTGACAATAGTTTAGGTATAAATAGAGTAGAGTGTTAGCATGAGTTTAGTTTTAATCATCCTCAGATGATGCCAACTTGGTTGGCGAAATGCGCGTCGAGTGCAGTATATAGTGTTTTGGTATTTCGTGGAAAGTTACGTCAGTTATCTGTAATAAGTTTTTTGTAAAAGTTAGAAAATAATAATTAGCACAAATTTTAAGCATTATTATATTTTCATTTCATTCCATATTTTAATAGAACTTTTATCAAGGATTCCTAACTTATTTTAAATTTGTATTAATTATTTATTTTCATGATTTTTTACATTAACATCTTAACTACAATACTATAAATATAAATAACAGATTCTTGCAGAATTATACATTACTTTGAATGAATGGTAGCTATTTTTAAGGCTACTTAACAACAACTTGCAACAGTTAACTGAATTTATTGGTAAATCTTTAATGGTTTCCAAGTAAATTAATCGCCTTGCGTGTTTGAATTAAATTCAGTTATTATAATAAGAGGTGTAGAGGAAATAAACCATTTGGTATTTTGTTTGTTTTCAAGATTAAGTGTACTCAGATTAATTTGTTAACTTTTCAATAGCAATAAATTCAGTGTTTGCTGGACTAATCCCGTATATTTTATGGTCACAAGTTACATGTAGAAGATTTTTCTGTAGATAGTAAACGATGGAATATTTCCAAAATAAATTATGTTTTTGATTGGACTAAATACTCAGTTCCTTACAGAATTTGTCACTGACGCACAGTGGACGGAAACCCTAAAAGCTGGCCAAAATTAAAAAAATGAAGATTCTTTTTTTTGAAATGGAAACGTTTTAAATCGTTGTAGTAGTACCCCTAGCATTAGAAACGACCGTTAATACCGCTCCGGGTTCACTACCTGAGCGAGGAAATTACTTATTGTGCGACCGTGCAGCGCGTCACTTCGGCAGCTCGCAACGCTTCAAAAATCGATAAATTTTGTTTGCAGCGTAAAAAATTCTCAAAGTGCAGTTTTCTGTGTCAAAAAAAATGGATTCTGCATCAGAAAGTAAGTACAATTAAAATATCTCAGAATCAGATCAGTTTATTTATATGGTAATTAGTAAATAATTATCGAAGTGGAGTGCATTTTTGTATATGCAACGATTCATAAACTCCACAAAAAAAAGCCATAAGTTACGCGGTTGGTGATGGTTGGTCTTGAAACTTATTGGAATATGTTCAATGATGTATATATTTTTGACCGTAATTTTTTTTGAAATTCTATATGGGACTCTTCATCAGCAACCCAAAAAAACTGTATACAAAGTATTGTAAAAATGCAGCGATAATTGGCGATTTTTGGTATGTTTTGGGGGGATTTCATGGCCGCCATTTTGTTTTTTCAAAATTCAACTTCGGATTCTTGATCAGCGACACAAAAAAACCCCTGTATGCACAATTTCAGTAAAATAGCTCAATGCCTTTATATTTTGGCCAGCTTTTCGGCGTTTCCGTCGACTGTGTGACGGGCAGATATATTCAAAAACCCAATAAAAGTCAACGAAATTGGAGGTATGTACTGTGGATTATCACGAGGAGATTAATGATAGCAATTATTTTGGTAATGGAGAGTACTTTCTGATTATCCTGTAAAAAGAGAAGTATTATTTTATATTATTTAAGTGAAATAAATCCCTTTTCCCCGTTTAAACTACAAAAAAACATTTTGAGAGTTTTTTAATTTATTTTTCTTACAAAATGTATAGGTCAAAGTGAACACCCTGAAAGTGTTACCAATAATAATATTTTTTTGTCAAAATGTCACTGGCCAACACAATTTTTGTAACATATTTCACACTACTGTTTTTGTATTCTCTATTTATTGAAAAAATATTCCTAATACGGATGTGTGAACACAATAATGGACCCTACTATATTGCCAGATAATAAATTTTATGAAGAGCAAGTTAAATCAAGGTGGGACATTTTCAGTATCAGTCATATTTAAAGTTCACGATTGAAGAAGAAGATACAGTTAATAGTGTTCCTTGTTTGGACACCAAACTGATAAGAAGAGAAGATAATAAAATAATTACGACTTGTTATACCAAACCAGGTGCCTCGAGTCGCTTTTTACATTTTGAATTCAACCACCCAAAAAAAAAAATGAAAATCAACCTCATAGTAGGTATGAAAAATAGGGTGATAGCTACAAGTCATACATCACTTAAAATACACAATTTAAAAAATTTTCTAACTTTTTTATAGATAGTGGTTACCCACCACCGTTAGTCAAAAACTATTGTTCAGCAGATCATCGATACATAATGTGTTACCTGTTTCTCAAAGGGTACAACAAAACCCGCCTCAAATCATTTACTGTTCACTTCCGTACATCAGTCCACTTGATCACAGATTTAAAAAAAATATTTTCTAAATTTAATAATATCAAATTAGCATTTAAAAACAAAGTAACAGTTAACAAACTTTTTTCAAAATTAAAAGATAAGGACGATATTTTGGCGACGTCCAATGTGGTGTATTGCATACCATGTGATGACTGTAACAAAAAACATGTTGGCCAAACTAGAAGGAAAGTTAAAGACCGTATAACTTCCCACAAAAATGACATCAGACTTAATAAACAGTCTTGCACTTTAGCCAATCATGCATTATTTCATAATCATAATGTTAATTATAATAACGTTCAAATATTAGATTTTAAAATTAACTATCACAAACGTAGTTTTTTGGAAATGTGTCACATTTCAAAGAACCAAATACTATTAATGCCAGAAAGGATATTGACAACTTAAGCATAATTTATACTTACTTACTACATTTCAACCATAATGTCCACAATGATGAAAACACCCTGTATAGTATGGAATAATAATTAATGTCCCTAAATATAAGACATCTAGTTGTTGGCATCTACTGTCATTGTTCTTTTGTTTCACTCTAACAAGTTTCTATATCCAAATTCTTTTTTGTTTTTTACTTCATAAAAATACACATGATGTCTATTATAATTCCTAAGAATTTAAATGAATATGGATTCGTAGTCATCCGTTCATAATGTTAATTTTACACAGTAGTGTAGTACATTACCAACAATCAATTATTAGTGTTTTTTTTCTACAATTCATCAAGAATTTGTAGTTCTATTCTTCCTTCTAAAATAGAATAATAGCAATATTACTTCGTAATATATTCCTTTGTTCATTGTTGCTTGCCTTTTGTACTTTAATTCCGGGATAATTTCCCATTCTAATGTTGTGTACCTAACTTCTTAATGAGGTCGACGGCTGTTAATTTTTGCATAAAACTTTTAGTCAAAAGAAAGAATTAAAATTGAATCTATTATGTATCGAGAATAAAAGATACAAAAGTAATGAAGCGTTGACTTAAAGCATTTTTCTTGTAGAGGAATTAAGGGAGATGATTAATTATTATTTTAAAGTTTTTTATGCCGAAAAATACTGTAGATCGTTAAGTGAATGAGATATTTAGGAAGCGCTATACAGGGTGTTAGTGCATAATAATTGAATTGAAATATAGGTAATTTAAAGTAGGAAGTTTAGATAATTTGATTAAACAAGATGAAGTATGTCAAAGTACTCAATGGAGCTTCAAAAATAATGCGTATAGTGGGAGGGAATTTACTTCTAGCTAGAATATAAATGTTTTGTTAATACACTAATGTACCCAAGAGAAATCTTTAAAATATTTCATAATTCTGTAGACATTTGCTCTTTGGTGGTGATTCTAGTGTCGATTAAAAACAAAAGAAGTTACCCGCGAAAATCTAGGGATGTAATTTTTTGACCCACCCTGTAGAGTTGAAACATGGTCGAATTCTGCAACCTACGTTATGTAGCCCAATGTATCTTTTGTTATTGGAGACGTGATCTTGGTGAGTTTCTTTACCATCATTTGTATCATTCTGTATAAGGAAACGGCGATGTCCTATCAAACTGGCGCATGCGGCATATTTCAAATTTCTAGTCGTTGGCTTTCCATTTTAGTTTATTATTTAACATAAGCGAGATTCATAGCATGGAAAAAAGAACAATTCTTATCGTAATACTAGCCCCAAGTGTAAAATATGTGGACACAGAGAAATGTTTTCGGCGCTGTAGACGGCAGCCAGCTGGATAAGATGAAAGCTAATATATTATACATGTGAGGCAAGTTGGCCTGGGGACAACTACCAGAGATTCTTTGTCGGGAAACTTTATGATAAGCGTCTTGATTCAGGCGTCTGGTCCAAAGAGAAATTTTTAATAAAACGCATTGAGTTTTTTACGGCGTTTTTCAGATACAACGATCTGGAATAAATGTTGCCAGTATTAAATATAATTAGCGAGACTGAACAACTGAAGTATTTAAGAAATTCTTTTAATTTATTATTAATAAGTTGTAAATTTTAAAACTGATTTATGTTTTGGTGATTTTTATATTTTATAGCTCTCCTCTGAAGTGACGCATACAATTCTCAAAACAATTTTTCGAAAAATATTTGTAATGCCAATGAATAAAAACCGAATTCGTCTTATCAGTTTTGTTGTTACGCCTATATTTGTAGGCCTTACTCTTTAAGTAACCCCATAGAAAAATCTAGTAGAGTTAGATCTGGTGACCGTGCAGGCCATTATATATATATATATATATATATATATATATATATATATATATATATATATATATATATATATATATATATATATATATATATATATATATATATATATATATATATATATATATATATATATATATATATATATATATATATATATATATATATATATATATATATATATATAAAACAATATGACTTAACGGGTACGCCCACATAAAGAAAAAAATTGCACGGTGGAAAGTGTAAAAATTGCAAATGGCAGAAAGATGCAAACCGTGGACACGTGTTTCGGACTAATTGGTCTTCATCAACACGGTGTAGCTAAGTTAAATTGGTGGACAAAACTCAAAAAAGACACTAAAGGAAAACCACTGATAGGGAGCCAGTCGCACCTTTGTGGCTTCCATTTGGATGGCTCTGTATTAGTGTCTCTCCGGCCAATTCATGTATTTGCGCGAACATTTTGACCAAGTATTGCGAACATTGGCGACATTGTGAGGAGGAGCATCATATTATTGATACTAAAGGTAATTATGAGGAGAATCTAGATATTTTTGTTTGAGAAATAAAATGACTAAAGCAAGAATAAGTGTACATTAAAGAAATTCCAAATAGCGTTGTCAAGTCAGTTTTTCGTTGAAGGAATAGAGCCCTAGAATTCGCAAACCTGGTATTAATCAGGGTTCGCCCGATTTAAATCGTTTGATTTAAATCATGATTAAATCGATGATTTTAATCAAGTAATTTTTTACTTTAATCAATGATTTAAATCAAGAGAAAATTCTGAAAAACAAATATATTATTTATTACAAAATATAAATCGACCATTAACATTCTTAATAAATAAGAAACATTTTAGTACAAAACAAGTAGTTTCTAAAACAATTAACATCGATTTTCATTATAAAATTTGTATAGGAGCATAGGAACACTACTTGTCCTGCTTTCTCCACTCCTTATCTATTTCGTAAATTGAAGTGAAAGAGCCCAAATGTAGAAAATACTCTTTCCACCGAAGCTGATGAAGAGACAGCATATAAAAATTGCTTCAGTATAGGAAGAAGTTTCTCAATATCAGGGATGTTTTTTTGTGAAATCCATCACTGTAAGGCACTAACATTGCACATTACCTCTTCTAAACACATAACTGCTGCAATAGGTTCCATTTTTGCTTGAAGTTTTATAATGAGTGCTAGTAAACCACTATTTTCATACATTCTTGCATGGTATTTAACGCTTGATCTTTTTCTGCAGCAGTCAATTTAAATTTGGTTTTAGTCTCGGGTGGCCACTAGACCGTCTTCCGGGGCGGGAATATATCTGGAAGGCAAAGAAGTACAGGAGAGTTTTGCTCTAGGCTCGTACACCACGGTCTTCCAGGCAGAGGTTTACGCCATCCTAGCGGTGGCAGGTAGGGCTGAGGTTAGGAATGGGGCGGAACAGATAATATACATCTGCTCCGACAGCCAGGCTGCTCTAAAGGCGGTGTGCTCCCCCAGGACGAGATCAGCTCTCGTCCAGGAGTGTGGGGATGCCCTAGAAGAGCTGGCCAGGCATAAACAAGTGAGACTGGTATGAGTCCCGGGACATATGGGAGTTCCAGGCAACGAGAAGGCCGATGGAATTGACTAGACTCGGAGCCGAGAAACCCTGTCACGGGCCTGAGCCTATGTTAGGTATTTCAAGAAGGCAGGTCACAATGATCCTCAATGAGTGGGCCTACGAGACACTGAGGACGCACTGGAGGACCAACAGGGCCTGCAGGCAAACCCGAGATTTTGTGACGGGGCCGAACAAATCGAGATCGGCTTGGTTGCTGGGACGGAGTCGTAAAACTCTGAATCTCTTAATCGGTGTTCTGACAGGCCATTGCAGACTTAGGAGGCATCTATCATTGGTCGGCATTGAGGAAGACCCTACATGTCCAAGATGCAGGAGTGATGAAGAGATATCTTACCACTTCCTGGGACAATGTGAAGCGTTTGGGCGCCTGAGACACAGTATTTTCGGTTCTGAGGCGCTTTTAAGGGAGGAGATGAGCTCCTTCGCAATGAGTGACATCCTGACCTTCATCAGAAGGTCAGGAAGGTAGGCCCCCTCTGTGGCCTCCCCCACCATTACCATTACCATTACATCCAAAATGTAAGCTACAAAAATGATAGGGCGTAAGTGCCTGTTCATATAGTTTTTTAAAAATATGTAGCTAAGACAAGACTAATTCTTCCTTAAATATTCATTCTAATTCCTTCCATACTTCTACTGCGTCAGATAGGAAAGCATTTTTTTCTGTAATTTATCAAGTCCCACAGCTATAGGCTTAAAAATTGATGTTTGAGACGTTGAAGTCCCACTGCTTGCAATATTTGCATTACTTGAGCCCTCAGTTTCTGTAAAAAATTATTAATAGTTAAGTGAATAAAAAAAAAATATTAATCTTACATGACGTATTAAGGATTTCATTACAACAAACATTTATTAATTTGTGAATATAAATATACCGAAAATATACATATACAGTGTGTTTCACTTGAAATGGTAACACCCCAATAACTTTTTATTTTTAGTTGAATTTCAATTTTTTTCTTTATATGTAGCTTTTAACGCTCTTTTAAAGGGTTAAACAACATTTCAACCTATAGTAGCCTATTGTCATCAAAAATGAAGCGAAAAAAATTGAAAAAGTATATTACGGATTTTTTTTCGAAAAAGTTTATTGGGAAAAGTTGTTCGGAATCACCTTAAACTCTATTCCCAAGTTTGGTTAAAAAATAAGTTCACAAAAATAGAGTAATTAGCCTTTCTGCAGCCATAATTAAATTATTTAAACAATAAATATCACCAATATTTTAATAGTTTGACACAATGACATCAATGTTTTATGTGACTGATCTCATGATAATTTGGTGTTGTCAATAATCATTGAAATTAATTTAACTGCTGATTTTTCTGAATTTTTTTTTTACCAAAGGTAATTCCGAACAAGTTTTCTCAATAAATTTTTCCAAAACGAATCCCTAACATGTCTTTCCAATTTTTCGCTTTATTTTTGATCACAGTAGGCTACTATTTTAATCAGGCTAAAATTTTGTTTGAGCCTTTAAAAGAGCATTAAAATCTACATATAAAGAAAAAAAAACATTTTAAATTCAACGGAGAATAAAAGTTATTTCAAGTGAAACACACTGTAATATCTTCTTTATTATACTCATTTATTTGTATTTGTGGAACAAAAATTGATACTGTGATCTGTGAATATACTGTCCAATAACTGTGGATTTTGACTTTTTTTCAGACAGATCGACAAATTCAAAATATGAATGCACAGAGTCTAACAAAAACCTCAGATCAAAGGTTATAATAACTTTCTCTTGTATTTGTCAATCAAATTAAAAACAAAATCTATTTCATGAATCTGGATCCAAAAGTGGCACAAATAAAAAAAATTTAAAAGTAAAAATAATTTCTTATTTTTTATTTTTTTTTCAATGTCTAATAGCCTAATTCAATAAAGACTTGTCCTCAACCCCAAATTATTCCATATTTTAATAGAAGACAAGAACATGTTTTTTTAAAAACGCAGAAAACGTCATTTCTGAGACCCCGTTTATGTTTAAACCATGTCACATAAGTTTATCGTACATATTAACACACTATGTTTTGGTTCTCAATGCTTAGTTTTATGGGTGGCGCGAGATCCCCCTAAATAAAATAAATAATTATTTAGATTTAGAATACCTGCAGTTAAATCAACTTCATTACTTAGTTCAGCGACTTCTGTATCTAGGGGTAATGTCTCGGTCTTGTACTTTTCATGATGGCCTTTTAATCTTTGAACAAGTCCATGCATTTCTTTTTGCAATTTTTACACACCGCTCTGCTACCGGTTTTTTCTCTTTCTGGTTTTTTTTTATAACATCATCCCAAATTTTGTCTCTTTTCCTTCCGCTCATTTTTATTTTTCACTTCACTTGTTCACTTTTAATTAAGTTGGGCACAGACTCAATACAATTTGTGAAATGAAGCACCTTTCGAATTATCCTCCCTTTTATATTCTATTATGCAGACAATTTATAACAGGGAAATTCCTGCAATAACAAGTATCGCCAATTGAAAGCGATCATCGCGCGTCGCCTCGGTACCTATGAAATTAATGAAACCGACCGCCAAGCTTGTCAGAACAAGAAAATGCTGATTTTCTATTGTTTGTATGAAAATATAGACTACATAGACAATTTTTCCAGTGACGTGAATAATTTATATGTGCAAATTGGTAGTTAGAGAATACAAAAAAATAGTGCATGGAAATATCATATGTTTTCAAAAAATTAGAGCAAAACTGAAAAAAAATCAAAAAAATCGAAAAAACCTGATTTTTTTGATTTTTTAAATAAAAATCTTTGATATTTGATTTTTAAATCATGATTTTTTCCAATCCTGGTAATAATTAATGCCCATATATTCATCTTTTGAAGGTGTTGTGTGTGCGTTTGCAGCATTTAATGTACTGAATAAGTTATCTCGTTGGAGAAAATAATATTTTTAACAAAATCTGGATTTATTCGACTCTAAGGATACTGTAGAGGGATAACATTTCACCTTATAAAATATTTATGAATCAGTAGTTTTGGAAATATTAAAATTTAAAACCTGACTTCTGGCACTCCCTTGTGAATTGTCTCTTAGGCAGCGAGAATATATCATTTTACAAGAAGAGGACTGACTGGCTTTAAAAAATGGCGCAGACTCTTGGTCGACCAGAGGCGCTAAAATTATTGTCGGTGAAAAAAGCCCTATATTTATTTATATTTTTCATTGGGAAACGAACAAATCATACAAAAAATGAATATGTACAGGGTGACCAGCTAAAAAGTCTGCATTTTAAACTAATTTCTTTTTATTAAAAAATACCGGGTGGCCACGAGTCAATGTACGCCCCCAATATTTTGGTTGTTTTTGAATTTAAAATTTTGTTTTCGGTACACATAAATTAGATAATAATGGGCTATTTTTTAGATTAACAGGAATGAAAATATCACTTCCGGTTGAACCGGAAGTGACATCAACTTATTTTTCTTAAATGGAATGACTGTTTTTTTGATGGTTTCTCATTAAGTATAAATTTCTAAGTGCAACAGTTTTTTCAGATTTTAAAAATTACAAAAAATAAGTGAGATACGAACAATTTTTTAATTTTTTCAAAAATGGCCGCGTCAGATGAATGCGATGTAAGAAAATTACTAAGTAGGCTATGGAAATTATTAATAAGGTTGCTAGTCTGAAAAGAAGAAAACAGTTGTTTGAATTACTGATAGGTACCAGTATTTTTAGGTTTTTTTTCAAAAAACGGAATTTAATTTTCTTTTTTATTTCCGTAGGGGTCCTATGGAAATTTTTTTAATGGAACTGTGCTATTTTTTTTAATCAGAAATAATGATTCATAAACTATAATTTTTTCGCCATTAATCATTTCTTAACGATATCCTTCGTAGTAATAAAAGTATTTTTAAAAGATAAGCGCCAACAAATCATTTTAATAAGGTACCTATCTACATTTAAATCCCAAATTGCAGATAGCCATGAAAGTGACAGACATTCGCAACAATTGAATTATTCTTGACTTAATCACTAATTTTCTGAAGCAAGTGTATTAAATTTGTTATAAACAAGAAAATTAATATAAAATGGCTGAAAAAATATTCAAGAGATGGAAAAGTTGACATGTTGATTATTTATGGAGAGACTCAACGTAATGCAACTAGAGCACAAACTCTGTATGGAGAGAGATATCCAGAAAGAAGACAACCTCGGAGAAATTATTTCGCCCGGTTGGAGCATCAATTTAGAACTGAACCTGATATAGAAATTAAAGAAAAATTTATTGCGGATGAAGAAACGGAAATTAATGTATTTAGTGCATGTTGACCCAACCATTTCGGTAAGACAAATTGAACATGAATTACCAGTTTCCAAAGAATCAGTCAGGAAAATTTTAAAGAAACACGGCTATCGTTCTTATAAACATCAGTTGCATCAATTTTGTATGCGAATGATTATCAACGAAGAATAACGTTTTGTAATTGGTTACAGTTACGCCAATTAAGAAATGAGAATTTTATCAAAAACATTTTGTTCACTGATGAATCGAGATTTACAAACCTTGGATTATTTAATCGAAACAACACTCGATATTGGGCAATTGAAAATCCTCTACATTATGAGACAAGGGCGGTTTAAGGAGCGGTTTGACTTCAATGTTTGGTTAGGCGTACTGGGCGATCATATCATAGGTCCAATAATTTTTGACGGAACTCTAACTGGACCAAGATATCTAGAATTTCTCCAAAATATAATAGTTCCACAGATTAATCAAATTCTCAATACCAATATTGACGAGGTTTACTTCCAACAAGACGGGGCTGGACCACACAATGCTATTATCATTAGGGATTACTTAAATCAATTGTTTCCAGATCGTTGGATTGGAACCCATGGTCCAGTCAGATGGCCTGCAAGGTCGCCTGACTTAACCCCACTCGATTTTTTTATTTGGGCGCATTTGATAAATAGAGTCCACATGACTGCTCCAACCACAAGGCAAAATCTGGAAGAAAGAGTTCGACACGAAATTGCACAAATCAACAATTACAGAAAGTTAGACGTGCAACAATAAGTCGCGCTACTCTATGTATTAATCATAACGGTGAATAGTTTGAACAATTTTTATAATGGTTTATTATAATTTAGGTTTTAAATAGTTTTGTTATTCTGTTTATTCATGGTTGTTACGTTTTATTAAAATTATTTCTTGCTTAATTTGTGTTTACCTTTTAAAAATACTTTTATTATTACGAAGGATATCGTTAAGAAATGATTAATGGCGGAAAAATTATAGTTTATGAATCATTATTTCTGATTATTAAAAAAATAGCACAGTTCCATTAAAAAAATTTCCATAGGACCTCTACGGAAATGAAAATGAAAATTAAACTCCGTTTTTTGAAAAAAACCTAAAAATACTGGTACCTATCAGTAATTCAAACAACTATTTCCTTCTTTACAGACAAGTCTACAACCTTACTAATAATTTTCATAGCCTACTTAGTAATTTTCTTACATCGCATTCATCTGACGCGGCCATTTTGAAAAAATTAAGAAATTGTTCGTATCTCACTTATTTTTCGGAATTTTTAAAATCTGAAAAAACCGTTGCACTTAGAAATTTATGCTTAATGAGAAACCATCAAAAAAATATAGTCATTCCGTTTAAGAAAAAAAGTTGATGTCACTTTTGGTTCAACCGGAAGTGATATTTCATTCCTGTTAGTCTAAAAGTAGCCCATTATTGTCTAATTTATGTGTACCAAAAACCAAATTTTTAAATTCAAAAACAACCAAAATATTGGGGGGCGTACATTGACTCGTGGCCACCCGGTATAGCTAGAAAAAATATTAAAAATCGATCAGTGGCATATTCCCTCAAGTTTTCATATATGCTATGAATTTGTGTCTTGATGAATATACCCTACAAAATCATATTTTTAAAATGGGACAACCTGTATGTTTTTAGACATATGGATAGCCCTTTTCCTCCCCAGTATAAATACATATGATTATTATACATTTCTTTTCAAACAAGCGAGTTATTAAATTAAATAATATTCTTAAAAGTTTGGGATACAACTAATTGTAAAATGTATTTTACATTTCAAAGAAAATGAATGCATATTAATTGATTATCCAAATAGTCGGTTATTCGATTAACCGGTTATTCAAATAACTGAATATTCGATTAATCGGTTATTCGATTAACCGGTTATTCTAATAACCGATTTACTGAGTAACCGATTTTCGGTTTTGTACAAAATCGTGAATAATCCAAAACCGGTTATCCAGAAAACCGGTTTCAGTTGCCAGAACAATTTAAAATACCAATTGTTGAGCAGTCAAATTAATTTCTAATAGTCGGTTTTGATCACCTGCTATTTACTTCTTCAGTTTTTTGTATAAAAATAAAAGAAAAATGTAATGATCTGTTAAATATATATTTTCTTTTGAATAAAATTAACTAAAACCAAATATTTGTACCAAAAAAAGAAAATGCCTCCATGTAAGATGCCCACATAAAATTTATTTTTATTGCCTTGTTAAAAATTTAAGAAATTGCACAATGTCAAAAGAAACTATAATGCAAATGAAGAAAAAGAACTAAATGTTAAATTATATTTTACTGAACAACCCTCAAAATCTATTAGGGATTGAGTACAAGATCTTGAGGTGTCCTACGGATATATTCAAAATGCACTCAAGAAGAAGATGTATTTATTTTTGTAATGAATGGACAAGATAAAAATTTAATAGCAAACATATTTTTCATGGGCTAATTTTACTTTATTTGGATTATTAATGAAAAATATTGAATTTCTGAAAATGTCCACCAAATAAATGAGATTCAGCGACAAGGTCATCAGTCTATAGGATTTTGGTGTGAAATACTGAATTTTGAAAAATTTTTTAGCAAATTTTGTGCTGATTCCAAATCCGTTAAGAAATCACTGCTAACTGAAACCATTTCTGGGATTTTCCAAGAAAACCAACATTTTGTGATTTCTCTTTTTTGGCTGTAGCCAAGTAATCCTTGGTCAGACAGGTTCTGAACTTTTACATTATTGGGACACTTTTTGGGACTAATATTTTGGTGTAGAAATGAATGTTCGATATTCTTTTGTTTTCGAGATATCCTAGGTAACTTTTGTTTTTCTTATGGCAGCCATATTGGATTTTTCGTTTTTCAAATTGCGCTTAAAAGTAGCTCTCAGATGATTTATCACGTGCCGAGGAAAAATAGTTTTTCAAGGGACTAATGTAAGAGAAATTATCCATTCCTTAACAAAACAAAATAGTAGGCCATGGAAAATCAAAAAGTTATTTTGATTTCATGGATATACCTAATACCAACCATTATAAAAAATAACAGTAATATTAAGGTTACCAGACATGTTTAAATAATTTTAATTTTCTGTTAAAATACTGAACATAATCGATACGAAGAAAATTTTTTAATAACAGCAAATTAACATAATAGAAGAAAGGATAGTAAAGAAGTAAGATTTAATAAAACTGTTCAATATTCTTATCGTGGATACATGAAGCCACAGTCTAATTAATATCTAATATTTCTGTTGAAAGGTGGTGTAGACTAAAAGTTCTTCATACGATGGAATAAAATAATTGGAATTTTGAGTTTATTGTCTGTTCTTTTTTGAACGGAGCAATTTTGAACGGAGCGATTGTTAATTTAAAAAGAAAAGATTGGCAACTTCTTTGATTAATTTTTTTTTATTTAAGTGTACAATTAATTATTCATTCTCGTTATAGTCACTGAATTTCCACTGTAAATATTTACCTCTTTTAATAAAAAAAATATGGCGTAGCTGATTGTTTTGTAAATTTTCCATCAGTTTAAACTCCTAAGTGTGTACAAAAATTGACATATGTATAATATTGCAATACTTTTAACATATAAAATGGAACATAGAATTATATAATCCTGTGTTATACAGTTAAAACCTAATTTTCAAACTAATATGACAATTGTATTTTACTGCATAATTACTGGGAATTAAAATAACCAAAAAAAAATAATAATAATAAATAAAATAATCGGGTATTTAATGTAGAAGAACATTAAGTGTAAAATATTTCAAACAGAGAAACAGTCGTCCATTACAGCATATAAAAATATACAGTAACCGCTGTGGGTAGCGCGTCTATTTATTTACTTTATCGTAAAGTTAATTTAAGTCCTGCAAATCGCTTTAGATTAGTCAGAATTTCAGTTCCTTTTATTTTTAAGATTGTCTATTTTGTATCTAAACATAAGTGAATATGTTCGATTGAAACTGATGCTGTGATATTATTGATAATACCATTGACGAAATCAGTTATCTAAAATGGACGCCAAACTTTTCATTTGATTATTACCTAGAAATTGATTATCTTACTACCACGAAAATAAATTAAACACACGGGGTAGGGTAAAAGAAACGAATAATCATTGTAACTTTGACAACACACACTTTTAGAAATAGCTTCAAGGGTGTACCAAGTTTTCGTTCATTTAAAACATAAACTTCATTTTTACATACACCCAAAGAAAAAATCAAGAGAGTTAGGTCCGGGGAACACACAGGCCTTTCTATGGCACCTCTTCTGTCAATTAAGTGACAGGGAAATATACATTTAAATACTATCTAACTATTATTCCATAGTTAAGAGAACATTACCCCCCCCCCCCTCCCCTACTATGGAATAGTAGTTTAAACCAAATCTTTTCAGGCACTTCCTCATCCCCTTAAGGCCTTAAAATCTCACTGGTAATTAAACTATGACTGAGATGGAATTCCATCCAGATACGAGGCCTTAAAATTCTATCTTTACGTCAACTACAAATAATGACAACCGAATACTCTCGATGCTAGTTGTTGAATAGATTGTTTGAGAAATAATTGTTATTCCAAATGCTAGGCTTGTAAAATAAATTTAACTTTGATTCAAAACGGTTTTAAAAGAAATATTAATACTAGACATAGCATACAGGGTGTATCAAAGTGAATGAAGGACCCAATTCGGTCTTATTACAACAGAAAATTATTACCGAAAAGAATCACTTCGTTACATGGCTGATATCCTTAGAAAAGTATTGGAAAGAGTTATCGAAGTAATTTTGAAGAAAATGGGGGGAGTTTTTGGATTCCTTTATTGAAATAATAATTACTGTTTTTCAAAAAAGTGATATTTTGTGGTAATTTTTACATTATCTTGCCCATATCATACGTGATTTGATCTCAGCTGTTATCATCAACAAGGAACTAAGAATGCTATAGAAATTTAAAATAACGTTCAGTAATTTGTTCGTTTGAGAACATGTAAAAATGCCGCGTTTTTTCAAAAATGAATTAATAGCAATAATCAATTAGGCGACAACAGGACTACTTCAGTAGAAAGGTAATTAGAATATTAAATATGTCCCATATGAGCATCAATAGGACCATCCTTTGCCACAGACATTTATAGTCACGGACAATTTGGTCGCTTTAGATTACCAATGCACGATTAAGATCACTGACTGTCAGGAGACGTCGAATGCTTAAAGCTGCCCAAATTAATAACTCACTGTGTATATGGTATCAAAAGTGAGGTTATCCAATTTACTTAAAGACGATGGCTTCGAGAACAACGCTTAGGAGCAAGGCATCGTGAACATTGTTTCTTGTTCAACCTTCAACATCCACAAGCACAGAGAAGGTGGGCAGAAGAGTATCCTCAATACAACAGTGGTGGAATTGTCTCTTCTGTAATAAATGTTGATTCACTCTTCATCAGTCTGATAGTTGTGAAATGATTTTTAGGGAGATGAGGGAAAGATACCATGAGGACAATATGAATCCAATGGTAGCTTTCGGTGAGACGACATAACAGTTTGGGGAGAAATTAACCGTCATGGTCGTACAGAGCTTGTAGGGTTGCAAAATGAAACGATGCACTTTGCCAGATATAAAAGTTTCTGCATCCTGGAATTGATTGTGCTTCGGGTTAATCATTGCGGTGACGAATTCACTTGTGTCAACAATAATGGCAGCCCATAGAACTCGTGTAGTCACTAAAGTTTAACGCAGCATAATATTGCAAGAAAGAATTGGCCAGCTCGATTTTCAGACATAAATCCAATCGTGTATATCTGGAGTCGATTGAAATTGAATCTAGCAAGTCCATTAGAGGATTAAGTTGATCAAGCTGAACTTGCCAGAATTATTTAAGAAGAATGGGAAGAATTCCTTAACATTTTATAGAAGCACTTATCGACAGTATGCCCAGACGATGTCAAGCAAGTGTTAAATGGGAAGGGTGGTCCTACCAAAAACTGGACCTGCTATCGCGATACACGCAGATAGAATCACATATTGGAATAAAATGTTTGTTTCTTAATTCGTTGATATTTGTATAAAAAAGCAATACAATTTTTTTAACATACTTTCCTCACTTGATAGGTGAGGATTTAAAATTATGCAATTATAGTTTCTATTATAATCAATTGGGAATGTTAAAGCAGTACACCCTGTACACAATTTTTTAAAGGCAGGCTGTCAAGGTTTCTTAATGATACTATTACATTTTAATTTTGCCACATTTTGTTTTTTTTATTTATTTTTATTTTTTAGATTTCATGTAATCTCCAAACATAAATTATCACTTTCCTTCACAAACAAACTATGAACACTTATCTGATGCATAAAACTTTAAACATCTACTTCACCCTAAAACTTATTTATAAAGTTCTGATAAGTCGAAATATCTTTAGAGTAAATCCAATAAAACCAATAAAACCATCAAAAGCGAAATACATTTCTTTCCTTCCTTTATAAAATATTAAACGATGTTTCAAAAGGAGCCAACCACAGATGCAATTCAGGGCCTATAGTAAAGTATACTAACATGTTTATGTTAAGAATATTATACTTATACAAATATAAATGTTTGATATTTAGATACAAGAAACACAGCTAGAATTTTTTACTGCCACATTAATACAAATATTTCCAAATACTAAATGTATACAGAGAAATACATGAAGCAAATAAATTATTTACCAGTTAGACTTTTAAAAACTTCCCATCGCAATACCTGATACTGTTTTAGCTTCTTTCTTCTCACGAAAGGTACATAATGACCTGAACAGTAAAGCTCGGATTTTCTCTGTGTTTTTATTTGCAACCTACGGAAAATGAAATAAAACAGGCGTACTTGTTTTAAGATGGCTATTTCTTTCTTTGCTTTTTCTGTTTTTACTCAGGAAGAGGAAATATCGAGAGTTATTATAAAAATATTGTAAACAGTAAAACTGCTAAAATGGATGGCATCAATTGTGATGGCAAAGGAGAGATGAAGAGACTTATTTTTTGCAGTATTGACTCTTACTGCATACCTTTGTGCAATATATGCAAATGAATTTTTTTTAATTTTAAGATCCATCTTTTGATATTAGGCATAAAACGAATTTAAATTTATTTATAACCCTGTTAGTTAGGCAATTTCTAACTTGGACAGTTAAATAATGGGTTATCTATAGCTCGATAGTTTCAATAAACACCTCTATACCCAGATAGTGAGGAGAAAGAAAACTGCGAAAATAAGCAAGATCGCGGGAGTTGACAAGAACCGGGCTGGGCGCAGTCGGGATATGTTGTTTGACTTAACCACGTATGTGCTGTTTTATGTTATACCTTAAATCTGATGATTAATGATAATGTAAAATTAATACTGTTTAGTTTTATGTTATATGAATTGGTACGCTTAGTGAAGTGCTGATTTTTGGTGCTATGCAAATAGAAATTGTGTCCTGTAACTATCGCCAATTTTAACTCAATGCCGAGGATTCCAATGAAGAAGTTACCAGTCGCAGATTATATTTAACCTCACATTTGATCCTGGGTGTAAGTAGCTACTATTATTATGAGTTATTAAGCACTGCCCTAAATGTGGACAATATTACATTATGTACTCTGGCATATCTGTGGAGGTGTATTTTTCAGCTTTATACCTGTGTGTTTTATCTATTTGTAGCAATGTTTGTCACCTGTAGACTACAAAATTTACTTTGTATCGTTTAAGTTTTTCAGTCTAGTTTAAAAACTAGTGCGGTCTTCTGTAATATTTAACTTTTCGTTAGATTTTATTTGTAACTTGAATGTTATAACACATTGCATTTTGCCGCATTAAGGTTTTAGTTGTATTTCTATGAATATAGACTTTAACTTTTATGATTGTAAGAATCAGAGTTGTAACCCCTTGCTCAAGTATTGAAAGTTATTAATATATTGTAAATTAGTGTTACGAATGCATTTGTTTTATTTTTCATGTCAGTATGTAATAAACACAGAAATTTAGGTGAAACTTAAAATAAGCATCAGTAATTATTATGTAGATTACTTATAGTACATTGATAATTATGTGTAACGATACGAATAAGATAAATATGTCTAATTTAAAACCAACCATATCCTAGTTGTAGCATGGGATGTACTTTATCGTTGTTGTAAACAATCTCAAGTTATAGTTATTATTATAATAAACAATTAAAAACTGATGGCCCAACAAAAATCAATAAAAAAAATGTCTGTATGCACGTAGACCTAAGATCATAATCAATAAATGTGTGCAGTGTTCGCCGCCATTTTTGAAAAATAGCGCTAGAAATTTAATTTGCCCTTATATCTTTCTTAGTGTCAAAAATATTGTGGCTTTGGTTATCGTTGCAACATGGTGTTCAACTATTGATGAAAATTATTATTAATAAATTCTATTTATGTATTAACTTCAAAATCGTAAATGTTTTACTCTCATGGACGCAGATAACGAGGTGATTCAATGAATTCGACAATAATGTTGACTATGCAGAAGTAATGATTAAAATAAGTGGTTAATTCAAATCAGACAACTCATCCTTTGGGACGGCCCATTACACCACCCCAAAATGGTTTGTGTCTGTTAACTAGGAGATCTTCGGCATCACTATTAGCTGGTTCTAGAGTTGATATTCTTACCTTAAAACGTGATGGGGGATGGAAATGCTCAACAGTTGCTGAGAGATATATAGAAGATAGCATCCAGAACAAAATAGAAATTTCAAAACAGATATCTTCAAACAATACTACAGAAATAATGATGTCTGCCGATGTAGTCGTTGGTGAAAATCAGACCATCCACACCATATTAATATAAATGAATCAAATATTTTTTTCGCACAACTGAATTTATAATTCTAGGAATATATATAAATAATGTTAGTAACAGTACTATTCATATTCAAAGTCCATAAATCAACGACTTCAGCCCCCTTGCACTATTATTGAGTGAGTACCAAGCGGGGTTTAGGCGCGGTAAATCCACGATGGACCAAATTTTCACAATCAAACAGACATATATCGACGTTCATAATATATTTGTAATGTACGAATAAGCAATACCACCTAAATTAATAAAACTCATAAAAACCACAATGGAGGACACTGTTCAAATATCGCGAGAGCTAAAACAAGGGAATGGGCTAGCACCAACGCTATTTAACATAACATTGAAATTCGCTATAAGACAAATGGATGTCGGAAGAGAAGACCTGCTGACTAATAAGTTTGTCCAACTAGCTGCCTATGTAGATGACATTAACGTCATGTCCCGAACTGCGACGAGAGCACAACAAGAATACTCGCAACTAAAGAACCACACCAGAACAATAGGGATGGAGATTAATATAGAAAAAGACATAAAGTTCACACTCAAACAAGAACAAATAGAATCATACAAAATATTATTGAAGAGGATAACATCTAGAGAGTAGAACAATTTACGTATTTGGGGTGAAGCCGTGTAAGAACTGAATAGAAGACAAGGAGATACATAAAAGAATTGTACACGCAATAAACTTGCGTATATATTCCGGTCTAGAAATGTACATCGACAAAGCTAAGAGCATACAAATCTATGATCAAGCTAATAGTTACAGCAGTGCAGTATAGGTCCTAACAAAACAGGTCACAAATAAATTAAATATATTTGAAAGAAAGATTTTGCGAAGGATTTTAGGATCAATACTCGATAATGGTACCTGGAGAATTTGATATAACAACGAACTATACCATCTTTTTAAAGAGGCACCACTCTCCAGAGTACATTCGAATACAAAGGTTGCAACGGGCTGGGCAGGTTGTAAGAATTGAAGATGGAAAACTACCAGAAAGAACGCTTAACACACGAATGCAGGGCAAAAAACCAGTAGCAAAACCAAAGAAACGCAGGAAGACCCAGTAACAGAAGACACGGGAAACCTTCTAGGAATCAAGTTGGAGAAGAACAGCTACGGAAAGAGATATTTGAGACTAAAGTTAAAGGAGGTAAAGGCTCGATTTGGGCCGTAGGACCGCAGAAAAAGAACGAGTCTATTTATAAACTTAGTCGTCAACATGGAAAAAGGCATTATGACTAAAGAGTATGTTGTTCATACTCAACGTTTCACAGTGTTTTTTCTGTTTCCGTGATCTATCTGCTTAACTCTTTATACTATATGATAGAGCCGAAGTGCAAATACCCTTCAAGATGGGATGAACAGTGGAATTATGCATATTCATGGCCGACGCGACGCCTTGCATTTGATCTTGAATGTCAGAGGCGACGAATAACGGCAGCTCACAATTCTTTCAATTTGGTGTTTCTAATGACATTCTTCGCCCACAAAGCTAAAATTTTCTCACATTAGATTTTTACTAAATTCATCACATACATGGTTCATATTAAACAAGAAATGAAACTGATGTACAAGGTAGGATCATTTACTTTGAAAAAAGTAAATCATATTACATTTTGACAACCTGCGTTTTTAGAGTAATTCGGCCCCGCTGATCCTTAAAAATTTCGATTGCTACTCTCCAATTGAGAATATCCCTTTAAAGTATATTTTTCAGTTGTCGAAAAGTAATACGTTTTGCTTCTAGAAGTTCGAAATTGAAGAAATGAGCCTAAACATCACTTCAGTGAGAACAATTAATTCTGCTCGAAATATATTTAAGGAATATGAAGAATGTGGAAAATATAGTTTACCTTTTACTTCGTACATTTCGCATGTTTCCTTATCAAACTCTCAAAGTTTGATTAGACTATTTCTATACCTATTGTGTTTGTCACTATTATCATTATTGTACGATGCTGCTGATGTAATAAGTGTTCTAATAAAATGTTCAAAACAATCATTTCACTGCGACACTGTAATTCTCTTTTAAATGTCTACAACGAAAACCAGTTTTTTATGAATATATTTATATTTACCGCAAGGCATATATTTTTATTTATTTTAATAAACACATCTCTTTTGGATGAGTATATTCCTTTTGTGAAATATTTATCAGCATTAAACACCGCCGTTCTTATTTATATTACTATAAAACTAAGGATATTCTGAAAGCATATAGGAAATAAATTGTTTGTTATTTTTTTTCCAGCTTATTTTCTCTTTTCTTTGTAATACGGTCTGATATTTTCACAACATAATAAGAGTTTTTTATAGCTGAAATCGATAATTATTATGGTATGGTATATATATATATATATATATATATATATATATATATATATATATATATATATATATATATATATATATATATATATATATATATATATATATATATATATATATATATATATGAATAGTAGTGAGAGGTTATGAAACTTCACATATGGTCTGAATGCTACTATCCGACCGACATCCTATAGATGTCTCTGTGGCGGATAGCGACTTTGCATCACAGCAAGTACCGAGAGCGGCGACCCCTAGCCCAGGTGGACTAAATTAATGTTATTAAATATGATTTGAAGGAAACAACTACTCAGCGGGCAAATACCCCGACCTGCATTGAATTGCACCTTCAAATCATGATAGATGGAAAGCCAATATCATTTGTCAATTCCTAACCAGACATAGATCGATTTCGAACTTATTTGTTCTCTTCAGTATGCCATAGGTTATGGAACAGACAAATGATAGTGACTAACCTGCTAGTTATATACTAACTAAGGTGAAGTGAATAGTGGTGAGAGGTATGAAACTTATCATATGGTCTGAATGCTACTACTATCCGACGACATCCTAGATTTCTCTGTGGCGGATAGCGACTTGCATCACAGCAAGTACCGAGAGCGACCCCTAGCCCAGGTGGACTAAACTAATGTTATTAAATATAATTTGAAGGAAACAACTACTCAGCGGGCAAATACTGACCTGCATTGAATTACACCTTCAAATCATGATAGATGGAAAGCCAATATCTTTGTCAATTCCTAACCAGACATAGACCGATTTCGAACTTATTTGTTCTCTTCAGTATGCCATAGGTTATGGAACAGACAAATGATAGTGGCCAACCTGCTAGTTATATACTAACTAAAAGGTGAAGTGAATAGTGGTGAGAGGGAGTGAAACTTCTCATATGGTCTGAATGCTACTATCGGACTGAGTAGTTGTTTCCTTCAAATCATATTTAATAACATTAGTTTAGTCCACCTGGGCAGGTCGCCGCTCTCTGCATACTTGCTGTAGTGAAGTCTCTTCCCGGCAGAGCCCGCATCTAGGACGGTCGGTCGGATAAGTAGCATTCGAACCATATGAGAAGTTTCATACCTCTCACCACTATTCACTTCACCTTAGTTAGTATAACTAGCGGAGATGGCCGCCATCATTCGTCTGTTCCAGCAACCTATGGTATACTGAAGAGAACAAATAAGTTCGAAACCGATCTATGTCGGTTAGGAATCTGACTAAAGATATTGGTCCGTATCATGATTTGAAGGTGTAATTCAACACCAAGTCGGGTATTTGCCCGCTGAGTAGTTGTTTCCTTCAAATCATATTTTATTAATATATATATATATATATATATATATATATATATATATATATATATATAAATATATATTTATACATATATATATATATATATATATATATATATATATATATATATATGTATATATATATATATATATATATATATATATATATATATATATATATATATATATATATATATATATATATATATATGTATATATAAAAGTTCCAGTTTTAACATGAATTTTACAAACAAATATTAGGAACCCCAT
Source organism: Rhamnusium bicolor (assembly GCA_029963845.1). NCBI lineage: Eukaryota > Metazoa > Arthropoda > Insecta > Coleoptera > Cerambycidae > Rhamnusium > Rhamnusium bicolor. The sequence continues at coordinate 50,555 of JANEYF010004143.1, forward strand.
TGGGTGCAACTGACAGCTATCCTATTGTTGCATAATATGGCTGCTGGATGACTTACTTAGAGTGGTGTATACCTAATACCTAAATTAAGTTTTAAAGCAAGCTGCAATAACCATTTACAGCAAATTTGTAGTATGTGTGTGAGAGAAAAACATGAGATACTTTTTTTAGATACTCAACTCATCAGAATGCCAGATAACACTTATAGCTGGATTGGTATATAAAACCAATGAGTTCATGGGTAGATACATGAACTCACAAACTCCAATCATACATTGAAAAAGGGTAAGATAAACTTAGTTCTGGCTATGAAAAATAGAATCCAAAAATGTCTCACCTTCATCTGGAAACCTGAACACAGACAGAAATATATAAATTTACTTGATATACACGTATACACACCACATTTACTAAGAAAATGGTTTTTATAATAACGAGAGATCATGACTAACTTGGATAAATAAATCGATAATTCCAGTACAAACAAGAGTTGAATTTTTAACATATGGATCTATACCATTAAAGAACTTTCACAAGAATCGTGAACATTTTTAAAAATGAAATAAGTATCAAAATTGATAAAAAAACATTAAATCAGTGGGTAAATTATTCACCAAACTGAAAGATAAAGATAAACCTGGTAAAAGATCCAATGTAGTAATGTGCCTTGTTAGCAGTGAGTCAAAAATATGTTGGTCAAACATCAAGGGCATTAAGTTCAAGCATATTACGTCACATAAAAATGATTGCAGAACGGAAAAACGTTCTTGTCCTTTTTCAGAAGCACGATATAGATACTGGTCAATCCAGACTATGAAAATTATAAAATTTTACATAATGAAAAAAATTCAACTAAACGTCTTCTTCTTGAAATGGTTGAAATGGGAGAAGAAAGTAATAACATGAATAAAAAACTAGATATAAGTGATTCTGGTTAACATTTTAATATAATATGCTACACAACTTGAAAACAACCTCAACAAATATCACAGATAGTAGTGGAAGTGAAAGCACTCTATAAGTTAATCCAAAATTAATATTAGTATAAAAAACAACTTCACTCTTTAATTTTCTCTTTATTAATAAAATAATTTATTAAAAATAACATACTTGAGGAATTATAGTCGACAATTTTTTAAAATTATAAAAATGTCAGTGATTAATTTGGTACATGAAGTATTTTAAACGTTCAAAAAAATGACATTAAGTAATTGTTGTTTTCTCGGCTTCTTCCCTAGTCAGTTAAGTTCAACCAGAGGTTTCTGAACTCAAATGGTCCTAAAAAGAATTTTAAAGAGAAATATTTAAAAACAACTTTAGAAATTTCAAAAAATCAATTATCAATTAATAGTTTTTTTTTAAATTAATAACAATTTAATTGAATAAATCTACAAACTTAGTGAATTTATAAAGTGTATGTTTTCTATAGACAAAAAAAGACATTTTCTGAAATTTTAAAAAATAATAAAAAAATCATAAAAAAAGTAAATCAACAAAAAAGATTATAGTTGGCAACAAAAAAAGTGTTAAAAAATAATTGGTAACTAAATTAATTATTATTTAATGTTTGGTATTTAATCAAAAGTTGATTTTAGGAATTTTAATAATAATAAATTTAAACCTAATTAAATAAAAACAAAAAAAGTTAGCAGCAAGAAAAGTGAGAGTATGAAATATTTGGTGACTAATTGGGTTAGCATTTAACTTTTAATATTAAAATGCCAGCAATGCAGAAGTAATGGTATCCCCTCTCTTTTCAAATGATTGCACATGTATCAGTAGTTCAGCAACCTCATGGCTCTGCAAATCTAACAATTAAATTTCTAAATATAATAGTAATGTAGTTAACAAATATAATTGAATTAATTTATAATTTAACAGTCCCAGTGAGTTAAAGGGAAAAATTGTTTTTCTTTCATAAAATACATTATATCCAGTCCAATTTCTCTATGTTAGTTAAAATTTTAAATTATAGCCTAAAATATAAATGAATTCAATTTGAACATATTATATTTAAAATTGTAGCAATGAAAAAGTCAATAGACGTTGTCAAGCTTGGCAAAATGAACAAAGAGATTTCTTTAACGCCCCTGCACTTTAACTGAAGCTCTACTAATTAAAATATATATATATACATATATATATATATATATATATATATATATATATATATATATATATATATATATATATATGTATACATATATATACATATATATATATATATATATATATATATATATATATATATATATATATATATATATATATATATATATATATATATATATATATATATATATATATATATATATATATATATATATATATATATATATATATATATATATATATATATATATATATATGAATAGTGGTGAGAGGTACTGAAACTACTCATATGGTCTGAATGCTACTATCCGAATAACATCCTCGATGTCTCTGTGGCGGAAGCAGCTACTGTCCATCGACAAGTACCGATAGCGCAACCCTAGCCCAGGTGACTGAAACTAATGTGATTAAATATGATTTGAAGGAAGCAACTACTCAGTAGGAGAATACCCCGACTTTATTGAATTACACCTTCAATCATGATAGATTCGATAAGCTAATATTATTTATCAATTCCTAACCAGAGATAGATTCGATTTCGAACTTATTTAGTTTCTCTTCAAGTATGCTATAGGTTATGAAAGAGACGAAATGATAGTTAAAGCCCAACCTGCTAGTTATATACTAACTATACAGGTGAAGTGAAATAGTAGTAAGAGATATGAAACTTCTCATATAGTCGAATGCTATCTATCCGACCGACATCCCTCGATGTCTCTGTAAGGATGACGATTTTATCATAGCAAAGTATACCAGAGCGGCGATCCTAACCAAGTAATCTAAACTAAGTGTGATTAAATATAATTTGAGGAAACAACTACTCAGCGGGTAAATACCCCGACCTGCATGAATTACACCTTCAAATCATGACAGATCGATAGCCTATATCACTTTTATTCACTTCACTTTGGTTAGTATATAATTGGTTGGCCAGTATCACTTTGTTCATAACCTTTGCATACTGAAGAGAACAAATAAGTTCAGGAAATCAGATCTATGTCTGGTTAGGAATGAAAATGATATTGGCTATCGATCTAACAAGATTTGAAGGTGTAGTCAAATGCAGGTCGGGTATTTGCCCCGCTGAGTAGTTGTTTCCTTCAAAATCATATTTAATCACATTAGTTTAGTCCACTAGGCAAGTCGCCGCTATCGGTAATTTCTTGCTGTGATGCAAGTCGCTATCCGCCACAGAGACATCGAGATGTCGGTCGGATAGTAGCATTCAGACTCATATGAGAAGTTTCCATATCTCTCACCACTATTCACTTCACCATAGTTAGTATATAACTAGCAGGTTGGCCACTATCAGTAGTCTGTTCCTTGACCTACTTGGCATACTGAAGAAAACAAATAAGTTCGAAATCGATCTATGTCTAGTTAGTGAATTGACAAATGATATTGGCTATCGATTCATCATGATTTGAAGTGTAATTCAATGTACGGGGTATTTGCCCGCTGAGTAGTTGTTTCCTTCAAATCATATTTAATTCATATATATATATATATATATATAATATATATATATATATATATATATATATATATATATATATATATATATATATATATATATATATATATATATATATATATATATATCATATATATATGTATATGTATACATATATATATATATATATATATATATATATATATATATATATATATATATATATATATATATATATATATATATATATATGTATATGTATACATATATATATATATATATATATATATATATATATATATATATATATATATATATATATATATATATATATATATATATATATATATATATATACATATATATATATATATATATATATATATATAGTATATATATATATATATATATATATATATATATATATATATATATATATATATATATATATATATATATATATATATATATATATATATATATATATATATATATATATATATATATATATATATATATATATATATATATATATATATATATATATATATATATATATATATATATTATGAACAGTGAAGGAATTTGACGCGGGTTTAATATTACATTACAGTAACAAACAATATGAGTTAACGGGTACGCCCGCATAAAGAAAAAAAATGTGCACGGTGGAAAATGCAAAAATTGCGAATGGCAGAAAGATGCAAACCGTGGACACGTGTTTATGACTAATTGGTCTTCATCAGCACGGTGTAGCTGAGTTAAAATGATGGACAAAACTCAAAAAAGACACTAAGGGAAAACCACTGACAGGGAGCCAGTCGCACATTTGTGACTTCCGCTTGGATACAGAGCCATCCAAGCAATACTAGAGTTAATATGTAAAAATAAATTAATTATTTAATTAAAAACATTAACATTTTGACTTGAAACCGCATCGGTCATATTGTAGTAAAAGTTTACTGTAAAACTAATTTTTTTGAATCAGGCGAATATTTGACAAATCCACAAACTCATTCTATTATGCTTAGAGCTCGTATACTGACACCTCCAGTTTCCATTGACGGCTTTTTTGCATGCATAATATTATTTTGTAAACATCTACTGAAGCATTCCCAAATAATAGATAAATTTTATTTAATTTTAAATTATTAATACGTAAACTAGTTTTATCGAAAAACGTATGACAAAAAACAAAAAAGTTATGTTTTTACACTAATCAAATTTGGGGGTGACATCATACTATATTTGTCCTTAAAACTTGGAAGTGGGAAAAGTTAAGGACTTTAATCTTAAATCTGTATTTTGAAACTGTATCTAAAAATTTGTATCAGAAAACTGTACCAAAAAAATCGGCACCAATAAAACTGTACAACAAAAAACATAAAAATGAGAAAAATTTATCGTAGTGGAATTATTTGCAATTTAGTGAAAATATAGCCTTACCTTATTGGTATAAATTAGGTTTATACATCTCTTTAACGTGAATTAAATTAAATCTTCAAATCCGTGTCAGACGAACACTAAACGTAACGTTAAATAATATTTATGACTTAATTAAATACGTTAATGTGCATGCGATATTCTATGAAGAAGGTAGAAATGAAAAAGGACAAAGCCGGTTCTCCCTCCTTTTTCGAGACGTTTGTTTCTAATACCACTTTGATTTTTAGTAAAAAGAAATAGGCAAAGACAAACTATCATTGAAATTCGAGAATATGATGAAATCGCTAATTCTATGTTTACTACATGCATACAAATGCCTTTGGATTGTTGGAGTCTAGTTCAAAATATTTAAATTCTTGGTAAAAATAGCATGGTTCTTTAATCTGAGGAAGCATTTATAATTTGATATTTAATAAACCTTGTAACGTGAAATAAACATGGAACCGTTACAGGTCGTGGGATTAAGGCTTGCTTCTGTCGTAATAATGAAAAATATGATTAATAACATGTTCATTTTTATAAAATGTTGGCTTCAACAGCAAACGAAACAAAAAATTCCTTTATCCTTATTATGAAATCCGAATACAATTTTGTCAATAGGTACAACAAAAAGTGTGTAGTAGGACATACACAATTTTTGTTGTACCTATTGACAATATGACAATCGCAGAATTCAATGAATTCAAAATGCATGTGCAAGGCTTATATGCCATGTCCAAAAATATGAGTCGATATCCTCAAAAATTAAGGAACTTGGGTGGCTAACAATGGAACAAAGGAGACATTTGCATAGTTGTATTTTTTATCACAAAATTGTTACCAGTAAAACTCCTCGTATTTATATAAGAAACTCAAATTTGGACATTATACGCATCAACTGAATACCCGATACAAAAATATACTATCTCCGCCTATGCATCGGACTTCTCTTTATGAAAGGTCTTACTCATTTAACATATGTAAAATGTACAATTCTATTCCTCAAGAGGCTAAAGAAATGAATTTGTCTCGTTTTAAAAAATATGTATCTCAGCTGATACTGGACAATAAGTTCTCGAGATAATTTTTAATAACTTACTTTATGATTCTCCCACAGTATAATACAATATCATCTTGTGACATCATTTATTATAAACTTCACCTTCCTTCTTTTTCTCGTACCTATATATTTTTTTCCGATAATTAAATAAAAACATGTATATTTTTTATTCTTTTCTTTTTCTTGTATGCCAATTTTTTATTTTTAATCAAATCTGAATATTTAGTGCGTTTTTTGTAGTAATACCATCAAATAGTGTTTTGATAAAAAGTTTGTTCTTTTGGTTGACATTAGAATTTATGCTGTATGTAAATGGGCACCAATTTTTATTTTTATTTTATTTATGCATACACTTTATGCAAAAAACAATTTCTTTTTTTTAATAAAAGGATGTATGAGACATTAATATATTATTTGTAAGAGTGCATATGCATATATGTGTATTTATGTGTATGTACCGAGGTATGAACGTATGTATGTAGGCACGTGTGTATTTATGAATTTTATGAATCTTTAATCTAGGTATAGCTCATTTATCATATTGTATAAAATTAAATTTTATTTTTTCGGTTAAGTGGTAGAGCGTATCACCCGAACTTCGCCGTTTTCATAGCTTGTAAAATTTAAAAGTTTTGTGTATCATAAATTGTGGAAATAAAGACATTTATTATTATTTATTTATTTATTTATTTATTTTTTTTTCGGTTGCCCGACGCTGGACAGTCCTCCCGTGGCCTCCGACGCCTCACGGGAGTCGCGCCAGCACATTATTATTATTTTTTTTTTTTTTTTTTCCGGTTTCCCGATGCCGGTCAGTCCTCCCGTGGCCTCCGACGCCTCACGGGAGTCGCGCCGGCGCATCAACTACAGCCACTCCCCACATCCCGCAGGGTTAGTGACTGTAGATACCAGAATCATGTGCCCTAAGCAGACGGAGAGAACCCAGAATGACCGCCTTCTGCATTTGGCCTGCCAGCCACTCGGCTGATTTTTGGCAGGCCGGTATGATCTTCAGTTCCGAGAGCAGCGTAGGCTTTATCCCTCCGAGTACACCGATAATAAGGACGACCATTTTGACCGAGTAGCCTGGGTACAGCACTTGGAGCTCGTACCGGAGATCGCGATATTTGGTCCGTTTCTCCTCCTCCTTCAAGGTGATGTTTTTCTCCGCAGGTGCCGAGAACTCGATGAGATACATCACCTTGAGTTGATGGTCGAGGAGGACTATGGTCAGGGCTTGTTGGCTTGGATTAGCCTGACAGTCGGGAACGAGTAGTTCCAGTAAATCCGGCATTTCTCGTTCTCGACAACGGACTCAATATCTCCGGGGACGTAAGGCAGCACTGGTGTCTGGTCTACCCCGTACGAGTGCCTTAGATGGTAGTATAGCACTCGTAAAGCCGCGTTATGTCGGTGGATGTAGGCCGAAATCGCATATATAGGGCATGCAGATAGTAAGTGCATGAGCGATTCCGGCGCCTGATGGCAGGTCCTGCAGTTGATATCAGGAACCTCTACACGCCACACGCGGCTACGGTAGACCAAGGTGTTGATAACACCATCTTGACAGGCCATAATGAATCCCTCGGTCTCCGACTTAAGCCCTGCTGACCTTAGAAAGGCGAAGGTCAGCCTGGTCGATAAACCCAGTGTTTCTATGTTCTTATAGAAGACACCATGCTGGGGTTTATCGACGTGCTGCCGAAACAGTTTTTCCTGTTCGGCAGCTCTGATTCGGGCTTTCAGACGGTTTGGCTGAAGTTCGGTGACTAACTCAACATCAGCACCTCGCCGGCCTCCTCGCCTGATGTCAAATGCGAGACCGAGTTCATCTGCGGCTCTTTTTGCTGCCTTGAACAATCCTGCTCCCACTCCTACAGTTTCGTGATGTTTTACGAACTGCAAGAGGGGATCTGAGCTCCTGAGTATGTTACATGCCATACTCAGTACTACTCTGCCATGCGTACACTCCAAGCTCAAGAGTCCTCGGCCCCCCGTTGACGTGAGAGGTACACACGAGGAACGGACGATCTAGGATGAATACTTCTGTGAATATTCATCATCTTGCGGGTATCCCTATCTAATTGGCGCAGCTCATCTACCCTCCACTTTACTACTCCGAAGGAGTAGAGCAGAATCGGAACGGCAAGCATATTAGTTGCAGACACCTTGTTCTTCCCCGAAAGTTCGGAAGACCAAATCTTCGGAGGCGGTGTCTGTACTTGCCGCGGAGAGAATCTTTTTATTTGTGATACATCCTGGATGTGCCTTTGTTGCACACCCAGATATGTATAGGTCTCTCCGGCATCCAGATGTCTTAGGATGCTTCCATCTGCGAGCTGCGCATCTTCAGGGAATTCCCCGCATCGTCCTCTCTTGAGGTGGACGACTGCACATTTGTCCAACCCGAACTCCATACCAATTGCCCGCGTATATTCTTCGACCACCCTAAGAGCGTTTTGTAGTTCGCGCTCTCCAGAGGCATAAAGTTTAAGGTCATCCATATAAAATAGATGGGTGACCTTATGCCTCCGGTCGCCGGGTGGCCCACATTGATATCCGCGGGTTTGGCGGAGCCCAACAGACAACGGCAGCAGTGAGATGCAGAAGAGGAGAGGACTCAGGGAGTCACCCTGGAAAACTCCTCTCCTAAATGCCACCTGCCCTGTCGTGACCCGCTATGCACCTGTTAGTTATGGTGAAGCGGGTCTTCCAGAGCGGTAGCAGCTGTTCTATGCATCTCACTAGTGGTGCTGGTACCGCAAGACATTCGAGCAAGTACAACAACAGCTCATGCGATGTTGTATCAAATGCCTTGCGGTAATCAATCCAGGCCATCGATAGATTCCGCTTGTATTGCACAGAATCCTGTGTAATACAGCGGTCTATCAGCAGGCTGTCCTTGCAACCTGCCATGCCCTTCTTGGCACCACGCTGTTCGTGTATCTGCTGGAAGACCGGATCAACAGACCTCAGCGTCCTAGCATACAAGATACGTGTAAATATCTTGTAGCAGGAGTTAAGGCAGGTGATCGGCCTATAATTCCTCGGGTCGGAAAGATCCCCCTTTTTGGGGATAAGCACAGTACGTCCCTCGACGAACCAGTCCGGAATCTGCTGCCCCTCGTTCAACCATGAGTTGAAAACTCGCGCCAGACGGCGGTGAGTGGAAGGAAATTTCTTCCACCACCAGTTGTTAATGCCGTCTGGGCCCGGGGCAGCGAAGTTCTTGGTACCAACAAGTGCTTGTTGGACTTCCTCCGTACTGATTGCCGGGCACACTTCTTCTGGCTCTTCAAGATGTCTGTGACACAGAGCCTCGAAGTGTGCAATTGATGGAGTGTCGCTATTGAATGGACGCGGCGTTTCGTAGATTCCCTTCCAGAAGGTTTCGACATCTTCTACAGTCGGCGGATTCTCGACAACACGCTGTGGCTCTTGAAAGAGGCGGGAAGGGTTCGTACGGAACAAATTGTTTTGTTCCATACTCCTCACCCGCCTCTTCAATGTTTTCTTTATCGCCATGAGCGCTCGGATCCTATCTAGACAGTGCTGCTTGATGGTAAGCATCACTGTCAGATTTAGAGTATGGTGTTGACGTCTTAATCCGGCAGCTATGCGCCGGATCCTGGGAGTAAAAACTCTACCAGTCGTCTTATATTCCACCACACTCTGGATCCGAGAAGCGTGTTGTCTGGCCGACTGTAACTTGCCTTCGATTTTTGTACACGCCGCTTGGCTTTCTCGATCCCGTGATTGGTTCACCTCTCACGGGGGACGAGTTGCTTCGCGGCGTTGTACACGGCACAGTTGATTTGCCAGATGTCTACATCTTCCGGAATTTCCTCATCGATGACCGCGTCCATTCTAGTCAGGTCTTGTGGCTTTAGGTTAGCCCTGGTGTTAAGGCTAACCCTCGTCCTTAAGTCTACACCGGTGAACTCTAAAAGATGTTCCCCATCAGCTGGTAATTGCCGCGGTGGTACTGCGGCTGGCAGTTCTTCCAGCTGACGGGGTGCCCTTACGTAACCTGTCCTGAGCAGAAAGGATACTTGATCTCTCAGATGTTGTTGAGAGAAGGCGCGATGCTCTGGATGCATTTCGCACCAAAGTGCATGCATTCGCGCCATGTATCCCCTTCGCTCAGGTTCGCTACTCTCGCGGCAGGTCAGCAAGTCATCCCGTAGTTCCCTCGTCCACTTAAAGCGTTCGTGTTCAATGCCCAGGTTGTCAACGTTGAGACCATCCGGTAAGGCCCCTCCCACCTGTCTCTGACCCCCATCCGCTTGGGGTCGATTGTGAGGGGCCCTTCTCAGGTTATAAGGAACCCATAGCATAAAGAGTACCAGGGTGGTTAGCCCTGATACCCCCGGCCGGCATTAGTCAGGCAGAGTTGCCTCTGCCTGTCCAGGGTGCACCAACGTGGAGGTTGCCGGTCCTTTGCACCCCTCATCTTATTTTTTTTTTTTTTTTCGGTTTCCCGATGCCGGTCAGTCCTCCCGTGGCCTCCGACGCCTCACGGGAGTCGCGCCGGCGCATCAACTACAGCCACTCCCCACATCCCGCAGGGTTAGTGACTGTAGATACCAGAATCGTGTGCCCTAAGCAGACGGAGAGAACCTAGAATGACCGCCTTCTGCATTTTGACCTGCCAGCCACTCGGCTGGTTTTTGGCAGGCCGGTATGATCTTCAGTTCCGAGAGCAGCGTAGGCTTTATCCCTCCGAGTACACCGATAATAAGGACGACCATTTTGACCGAGTAGCCTGGGTACAGCACTTGAGCTCGTACCGGAGATCGCGATATTTGGTCCGTTTCTCCTCCTCCTTCAAGGTGATGTTTTTCTCCGCAGGTGCCGAGAACTCGATAACATACATCACCTTGAGTTGATGGTCGAGGAGGACTATGTCAGGCTTGTTGGCTTGGATTAGCCTGACAGTCGGGAACGAGTAGTTCCAGTAAATCCGGCATTTCTCGTTCTCGACAACGGACTCAATATCTCCGGGGACGTAAGGCAGCACTGGTGTCTGGTCTACCCCGTACGAGTGCCTTAGATGGTAGTATAGCACTCGTAAAGCCGCGTTATGTCGGTGGATGTAGGCCGAAATCGCATATATAGGGCATGCAGAAAGTAAGTGCATGAGCGATTCCGGCGCCTGATGGCAGGTCCTGCAGTTGATATCAGGAACCTCTACACGCCACACGCGGCTACGGTAGACCAAGGTGTTGATAACACCATCTTGACAGGCCATAATGAATCCCTCGGTCTCCGACTTAAGCCCTGCTGACCTTAGAAAGGCGAAGGTCAGCCTGGTCGATAAACCCAGTGTTTCTATGTTCTTATAGAAGACACCATGCTGGGGTTTATCGACATGCTGCCGAAACAGATTTTCCTGTTCGGCAGCTCTAATTCGGGCTTTCAGACGATTTGGCTGAAGTTCGGTGACTGACTCAACATCAGCACCTCGCCGGCCTCCTCGCCTGATGTCAAATGCGAGACCGAGTTCATCTGCGGCTCTTTTTGCTGCCTTGAACAATCCTGCTCCCACTCCTACAGTTTCATGATGTTTTACGAACCGCAAGAGGGGATCTGAGCTCCTGAGTATGTTACATGCCATACTCAGTACTACTCTGCCATGCGTACACTCCAGGCTCAAGAGTCCTCGGCCCCCCCGTTGACGTGGGAGGTACACACGAGGAACGGACGATCTAGGATGAATACTTCTGTGAATATTCATCATCTTGCGGGTATCTCTGTCTAATTGACGCAGCTCATCTACCCTCCACTTTACTACTCCGAAGGAGTAGAGCAGAATCGGAACGGCAAGCATATTAGTTGCAGACACCTTGTTCTTCCCCGAAAGTTCGGAAGACCAAATCTTTCGGAGGCGGTGTCTGTACTTGCCGCGGAGAGAATCTTTTTATTTGTGATACATCCTGGATGTGCCTTTGTTGCACACCCAGATATGTATAGGTCTCTCCGGCATCCAGATGTCTTAGGATGCTTCCGTCTGCGAGCTGCGCATCTTCAGAAAATTCCCCGCATCGTCCTCTCTTGAGGTGGACGACTGCACATTTGTCCAACCCGAACTCCATACCAATTGCCCGCGTATATTCTTCGACCACCCTAAGAGCGTTTTGTAGTTCGCGCTCTCCGGAGGCATAAAGTTTAAGGTCATCCATATAAAATAGATGGGTGACCTTATGCCTCCGGTCGCTGGGTGGCCCACATTGATATCCGCGGGTTTGGCGGAGCCCAACAGACAACGGCAGCAGTGAGATGCAGAAGAGGAGAGGACTCAGGGAGTCACCCTGGAAAACTCCTCTCCTAAATGCCACCTGCTCTGTCGTAACCCGCTGTGTACCTGATGTTATGGTGAAGCGGGTCTTCCAGAGCGGCAGCAGCTGTTCTATGCATCTCACTAGTGGTGCTGGTACCGCAAGGCATTCGAGCAAGTACAACAATAGCTCATGTGATGTTGTATCAAATGCCTTGCGGTAATCAATCCAGGCCATCGATAGATTCCGCTTGTATTGCACAGAATCCTGTGTAATACAGCGGTCTATCAGCAGGCTGTCCTTGCAACCTGCCATGCCCTTCTTGGAACCACGCTGTTCGTGTATCTGCTGGAAGACCGGATCAACAGACCTCAGCGTCCTAGCATACAAGATACGTGTAAATATCTTGTAGCAGGAGTTAAGGCAAGTGATCGGCCTATAATTCCTCGGGTCGGAAAGATCCCCCCTTTTTGGGGATAAGCACAGTACGTCCCTCGACAAACCAGTCCGGAATCTGCTGCCCCTCGTTCAACCATAAGTTGAAAACTCGCGCCAGACGGCGGTGAGTGGAAGGAAATTTCTTCCACCACCAGTTGTTAATGCCGTCTGGGCCCGGGGCAGCGAAGTTCTTGGTACCAACAAGCGCTTGTTGGACTTCCTCCGTACTGATTGCCGGGCACACTTCTTCTGGCTCTTCAAGATGTCTGTGGCACAGAGCCTCGAAGTGTGCTATTGCTGGAGTGTCGCTATTGAATGGACGCGTCGCTTCGTAGGTTCCCTTCCAGAAGGTTTCGACATCTTCTACAGTCGGCGGATTCTCGACAACACGCTGTGGCTCTTGAAAGAGGCGGGAAGGATTCGTACGGAACAAAGTGTTTTGTTCCATACTCCTGACCCGCCTCTTCAATGTTTTCTTTATCGCCATGAGCGCTCGGATCCTATCTAGACAGTGCTGCTTGATGGTAAGCATCACTGTCAGATTTAGAGTATGGTGTTGACGTCTTAATCCGGCTGCTATGCGCCGGATTCTGGGAGTAAAGACTCTACCAGTCGTCTTATATTCCACCACACTCTGGATCCGAGAAGCGTGTTGTCTGGCCGACTGTATTTTGCCCTCAATTTTTTGTACACGCCGCTTGGCTTTCTCGACCCCGTGATTGGTTGACCTCTCACGGGGGACGAGTTGCTTCGCGGCGTTGTACACGGCACAGTTGATTTGCCAGATGTCTACATCCTCCGGAATTTCCTCATCGATGACCGCGTCCATTCTAGCCAGGTCTTGTGGCTTTAGGTTAGCCCTGGTGTTAAGGTTAACCCTCGTCCTTAAGTCTACGTCGGTGAACTCTAAAACCCTCACATTATTATTATTATTATTATTATTATTATTATTATTGACAAAATTGTATTCAGTTTTCATAATCCCTATCAACTAGTTACTACATTAGTTGAACATGGTAGGGATGAAATTTGTTTCTTTGTAGCATTTAATGGACTTAAGATCGGCTAATATCATCTTGTCTTGCCAATTCTCTTATACTGCGATGAGGATCTTCAATCACGTTCAAAAGTATGACTGTTTTGTTTTCTTCATTTACTACATTTTTTGTTCATTCCTTTTTCTCCTATTTCACTTTACCCCGTATTGTAAAATTTTTCCATCAACCACTCAAATGATTTTTTAATGGTCTGTCTTCTTTGCCAATATCGCTTCTTATAAATTCGAGTTGATAGCAAACATTTTTTATCACTTGCATCCAGAACATAAACCATATAGACCATTTCTTCCCGCGAAAACATTGGACTTTGACGCACTATTGGGACACCCTGTATGCAATTAAAAGTTAAGTCATTTTAAAAGTTAAGTCATTTTAAAAGACAATATGGTATCATTAAAGTTGATGTTTATTTCTACTTCATGGCTTATAGAAAAAATTAAAATATAAGGCAAAATGTAGCCTAACATATTACGATACATGCAAAAAAGTGTCTTTCTCACACTTTAGAGTCCGGCTGTATACATCTTTATTAATTAAATTAAAAATTTCTACTAGAAGATTACGTCGACATTTCGTTTGCCATTTGTTGGGAACAGAAACAAAAGAAGAATGGCTTTAGTCGTAATTAAAACTCGAGTTATATCTTTTAATTAAGTGCCCACTCAATGTTTAATGTAGGCAATGACAAGATCATAATGTAAGTATTTCCAGATGAATTTTTTTACGATTACTCACATTCCAAGTATTTTTAACTTTTAATTTGTTTCTATTAATTAAGATTTTCCGGGGCTAACAAGAAAAATTTCAAGAACATCATAAAGTTTATAAATGGGAGACGGAATTGTCTCTTTCAGATCGACTATTACTTTTTGAATTATATACTTAAAAATAACAAATTATAAAATGTGACATAATGTTGTAAGATGTTGTATCAAAGTAGATAAGAAATATAAATGTAAAATGAATAAAGGAGATGTAGTTATTAGAAATTGAGGTTGGATATCGGATATGTCTTTGGCAGATATTTTTTTAACAATATATTACAGCATTGGACATATTTTTAGGCAGTTGAGAATTTGTATTATTTTTTCAGTATTTTGAAAAACAGAAAATTACCCTATTAGTGTTTTTCGTACCACTAGTTTTCAATGCTATAATGTACGCTAGTGAATTCAAGTTTTACTCAAGTTATACAGGGTGTCCCATAATTAAGTACCTTCCTTTAAGGGGATAATGGAATTAGAAAAAATAAGTTGAATTTTCAATATAAACATTTGCCTTAAATCAGTTCGTAAGGGAGCAACAACTTCCCCCCTGTAAGTTGTTTGCTAATAAATTCGAAACATCTTAAGTTGCGAAAATTAAATTTGGACCATTTATATTACCTTCATAATATTACATATTTCGTCAAATTTTTATCTAAATATCATGATTTGTTGGGGTAGTTACGGGGGCCTTATTTTTTTTAAACCTTTAAAATTGGAAAAGGCACCAGTGTTAAAACCTGCATAAAGAGGTGTTCTAAATTTCGATATGAGCCATCGTTTTAGAGATTTGTATTTTAATATTACATTACAGTTATAGGTATGCAATAATGGAAGGTAATTACAAAAGTACAAAAATAATTCCATAATATTTTTTATTTGTTTAGTAGTGCAATTTCAAATATCGCTTTAAGTAATGAAGCATGTAATTTAAGGACAAACCGTTTTTTTTATTTTCAATAATTTTCTAATTAATATTAATTAAGTTGTGTTTTAAGTTCAGAAGATACTCGGGAATAAAAAAATAAATTGGTTACTTATAAACATAATTTGTGAAATTACATGCTTCATTGCGTAAAACGATATTTTAAATTGCTCTACAAAATAATAGTTGAAAACTTGAAAATATTTCTAGAAAAAAATAATAAAATAATTATTGCGTAGTACAAATGCACTCTTTCAAACCTAACATGATAATAATAATAATTACCTATATATCATTATATTTTATACTGACATTCTTATCTGAAGGCATATAACACAGCCACACAAAAAAAAATCTGATCTGGGTGTCTGGCCATGTTTGCTATATGGTTTTGGGATCGCTGAATCCGAATCCGAGATCTATTTAACCTCATCATATCAGAATTTTACCATAACCTCAAAAAAAACCATAATTTCAGCTATTAAATGCATATAACCCTAAGAATGAAGTTGTAATCTGAAAACCCAATATCTTAAACCCCATAACCCACTTAACCAAAAATCTATCAACTCCAATAACCACGTACGTCAGATATTTAACTTGATATGTACGTTATTTTCATAACCGCATAACTCTGGTCATTGCACCTTTTCTCGTACAATTTTTGTTTTGTCTCAAGCACCCGAAACATACTGTTGTGTCCTAACAACACATTCACCCTAAAAGTCTATATTTTTACGTTTATTCAACTAATGTTAATTTTTCAAATCATTGTACCGTCGGTATTGGCGTTACCCGATATACACTGCGGGTAGGTTGCCCACCGTCACCACGTGGAGGTGTCCTGGATGCAGACGCACGCAAGATATAATCGCACTGAATATAACCTGAGCTTTGAATTCTTTGAAAGAACATATTTTCTACAACCACGTACCAAAATACGTAGATTTATCACTGATAATTTTCATTTATATGCAAAGACTCATGAATGAATGTACATAGAATTAGAGCATTTTTGGAGACCTGACAGATACACGTACATATCAAGCTAAATGACTGACATCCGTGGTTATTGGAGTTGATAGATTTTTGGTTAAGTGGGTTATGGGGTTTAAGAGCTTGGGTTTTCAGATTTCAACTTCATTGTTAGGGTTATATGCGTTTAATAGGTGAAATTATTGTTTTTTGAGGTTATGGCAAAATCCTGATGTGATGGGGTTAAATAGAACTGGGAATCGGATTTAGCGACCACAAAAATATATAGTAAACATTGTCAGATCAGAAATTTTTTTTGTGTGGCTGTGTAATGCATCAAAAACAACACTTTCAATACATAATACAGAATAATTTAATAAATTCAAAAAGCAAAATGAGTAATAATTATTATTATAACTACTATTATACATACAGTTCCAAATAAAATGTTACTCGTTGAAGAGTTCTTGTTATTTTTTATAAATAGTGAACATTCACTATTTATAAAACAAACACTCTGATAAAGTAAACATTTTCATTTTTTGTGTGTCATACAAAACCACGCAGTTTGCTATTTGAATTTATTAAACTATTTTGTAAGGCATACGTATTAAATTAATTGCTTTTCAACCATGGCGACCTGATAACCATGCAGATGCTGGTAGTATAAAATTTACAATAAATAAAAAACAGTAAAAGATAAGGTACAACATATCTATATAATTGAAATCACAAGAAAACCAAAAATGCAAAAAATATGGGTTGTTCCATTTAAAGAAATTTGACTTTGGTTTGTCCTGCTTTTATGGGACAAGCGGTATATTCTTTGCAGGGATTCTAGACGAGTTCATTTGATTCACTACAACTTTTATTTCAAATATTTCCTTCTAACTCGAAAAACAAACAAACAAAATATAGGGGTGGGCGTTTTCGTTGGATCTCTGTACAATAATATTGACCGTCTAGTGACCGCTTTACTATACGCTGACAACCATAAATAATAGTTAATGACCAAGGTATAGGCGCTAAGTCTTTGTTGGTTACACCATGCCCCTTACTGACGCCACTCAATTTCTTAAAAACAAACTGACTTTAATGATAATTATTAATAGGTCATGTTATGTTTTTATTTCGCTGATGCCGCAATAATTTTAAATATTCTTGCCAACTATGACAAGTTCGTTAAAAGCATGAGGGTATCCTCGTAGACACGGCATTTGCACAAAGCTTATAGCCAGCGAAAGATATTTTGATAACAAGAGAAGTGACAATTGCCCGAAGTCCGTAAAGGAGTAGGTTACCTCTTAACTTTGGCGAGGAGAGACGGAATGGGAATTTAACGCGAGTTATGTGATGCCACCCTATAATATTTCATATTATAATATAACGAATATGCACTGTTATCTGTTCTACTTTAGTTAAATGCTGACATTGTAATTCTCCAATTCTCTATTGCATCTTGTTAATTGTATTCAGTTCTGATATAGCTTTGTACTAAACAACACAATAAATTTTATTAACGAAAATTCCGTTTTTGGAAAAGTTTGTTTTTAAAAACGTGCATTCGGCTTCGAGGTATTTTAGTGGCGCAGTCGTACGGATTTTTCGTTGGAAATCCATTAAGGACAATCCTGTGAGTTTCAACTCTTAAACGAAAAAGTGAACCTTTGGAATAAATATACCGAGTGCTAACCGATAGAACTCCATCGAGGAATACTGTGGATTAGCAGCCGATGCAAATGCACATTGTGCCGATGTTGTAAGTAGATTTTTTTAGTTCATGTCAGACTCCTCTTTATCCGTTGATTCCTTTTGCGAAAACAATTTGGATTTAGGGTTAGATTTAGTTTCAATTTTTAATAATCTGAGTATCGACTCAAATCATTCAAGTGACAACTTTATTAATAGTGTTTCAAGTACTAGTAATTTAAAAATGTCTGCACCTGCTCTAGACATGAAAAACTTATCAGTTATTCCAAATTTTAATGGTAGCCCTAACAAGCTACATAGATTTATAAGTGTTTGCGAGTCAATATTAACTCATTATTACGACACACAAAACACCAGTAATTTTCAAAATACTCTTTTAATGAATGGTATTCTAAATAAATTAGAAGGACGTGCGGAAGAAGTTGTTGCTATTAATGGTAGTAATAGTTGGGATGATATAAAAAGTGCATTATTGCAAAATTTCGGAGATCAGAGAGACGAAAATTGCTTAAATCAGGATTTAGTAAATTTAAGGCAAAAACTAAACGAATCGCCTTATCAATTTCACGAAAAGGTAATTCATTTGTTAAATACAATTTGTAATTACATTGATCTGCACTGCGACGCTGCAGAAAGACAATGTAAACGAAATTTTTTCACTAAACAGGCATTAACAACATTTTTGGCTGGATTAAAAGAGCCATTCGGTTCCAAAATTCGTGCAATGAGACCAACTACTCTAGCCAAAGCCATACAATTCATTACAGAGGAAGATAATATCAAATATCTGCAAAGATCGAGTCAACCAAATATTCAAATTAGGAAACCTTTAGTTCAACAACACACACAAAATTATTATAACCCAAATTATTCACAAAATCATTTTAACCCAGCATTTTCTCAAATGAATATGCAATCAAGACAAATGCCTTTTGCGCAGCAACAAGGGCAGTCGCGATTTCCTCGTGGTCCCGTCAATATTCAAAGACACCCAAATCCGCCAGCTCAAAAAATTCCCTATTAATTTACAAACATTTGGCAAACCCCAAAATGTTTGGAAGCCAAATTCTAATGTTCCACAAAACAAACCAACACCTATGAGTATTTCTACCCGAAATACAACCTCGCAATTTAGAAGGCCCTATCAAAACAATGCGTTTCAAAATAATGGTCAAAGGTCTAATTTTGCTGCGGAACAATTATTTAATACCGAACATTATGATAACCAATATGATGACGAGACACCCGAAAATTTGTGTGACGACGAACAAACATACGAATGTTCATACCCCGATGATGAACAATGTGAAAATTTTCAGGAGGTCCTGAATCCGACAACCGAAATATAGTAGAATATCATATGTCTACGGACAAAAAAGAGCTACCATATACCCAAATTTCTAAACCCCCTTTAAAACTTCTTATTGACACAGGTAGCACCAAATCATTTCTAAATCACGAAATTGCCTCAAAGTATTATTATAAAAATATTTCATATGAACCATTTGTTGTGTCTACAATATTTCAAACATCTTCTCACAACCAGTGTGCGGAAATTCCAATTTTCCCGGAATTTAATCAAGACGAAAACTTAAAATTTTATTTATTTAATTTCCATAATGTTTATGATGGACTTATAGGACTTGACAATTTAAAACTTTTAAATGCTCAACTAGACTTCGTAAATTCGAAACTAGTAACACCTAAATGTATACTACCTATACATTACCAACAATCAGGTCAACAAATTTTATTAAAAATACAAATTAGTCCACATACTCGAACTGTGACAAAAATTCCAGTTAATCAAAAAAAACGGTGACGTCATTATTCCTCATCAACAAATTCAAAATTGTGAAATACCCGAAACATTGTCAACTGCGGTAAACGGATTAGCTTTAGTCGAAATTTCCAATAAAACCGAGAAAGAAATTATCCTTACCTTATTAAACCCAATTAAAACAATACCTTTTATAGCAAATAATTACGAATTATATCATGCGGAAGTAACCACTAATATTAGCGATAAAGTACCTGATATTAATAATTTAATTCGAACTTCACATATGAATGGAAGAGAAAGAACATGTGTTAAAATTGTGCAGGAAATATTCTGATATTTTTCATATAGAAAACCAGAACGTGAAATAAAATATAGTATTAAAACTAAAGACGAATTACCGGTATACACAAAATCATACAGGTATCCATTTGTACATAAACCGGAGGTCGAACGCCAAATTAATTCAATGTTAGGACAAGGAATTATACGTCCAAGCAATTCCCCATGGTCATCGCCGATATGGATCGTTCCGAAGAAGGCGGATGCATCTGGTAAGAAAAAGTGGAGAATTGTCGTCGACTATAGAAAGTTGAACGAGAAGACCATAGACGTCAGGTACCCTCTTCCTAATATCACCGACGTATTGGATAAATTAGGAAGGTGTAACTATTTTTCGACACTGGACTTGGCAAGCGGATTCCACCAAATCGAGATGAATCCGGAAGACATCCCAAAAACCGCGTTCAACGTCGAAAATGGACACTATGAATACGTCAGGATGCCATTTGGTCTGAAGACGCCCCCGCAACGTTTCAACGCGTAATGGACAACATCTTACGTGGTTTGCAGAACGAAATTTGCTTGGTGTACCTGGACGACATCATCATATACTCTACATCTTTACAAGAACACATCGTCAACCTTTCAAAAGTATTTAGAAACCAACTTTAAAATACAATTGGATAAATCCGAATTCCTGAAGAAAGAAGTAGCCTATCTGGGTCATATTGTTATACCTCAAGGAGTGAAACCAAACCCAGACAAGATCGCCGCCATCGATAAATTTCCAATACCCAAAACAGCGAAAGAAATTAAAGGATTTCTAGGTTTACTAGGTTACTACAGGAAGTTCATAAAGGACTTCGCGCGGATTACAAAACCATTAACTCTCTGCTTGAAAAAGGACGCGAAAATTGTACATACACCACAGTTTATAAGATGTTTCGAAGACTGTAAAAAACTACTAACTAACGAGCCAATTCTACAGTACCCGGACTTTGCTAAAGACTTTGTTTTAACAACGGACGCCAGCAATGTAGCCCTTGGAGCTATACTCTCGCAGGGAATAATAGGAAAAGACAAACCCGTGTCATTTGCATCAAGAACACTAAATAACTCTGAACAGAACTTCAGCACCATAGAGAAAGAGCTTTTGGCAATCGTGTGGGCGATAAAGTAACACCAATGCAGACGCCCTGTCTCGCGTAGAGATCCATACGAAGGATATTTTCCAATATATGGACGAATTCAATAAATCACTGGCTGGTAATCAACATCAAGAAGAAAATACCGATAATTTATCAATAATTGGTAACGCAAGCGAACAACCCATAATGGACGACGTCAGAGAAGAAGAACCAGGACCATCCTCACAAAGAAGAGCTACAACCGACACAGAAGAGACAATATCTGCCGAAGAGGTCGAGGAAGTCATCCCTGAAGAACTCACTCCAGAAGAAGGAGACACGGTTCACACAAGTCACGAAGAACCGATACAAGAAATGCCATCCACAGAGAGATCTCTTAACTCATTCGATCACCAAATAGAAATAAACTTTGTTTTGCACTCCCCTGCAAAACCCAAATCTAAACAAATATTTCCATTAAAAAGGCGACTTTATGTACAAATATCAACACGTAACTTAGAAAATGATATTATTAACTTATTCAAAAATTATTTAGATCCAAGATTTACTTATGCAATTCATTTTAGTAATGAATCATATGTACCGCAAATCTGTGAAATTTTAAGAAAAACCTTTAAAAATTCGGCATACAAATTAGTTAAATGTAATACCGTTTTACAGGACGTTACTAATGAGGACGACCAGAAAAATGTTATAAAAAACTACCACGAGAGTAAAACAAACCATCGCGGCATTTTGGAAACGGAAGCGCGCATAAGAAGGTCAAACTACTGGCCTGGAATTAAAAATGACGTAACAAATTACATAAATGCATGCGAAATATGTCAAACTAATAAATATGATAGAAATCCGCCTAAACAAAAATTGATGGTATCTCCTACACCATCACGACCTTTCGAGATTGTTCATATCGACACTTTTCAAGCACAAGGACAAAATTTTTTGACAATAATTGACACATTTTCTAAATATGCTCAAGCCTATCCCCTTACAGGAATGGTAGGTACCGAAATTGTAAAAGCTTTCTTAATATTCATGACACACCATGGTTTACCTTCACTAGTAATAATGGACAATGGTACTGAACTAAAAAATTCCGTGGTCCAAGAATTTCTAAAAACTCACCAAATTCAAATGCATTATATAACGGTTAACAACCCCCAATCTAATGGTCCCATTGAAAGGTTCCATTCAACCATTATTGAACACCTACGAGTAATTAGAAATATAAATAAAGGTAAAATCGATATTTTAAACCAAATGCCCTATGCGATATTAGGTTATAACAACGCGATACATTCGGTAACCAAACAAAAACCGATCGATATTATAAATGGTCATTTAAACTCCAAGGACTCATTTGACATTGATATAAACCAAAAACTGATAAATAATTACATTCAAGAACACCGCGAAACAACTAAAGAAATTTATAAAACATTAAATGAGCAATTACTTCAACAGAAAGAAAACACCATTGAGAGCCATAACAAAAAACAAAATCGACATGATCCCCTGACTTATGAACCTAACGCGGAAGCGTATATAAAATTACTACCAAAATTCGTAATAAACTAAATCCGAGGTTTACGAAAGAAATAGTAGTTCGCAATAAAAATGTAAAAATAAGAACCACTTGTAATGTTCTACACAAACAAAATTTAAAAAGACCGCGGTCTAACAAAAAGAAATTGTTACAGGAACCACGTGATCCTTCTAATCCTGGCGATGCCGACGGTCATGCTTCAGGAAATAACAATAACCAACGTCAACATTCAACAAGAACCCCGGAGTCCTTCCTTATAAACTAGGTACGGCAAAAATAAAATTTAAAACACATACTTTCATTCACTGCTACGACTTAAATCCCATTGGAATTGAAATTAAAATACTTAAAGAACAATATAAAAATGTCACACTTGCTATAAAAAATGGTTTAAGTCATCCTTACTTTTTTGAATTAGAAAATTTTAATCGAGCCCTAATATATCAATTAAACTCAGCTGAACAAAAATTTAATTCTCTAAGTCCAACTGGCAGAGTTAAACGTGGTCTTATTGATGGATTGGGTACTATAATAAAAAAGCATTTCAGGTAATTTAGATGCAAACGATGCTGCTCATTATGATCAAGCAATAATTGATCTCGAAACCAATCAAAAAGAAATTGTTAAAAAATTAAACAAGGAAATCTCTCTTACCACCGAAATAATCGATAATTTCAATAAAACAATTACATTAATTAAAAATAACCAAGCTGTAATAACTTCTGGCCTGAATAAAATACGCAGTGAATTAAATAAATTTATTTTTGAGTTTAACGACTATTTAGAAACCAGAAATATCTTTGATCAACTTAGCATTACTCTAAATGTAATTCTACAGTTATTAAGTGATATCGAAAACGCAATAACTTTTGCTAGACTAAGAACACTTCACAATAGTATCTTAAAAATAGGCGAGCTTGAATCTATTTTACAAACTATCCTAAAATACTATTCAGCCGATCAATTAATTTATTCACATATTTCAAATAATACTCATAGATATTACGATTTATTAGAAATCGAAGCTTATTATTCAGGGACAAAAATTGTTTTCGTAATTCATTTTCCTATTGTTTACCCAGAAACATTTTCTTATTACCACCTGTACTCAGTTCCTACCCAAAACCTCACAACAATTATTCCAAGAAATACCTATTTGGTTATGAACGAAAACTTCTACCAGTATACATCGGTACCTTGTATCGAATTGCAACCCAATTACTACTGCCCTGATAATGACTACTTGACGTATGGAATGAAGAATGGAGATTGTATTTTTGAACTCTTACAATTAGAATCCACTTATAAAAGCTGCCAACAAGTACCTGTACAAATCACACGAAATGTGATTGAACAAGTAGACGATTCTCATTACATTGTCATATTCCCAAATAAAACAAAAATCCGAACAGTTTGTGGACTATTTAATCAGTGTTCCACCAGGATGCCAATTCGAAACCAACGATTACAACTATGTCAATGAAAAACCTATTACTAGCGGTCACCCAATGCTCCTGCCAGAAATTAATATTCCCCACAAGTCATCTGTGGCCACCTTACCCAAAATAACTATTGAGGACGTTCAACTGGACAAAATTCATGAACTTCAAAAGGAACAACGAAAACTTGGACCAGTCCAACTCGTACATACCGAAAAATCGTGGGCAAACTATTGGATAATCCCCGTGTATGTTATCCTGATTTCCATTGGACTCTACTCCATTTACATGTTCATCCAACGTAGAAGACGAGGAACCCCCCAGACGACTACCGATGATAAACCCCAGGCAAGCCCTCGAACATTTTTCACTCCGTGAAATATGCCTCAATTTAGGGATGGAGGAGTTATGTGATGCCACCCTATAATATTTCATATTATAATATAACGAATATGCACTGTTCTACTTTAGTTAAATGCTGACATTGTAATTCTCCAATTCTCTATTGCATCTTGTTAATTGTATTCAGTTCTGATATAGCTTTGTACTAAACAACACAAAAAATTTTATTAACGAAAATTCCGTTTTTGGAAAAGTTTGTTTTTAAAAACGTGCATTCGGCTTCGAGGTATTTTAGTTGCGTCATAGTGTATGCCGTGTTGTGAATCATACGTTTGTTGTGTTCATTTTATAATCGTTTTGTGTGGTTCCTTGCTATTATTTTGATATTTTGCTTATAGTTAATATTAGTTATGTCATACTATATTGCTATGGACCTCTTTTTATAGTTTTTACGTGCTTTCTTAACATTTTAAGTGACATTTGGATTTTTATATAAAGGACAATATTTGGTTTAAATTACATTTATTTTGAGAAGGTACGTTCAATAAGATGAAGTATATTTATTTTGAGAAGAAATATCCACTTAATAATACATAATTGTTTTAAGTTGACTGGAACTATACGCAGTGTTGCTATTTGTAAGAGTAATGCTGAGAGGGCAAAGAAGAGTGGAGAAAAAATATAATTTTTCTCCTTTCCTGCTGACATTTTTATTAGGAAAGAGTGAATTAGAAAATGTTAAAGAAAAGGAAAATTTAACCCCGATAATAAAAGACTTTGCAATAAACATGTTACAAGTGATGATTTTGAAGATGGAATGAAATCAAATTGATGAATGTATTGCAAAAATAACTGGCAGACAATATAAAATTTACCTACTGAAAAATAATTTGTGGCTAATTTTATTATGTTTTAGCTATTCCATCACTTAATTTGTTGCTTGAAACTCTGAGAAAAATGTCCAGTCCAACTGCAAGAGGTAAACGTGTTAAAACTAGAGAACTCAAAGAGATATCGTTAAATAAATTTTAAGTCCATTATTGCTTATAGGAAATGTGGAAAACATTCCATCCACAAGTAAAGAAAATCCTAGAAGGTGCATATGAAGAATTACTACGTAATTATAATGTCTACTTGCTAGAGAATGAAGAATTTAAGAAAAAAATCAAAGAAAACGAAAAACAGCTTGCTTTTGTAAATAAAGGAAAATTCGAATTGCAAAAATTTTTTAAACAATATGAAGGACAATTAAATTCAAGAGTAAAAGAAATGTAAGTAAAAGTATGTCAGACTGCGTAGCTGGCGTCAGGATCACGTCAGATAGACCGAGATGGTGGTACTCTACAAATATGATACTATAGACAGAGTTATGGCAGTCAATATATTAAAGATATTGAATTCTTTATATATTTGTTTTTTATTTGTCTTAATGTAAAATACCTTAATGTTAATAAAATATTTTGAACATGAAGTTTCAATAATCATTTCCGCATAGAAAGAAAGAAATAGTAAATAATGTAATCTCAGTAACCACCAAAGTATGGGCCTTTACTGGCCTATTATTCAGTTAGCATCTCCAGTAAAGGCCCGGTAAACAACCAGCGTTTGCTATTTACTGGGATATAACTAAAATCATTTATTTAACTGCTAAATAAACTACTTATTAGAATTTGTTACTAGTCAATTAGAAGAAGAATAAGTGTAATTATGGTTAATAATTAAATTAGATTGATTTCTAAACTATTCAGCTATTTTATGTATTGGTATACAAGTTATTTTGGTAATATTTCCTAAATATTTAATTGATGAAATAGGATAGGTCCATTTAGTTTTCCCCTTTCCTTCTTTTACATAATGTTTATAAAGGACTATGGGTTATTTACAAAACTGAAATCAGTGCTTGGTTATAGAATAAGGTGATCATTATAAATACATCGAGATAATTCAGGAAATGATTCCTGAACCTGTATATTTTAAGATGTCTATAGTTATTTAATTGTGGCATCCTATAACGTTTTTTCTCATCTTCTTTGACTATTAAGCTACTGTTCTATTTTGAGATGAAAAGCTAAATGAAATTTTGCCCAGAACTGCTTCGTTTCGGAGATAGTGTTGAAAAAAAAAATAAAAAAAACTGCTGAACATCTTTGAAATGCTTGAAGATTTTTTATTAAACTTGCTGTGCATAATGAGTACTTTTAGACACTTCTTTGTTGCAAACATTTAGAGCATTTTTTTTTAAATCAACTGTATTTCCGAAATAAATTTATTGACAAATCATCATTTCGCCTGTACACAAGAAAAGTGACATGACTCAAAAATTGCATATTTGTTGATTTAGGTACGTACGTGTTTATAAAATAACGAATTTTTATCAGAAAAATCGACACAAGTAACATTCTGTAATCGACCGCTAGAGTGCAGTGGTGTCACTGTTCCACGCGACGTGAAATTTAGGTTATCCCATCTAGAAAAGTGACACAAATCAGTTGAGTACCAACTTTCGAGGAGAACCAGTGTAGCGGTTTTGCTGAAAAACGGCATATTTTGTAGTGTCTGTGCGTTTTCTGTATGATTTTGCAGAAAAACTACACATTTTAACTTGTGTATATTTTTATGGAGTACATTTTTAACTAATAATTTCTATTGACCATGTATTATTTTGAGTTGTCACTTTTCCACATTAATTTATATTACTTTTTCGATATTTTTAAACTTATGTCACTTTTTTTTAAAAATTGTTTGACACTGATAGGTCATAATTTGTGTTGTGACACTTTTCTTGGTATTTATATTAAAAATGTCTGAGAGAACCAAATTGCTGCTAAAATTAGCGAGAAATAAAGAAACAAAAAATAGTTGGAAATCTGTGGATTTGTCAAGCACCCACCAAAGTGTTCTGTTATGTGAAGTTAAGAGTTGAGTTCCTTAAAATCCTAGCAATTTAATTAATTATTTTCTGATTTGCAGATGATGAAAATATCTACGGCTCAAATACCAAAATTGAAAACATGTACTACATCTTGATATTATGGAAATTGATTATAACGAAATGAAAAGTGAGTTCAATAAAAAATGCACCTTTTAACCAATTTGTTTTAGTGGCAGGCATACCAAATAAATCTGCGAACATCGCTAACATGTTTCCTGAAATTCAAGTTGCCTTAAGTTTTGCAAATTTAACTTCAGTTCACTGTGCGGACGAGTTTAAATTGAATTCAGAGGTTCAAACTGATATGTTATCTGAAACTAAAACTAACTCATTTTCTTTATATGTTGAGCCTATATTATTGGAAACTAAAAGTGAGATTTAAAACTATGAAAATATGGATTGCAACGATATTTGTCTTTTTTTAGATTCTCAATGTATAAGCACTGAAGCTGAACTTGCTAACATAGTCGATACTTCCATTAAAACTCGAGACACAGAGAGAGTACGTTTATTAGGTAAAAGTGATGAAATTAAAAACATAACAACACAACTTTTTAGTTTCAGATGTAGAACACGTTGTACATGATAAACAAGAAGAATCGAACTATAATTTTGACTCAAAGGCTGAAAACGAATCAAACTCGGATTCAAATAAATCCTTCTCTTCAGATGACTCTATTGCTGACCCGGATTATTCTGGAAATTCCAGTTCAGCCGAAGAAGACGATATTCCGCCAAGTTCGCCCCAAAGGTCCGTTTTATCTGAAAATGAATCAGAAAATATTGAAACCAAAACTGAGAAAATAAAAAGGAGCCTAAAAAAGAAAAGCCAATCCTGCAACTTGGCATAAAAATGTTGCAAAGAAATCAAGAAACTCTGGTGAATCGTACATATTTAGTTCAAACAGTAAACAAAAAAGCTGAAGCCAGGAAATTCGGTTCTCCTTGCAACGAATCCAAATTCAGATTCAAATGTGCTTCTAAAATTTTACAGGAGGACCGCGAAAAAAATCTTTTCAGATTATTGTAAGTTGTCTATTTGCAGAGACAGAGGAACTTTTTATTAACCAGTATTGAAAATGTTACACCAAAATACCGTTACACACGACATGGCAGTCATCGACGAATGAACAATGCGTTTTATTTTACTGTTAAAAATAGTAAACACCGAGTGTGCAAAACTTTTTTTAAATCCACTTTGGCTATATCTGATTAACCGTTTAGAACAGTAATTCAAAAGAAAATTCGTTTTACTGGTGGTATGATTACTGAAGATATGAGGAGGAGATATGGTAAGCTCTACCACAGTGACGGCTCAATAAAGAATGGTATTAGGGAGCATATACAATCAATCCCCAAAATTGAAAGTCACTACCGTCGCAATGATTCGAGTAGAGATTTACTCATAGGGAGAAAACTCTGGTAGAACTCTATCGCGACTACATAAATGTTTGCGAAAGTAAAGGACAACCCCTTGCTAACTACCTCATGTATAGCAGGCTATTCAATTTTGAATTTAACATCTCATTTTTCTCCCCCAAAAAGGACCAGTGTGAAGACTGTGTTGCTTTCACAAACGCCTCCGATAAAGAAAAATAATTTTTGAGCAAGAAATATGAAATCCATTTGAAAGAGAAAGAGTTGTCTCGCCGTGAAAAGGAGCAAGATGAAAATAACATCGCTGAAAGCACTGTTGTGGTGGTCTATGATTTGCAGGCTGTTTTACAATGCCCAAAGGGTACCGTATCTACGTTCTACTACATATCTAATAGTCCAGTGTGTAGAGAGTTTTGCCCTGCAAGAGGTGGGGTAGTAATAATTTTTAAATTATGCTGTTCAAGTCTGGGCCTTGACGAAATATCCAGGTTTTCGATCTTGGGGGGGGCGCTCGGAGCGCCATCTTGAGTAAAAGATACACAGCTTTAACAAAGTCAAAGTAGACAAAATTCCTCACATTTTTTGTATAAACATTTTTTTTTGTGTCTAATATGTAACGCGTTACAGCGACAGAAAGATGAATATTTTTCCCAAAAAACAGTACAACTCCCCACTTTTGTGATTTTTTTATTGTTTCTCGCTATTTATTACATAGTTATAATAATTTTGTAAATTCAAAGTATACTTATTTCCACACCACCTTGACCACGCAATTATATTATTAGCGTTTTCCCTTTTTTGATGGTCTTGGTCGGTTGATGTTGACGTTTTCAGTATAATCTGTGTCGCCAATGTCATCATCATCAGTGCTTCTGAGAATTCATTGTCCATCCATTGATAAATCTTCGTCATTTTCGTCCTCGCTGTCGATGGAACCTCGGGTACATTTTCGCATGACTGACCACTGCAGAAGTCACACACAACAGAGCACTCAACCTAGCTTTCCTGCAACCACATGCTCCGCCGCATCCTTTTCGACAAGTGCATGAAATGAATTTCAATAAGTTCTCGGTTGCTAGTTGCTCTGTCATTGTGAGTGGAGCGAGCCCTTTGTTGCCAAGTTTTCAGCCCCAGTTTTCTGGATTTTTTTGGATCCCATGCCATTTTTGGACTTGGCGGTACGTCCTAAACGCATGATACCGCGCAGCGTCCCTCGTTGGTGGCAAAGAATTAAGATTGAATTTGCTTTTTATAGTAGATTTAGCGAAAAGTTGGTAGCAGACTTCTTCCAAGGTTTCGTTTTCCATCTTGCCACCATACAAAGCAACGAGAAAGCGTGCTCCAGCATCTGCGGTGTATTCTGGTGTTGCATCCTGATGTTTGAAGATGCTAATAGTGGCACTGAGTCTTGCAGTTTTCTGAACAAGCGAACAAAATTTTGTTTTTCCTTGATTGAAGATGGACGATGTCGTGTCGCAGCCACTAAACTACCTGCTACACCTGTTCTAGGAAACATCTGTGCCACAAACCAGAGTGAAACTTAGATAAATATTCTTTATTAACTTATACCTATAAAAACACATTCTGCTAAATGTTTTATCTGGGATGAGTCGGAGACAAACAGGGGTGTTTGTGAAAAAGGTTCGTGCATTTTAAAATACATTCAGTCTTTAGAACGGATAACTGTCGAAACCCTTAATTGCATGTCGTTGTAGAAGTACAACATACTGATTTTCTCCCGTTTATGATACCCATGAAACGTTAAACTAAACTACCTACATGATGTTGTATTACTGAAACATAGTAATGAAGTAAAATGAGGTGAGTTTGCGCATTATGGTGTAGTTCAAACTGTGGTCACTATCTCCGCATGTAAACAGACGCGTATAACTTATATTATTTCGTTCGTGTTCTAAGCTGTGTAAAGTGTTGAATAGTTGTAAAAAATACTGGAGGATATTAAAAGGCTAACCTTTAACATATTTTATCATTTGGTGTAAGTAAAAACCTTGGCATAATTTATCTGATCAAAATTATGAATGTTGTACATATACAACAATATGTAGGAAGCTGCAATAAACCTGTTGTATAAGTACAACATTATGCAACTACTGCATCTTGTGTATATCTTTATTATTTTTCTTCCAAGGTAAAATTTTTACAATGTATGTGTATGTTGTTCCAGAATATGGCGCAAGGATCTAAAACATTTCTAACTGATGCTGAATTGGAACATATATTAAACAATTTTAGTGATTTCAGTGAAGATGGTTGGATTTTTCGGACACGGACAGCTTGCTTGATCCAGAATACATTCCCGAATTATTAGATAAAAATGCTGATAGAATTAATATTTCGGAAGAAGAAAACGAGGAAGATTTAACTGACACAGAGCAGAGGGAACCATCGGTAAATTCAGTTGTTGCAGATGTTGGTAAAGTTGATAAGGCTGTAAATAAAAAGGAAGAAAAAGGTAGATATAGTCTGGAAACAAAAAAACCTAATTCTCAATGAGGTTCAATTGTCATTTAAGGGAGATGAATCTTTGCCTCAGGATCTCTTAAATTTAACCACACCCTATGAATGTTTCAAGTATTTTTTTTCAGTAGATATCATTGATAAGATTGTGCAGGAATCAAACATTTATGCTCATCAGGTTGATGTAAACAGACCACTGAACCTCACGTGTACTGAGTTTAGGCAATATATCGGAATATTATTATTTACATCTCTGGTAGGACTTCCAACTATCCGTACATACTGGGCAACTGACATAGGAGTTGAGATTGTTAAAAAAACAATGACAGATGTAAATTTCCAAAATATACAGGTTATTCACAAGTGTCATGCGATAAATGCGGAGTTACGCTATGTTTCAATGAAACAAATAACTGCTTTAGAAAGTTTCACAATAATATGTAAAAAAAGGTTTCTAATAATACGACTATACTTGTATATTTACACATTGTTGTAGATATACAACATGTATTTTTTTTATGTTTTAATAAAGGATTTTTGAGAAAAGTGTTTCCAAGTATTCTTTATGCAATATGTACCTCAAAATTACTCAATTCAGAATTTTGAAAAAAAAATCATGCAATTAAGGGTTAAAAGAAAGAAATTGATCTCATATTTTACTCCTGAACTACTTTCGCCAGCAGAAAAACAAATGTATGTTTTTAATATACCTGTATGTTGTACAAAACCTCCTCTATATTAGGTCGATTACGCATAAACTTTTGGTCAAAGGACACAGCCAGAACGGGGAAGACAGTGTGCATGCTGTGATTGAGCGTCACATACAAAGGTCTCTCATATCGGGACCTATTTATGTACCAGATCGATATGCCACGCTCATAAGAACGGAAAAAAAATCAGGTGCATCATACATTGTTGAAGAGTTGGACCATGAGAACTAGATTTAAAAGACCTTGGGGCGAAAATGGGGTTGAACAAAATAAAAAATACAAATAACGAGACAGTTAAAGTTAGGGACACAAGAATTATAAAATTTGATAAAGAACATCCCAATCAAGTGTTATATAAAGCATCCTATGAACAAAGGGACTTTTCTATTAACGAAGTCAAACAACCCAGAAAAACAAAAAAAGTCCTACTTTTATCTCATTGAAGAAACTTTATAACTCCAAACCAGGATTTGATGAAAAAACGAAACAAAGTGTTTAGGCCTGTTAAAAAAAAATGCTGTCCCAAAATATTACTATAACTATTACAATAGCCTCTAGGACATATTTTTTTAAAGGATTGTTCAATGTTCTTTATTTAGTTACCAGAGTTAATCATGAATTTCCTTTTATTACAATAACATCTAGCACATTTTTTTAAGTATAAAATGTTACAATTTGATTGTTCAATGTTCTTTATTTAGTTTAAGAAATACCAGAGCTTGACATATTGTTCTATTTTAGCATAATAAATAATAAGAAATAAATGATTTAAATGCTTATCTACAATTCACTTCCAAAGTCACAATTCCCATAAATATGTGAAATTCATTCTAAAGAAAAGTGGCATAATTCGAATAGAATTGTTCTTTTTTTCATTTATATTTGACAAAAAAATGTTTTTTGTGGAAAATACCTCAGCAAAATTTAATTAGGGGCTATTATTCATGTTTTAAAATCTATACAGACGGGACGTTTTTACAGACTTTTGAAAAACACAGGTCAAAATATCTGTGGAAACATAAAATTCTTCTCCTGTAAAATCATGTTTTTTGAGTTGTGTCACTTTTCTTGTGTACAGGCGAATTTGAGCTTTTCGTCTTAATATAGCTTTGGGAATCATTTCCTGAATTTTCTCGATGTATGTACTTAAGGATCACCCTGTGTATATTAGCCATAATATGGGAAAATCCCCGTTTTATCGGAAATCATAATTAATGAACTGGAACATGCCAGAAATATTATAAATTATAAAATGTTCGAACTGGTTGGTCGTCATTATTAAACCACCTTGTATAAACGTAATATTGTATTTTCGTCTTTGCTCAAAATTATATGCAAAATTTCATTCAAATCGTCTTTCCAGAGATCAAGTGGGGAGTAAATAATCATCAAATTACAGACAATTAAACATATATATTTGCCAAAACATTATATGTTGTATGTGAAGACTTGTTAAAGAAAATTTGGTGATAATTTATAATAGACAACATAAAATTTAATGAGAATAGTAGTTTTATTTTGATCATACACAAAACATGTAACGCCAAGAAAATAAATGTATGCGTTTATTCAATAATTAGTAGGGCTGTCAAAAATGTTCCGTGGAACAGTGGCGTACGCGAAATTAACTAATACGAGAAACAATAAACTGTTACAATTTATAACAATGTATGTAAAACTTACCCTCTTAACTAGCTTGATGAACTAGCTTGCTTATCACAAAGTGGAGAAGATGTGTAGCCACTTTGCAGCATCAGGTATGTTTCTATGGTTGTCTCCATGAGTGATGTTCGCATTGGTGAAAATATATTCTTACATTTTGAAAACCACCGTTCGACATCTACTGATGTAATACACGCATACGTAAAATAGCCTTTGAACGCACTTAACGGATCTGGAGCTGCACCATCACATATTTGTCTTAATTTGGTAAAACCGGTGTCTTTATTTAACACACTTGCGAACTTTTCTTTAACGAGTCATTTGTTGTGTCACCTATAGCGTGTAGCAGTAGATTTACTTCGTCCACTATTTGCAGTGACTCCGCTAACGACAACGCACTGTTTTCTAATTTCTCTATGCTTTCATGTAATGGTTTATAGTTCTTCGCAATATTTTTTAAAGCTGTTTCAACGGAAATATCTTCGAATTTTGTCTGGCTTTCCTTAATAGCTGCAGCCAGTGCAGCTTCATCTGGCTTGAATTGTAGTATCACAGCTTTCATTTGTTGGAAATATTCAGCATAATAAAAAGCTGCCTGCAACCATGTTCCCCAACGTGTAAGAATCGGCTGTGGTGGTTCAGGAATACCGGGCCACTTGCTATGAAATACATGGAGACGTTTAGGAGACTTAAGAAACACTTTTTTTGTACTTGCTATTAATGCATCCACCTCTGCAAAACCTTTTCGAATAGTTTCTGCCACAAGATGTAAAGCATGCACTTTACACGTAACACGTATAAACGTACAACCTTGTTCTTGCAAAGAACGGCCTATCGAACGCATTGTCATGGCGCTATCAGTCACAAACATCAACACGACTTTTTGACAGCTCACATTTTTCTAACGTCTCCAGCACCACCCTGGTAATTGTTTCGCTAGTACACTGACTTAGTCTTTTGCTAGCTAATAACAGTGGAACTGTCGGTTTAAGAGGGTCCAGTACTCGTACTATAACATTTAAAATAGAATTATTTTTACAATCTGTTGTCTCATCAACAGATAACCACAGCCGTGTATCTTTTAATTTACATTTCATCTTACCTAACATGTTTACGTGTACAGTTGGTGGATAGTTACATAACGTTGTGCGACTTGGTAACTTCACCTGGGCATTGTATTTATTCTAGAACTCTCGAAATGGTTGTTTATCGAGTATGTGCAGCAGAACATCACAGGCAATCAGCATTAATAGTAAATCAAACATAAACTGTATTGTCGAAGGCACGCCATTCTTTTTGTTTTTATGGTGTACACTATTTACGTGGAGTCCACAATCACGCTTATCCCAGCACATCAAACCTTCTCGCACACTGTACAAATTATTTTAGCACCATCATAGAATAAATCCGGTAATTCACCTGTGAATTCATTCACTTTGTCAGCAATTGACCGTTTTCTACCCCTGCGTACGTCTGCCATGCTTTATTATTAAATTAATATCAACAATACAGTACAATAAATAAAATAAAAACACAAAAACAATATGCAATACGCCCAAGTGACTTAACGTGTACACGACTCGAAAGCTAATAATCGACTGGACTGGAGAAAGTTTCGCGGTCAAGGTGAATGCCGGCGACAGTAAATACATCTGTACTCTACGACCATGATACACAGAAACGATTTGCTGCTTTAATAATTAGTATTTCTATTCCTCAGTTATTTTCATTGTGAGTCATTTATAGTGTTCTTTTAATTATTAAAACACATGTTAAATTAAATAATGAACATAAGGATATAAAATTAACATAATTCATAAACTTAAAAGTTCTAAACGAAAGCATACCAATGTACGCCATTTCAAATCAGGCATACAGATGACGTATTCCCGCCATAAATTCTATTGGTCAAAAGTTAAGAGGTAACGTACTCCTTTATGGACCTCGACAATTGCTTACATCACCTCAGACACTTTTGGTGACCCTGTATATTATTTCTTTGTCCAGCGAATAATTCAAATAAACTAAATTGTTATTCAACTATGGTTAATTTTAAACAAAACTGGTGTTTCTGAGTATTTTAAAAACTCCAATTAAGCGTTTTAACTGAGTCGGCTGGGTAAATAACTATAAAACTTTTGTTCGGTGTTAATTTTGTTTACAGTAGCACGAAACTTGCTTTACATTAAAGACTGGAAGGGCCGTTAAATTTTAATTAAAACAAACTGAAAATTTGTACAGAAGCAGGAGGAGACTACTTTAAAATATTTTTTTAGATAAGAGTGTCTACTATATAAAATTAAAAAAAGCTTTTAAAAATATTTACTGGATTTCCGCTCGGTTAACTAAATAAATCACTGAATAATGATTTTATTAAGAATCTCGTTGTTTACAAATCATAAAAGCTAAAATAATAAAGGAAAATAAATTATTTTTATCCCTGACAGCAGTTAAATCGGCGTCATTATGAAGTTCTATTATTCAGCTTTTCGGTTCAATCATAATGGCGTATAACGATTTATCAAAATTACGATTGTTGAAAAAATTATATTATCTTCAATATACTATATTGAGCGGTTATTTGGATGTGGTCACACATTTTATATGACTTAATGTTTTTCATCTTGTAATTAATAAAGGTTGTATGGTATGCACAAACCATCGCATTGTTACAGAAATGCAATGTCAATAAAAAGAAATTATTAAAATATATGACATGAATTATTATTGACAGTATCGAATAACGCTGATAACTAATTATTTAAAAATTTTAATGAAACATTTCAAGGTACACTATTAAAATTTAATTGAGGTAAGTGAAGAATTAAATAGAATGATTTTTTTACATCAGGATAATATATACTGGTATAAGAAAGTTATGTGGTGTCCACATCAGATATTTACAATGTTATTGAAAGTTTAATTAATTTTCCACACACAATCCAAGAAATTTATGAGCTTGTAACGAAGTGATTATTCTATAGAATTAAATTATGTAACTAGGTGCTATTTGTCTGTTTCAAAAGATATTTTAAACATTGTAATACCGCGCCCTTAATAGTGGTATTGTCAGTTGCTCATTAATAATAGTATAATTGTTGTTTATAAGATAGGTAGTAGTGATCCGTTTGTATTTCAAATATGCCGAGCTGCAGACAGTACGTGAATCGCGAAACGCGAATCGCGCATATTGTCCCCGGCACTCCTGTGCCTGAGACTGGAAAGAAACAAATCAGTTTCCGTCTAGCTGCTGACTGAAGAACCACGCCGACCAGCACAGTAAGTAATCTTGTGAGTATAGAGGTACATAGGTATATAAATTTAATTGCGAATTTTTCTAAGTTCGTAAAAGGTGACGTAGTTGCAATATTCCGCGCATGACTATCGCGTCCTCCTACTTCTGCTTTTGGCAGTGTTTAGTAGCTTGAGGATTTTTCAGACAAGTCAGTTTCCGTCTGGCTGCTGACGGAGGAACGACGCCGACCAGCATAGTAAGTAATCTCGTTGTGAGTATAGAGGTATAGGTATTTAAACTGAATTCGGAATTTTTCTAAGGCCGTAAAAGGTGACGTATTGCCATATTCCGCGCATGACTACCGCGTCTCCTCCTACTTCTGCTTTTGGCAGAGTTTAGTAGCTTGAGGATTTTTCAGAGCGTCCAGGACAGTACGTTGTTGCCGCCAGTACCTACCAGACGTACCGACACCGACCGCTCCAGAGAGGAAGCAGCCCAGGATACGGAAGTAGGTATTAATGTTTGGTAAATAAAAGATATAGTAAATAAAAGCCATAGTAAATAACCGCCATAGATAGTCATAGTCATAGTGTGCTCGTATTAACGCTTGCTTCCCCTCCTGGTACCCGTCCGTCGTCTGCTTATGGCCGATTCATTATTGCTGATCATCTTTTTCACTGCCTAATCACCGTGTTACCGTGTCGCACCGCTTGTACGCCCGCTTACTGTCCCCGCTCGCCTATAATAAAGACCACTTGTAGAATAAGTTGTAAATATGAAGATGTACATATAGTGTAAATAGTAATTAGTGTGTAGAATAAATGTAAATATATTGAATGAGGGTCGTTTCATTAACTGTAGTGTGTAAGTTACCTTTTCCCGACCCCTGGCTTATTCGTTTCTTCACTGTAGTTGCCCGGCCTCTATCGTCCCGCCGATAGAGTAAAGTGGTGTTTCTGCACTCTAAACAGAAACTGGCGTCCGAGATATCCGTACCGTGAGCACCGCCGTAGTGTTGGGCGTCAAAGTGACACTTCTGCTCTTGTGTAGAAAAGAAGAGTACGACACAAGCTAGTTTCCAGAATATGTCTACCTAGTTATTAGGTAGACGTTCCAAATTACCTCCATTACTATGTTGCATTATTCTTTGATATATTTAAAGCAAGTAGATTTGAATCACATCAGTTTTTACTATATGTGTATCGGAACACATCACCTCAATGTTTATAAATCTAATGGTAGTGTACGATAAGAAGTGTAAAACTTCCAGACATATGGATAGATGCTAAATTAATGAACAATACCTTTTTTACGATTTTCACAAAAATTTTCTACTTATGTATTTTCTATAAAAATATATAAAAGCATGACAATTGTTTCGCCAACACAGTGGCTTCTTCAGATGTGAGTACATGACTAGCATTACAATGCTAGATGTTGTATAACTAGAGGTTCTGTATCCATATCTGAAGAAGCCACTGAGTTGGTGAAACAATTGTTATGTTTTACTTCCTCACACCTCAAAGTGAGGAAGTTATGTATTCGTGAAAAAAAATTTGAAATTTTTTATTGCATTTCAATTTGCATACACAAAATTTCAGACAGAAAAAATGTCCTGTCTGTGTGTCTGTCTATCTGGTTCGCGATAATAGCTACAGTTTTTGAGATAAAGCTTTCAAATTTGGTACACACATTCTAGAGGTCAAGGAAGAGATTGAGTTCGTTGAAGAGCGAAATCGGTCCCAATTTTTGAAACGTCAAAAAATGTGACTTGAAGCGTCAAAAATTACTTTTATTATAAACTCCTCCACACGTCGAGTTTTACTACGGTGAGGAAGTTCTGATCCGCAAGTAATTGGCAGCGGTTTTTTTATATATGTTGTAAAACATATAAATAAAAAAAAATTGTGAAAATCGTAAAACTGTTAAAAGTTTTATTTCATTCAGTTTGAACATGGATTTTCACCAAGTAAAGATCGATTCAATCAACTAATGAACAAATAAAAAAATGGGCCAATTACAGGTCTATGCGAAACTCTTCAACTACCCTAGACGGGATTAATAGGTAGATGCCGCAGGAACGTAGGTGGGGAGCGCCAGTGCAGGCATCTCAGCCCTACGGGGGCCTGGCTCTAACCGGTGGAGACAGGCAGTTAGATGGAAAGCCCTAGCGCAAAAGGAGGAATGTGAGTGACTTTTTTTTAAATTTCTGGCGAGAACTGAGGTGGGAGCAAAGGCCGCTTTGTGATTGGCCAGATAGAAACAAAAGTGGTGGGAGTGCATCTGAAGAGACCCTACATCTACTCACTTTGTTGGAGTAATTTCCTAATGACTTTATTCTCTAACTATAGTGATTGGAGCCGGATTACATTAATACAATTTTGGCATTTATGCCAGCTCTGTATAATATTCTATTTAAGATGTACTGAGGTTCTCTTTTGTTTTTCTTTAAAGTGACGAAAACTAAAACTAATTTAAGTAACACCTGTTCACAAAAAC
Organism: Rhamnusium bicolor; assembly: GCA_029963845.1. Classification (NCBI taxonomy): domain Eukaryota; kingdom Metazoa; phylum Arthropoda; class Insecta; order Coleoptera; family Cerambycidae; genus Rhamnusium; species Rhamnusium bicolor. The sequence goes on from JANEYF010004143.1 coordinate 90,181, forward strand.
AAACAGTGTATAAAAATTCATAGCTGATGTTTGGTGAATGATATTGTGTGGTACATAAAATAAATAATCTGTCTACAGATTGTTTGTAAATGAATTGTTAGTAGTTTGATGTCTGACGGTCAAAATATTAGATTATGCTCATAACACATCAATTTGAATCGGTATACTAATACATTTCAAAACGAACAAAGTATGATATATTAATCAATCAAGAATATTATTTAACAAAATATGAACTAAACTAGGTTTTATTAATCTCTTTTACAGAATGTTCTAATAAATTTAATAACTATCTCGTCAAAATTGCACCGTGTTCAAAATAAAGCTATTAAGCTATTTTTGCAGTTTCCATGAAAACCTACTTATGAAACCTTATCTCGTATGAATCATATTTTATGGATTCATTATAAGAAAACTGTTATTTTTCAATAATATAGGTATAGTGCAGACCGTTTTACTGAGTTTGATACAGAAAATATTAAACAGTAATAAAAATTCGGAGATTGGCAATTTCAAACATATAAATTTCGCGACACTGTGATGAATAAGGGAAGTAAATATGTACTAAAATGTTCAATTTTTACCAAGCATTCAACCCCTAAAAACGAATTTTTTCTTCACATAAAGTCCGTTTTATGAGTGAATAAAAGAGGCAAAATATCAACAAAACACTAGGGCATTGCCGCTTTTAACCATTTCGAAACAAGAAATAACCACAGTATGTTTGCACATAGGATACAGGACAATTTTAAATTGAATTATACTAGAAATGCAGCATTTATTAGAGACCGACACACTGACAGATTTGTCTTCGATATGCCTTCGTCTAAAGTGGCTATAAAAATCGTTTATATTCGAAACATCAGTCCATGATGTAACTTCAAAATTTTTAAGAAATTATAATAGGTCCAGGAGATAGGAGAAAATTTTCATTAAGGTAAGTTGTTCAGAATCACAAATTATCTCCTAATGTGAAATTTCGTAAACTCGTCCTCTAAATACGTTCAAATGTTCGTTCAAATTACACAGGCCTACCAAATAAAACTTATAGTGGGGGTTTCTATATTTTAATGTAATTCTGTATGACTGTTTCATGACAACCAAAAAATGACTTGCATTTTGCTCTATCACGCAAGGTTTTTTCACGAAGTAAAAATACATGAAGGTTTTCTAATAAAATGTATTAAAATAATGCATTACAGTAAAATACTTCTCATTTTTAATTACAAAATTTAAATCAAAATTTACAAGTACCTACAAGAAAATAATATTAAAAAAAGTTGTTAACATTTTTACATGTCTCTTTGCGAATGAAAACGATTTCTTTTACTTTCAAATGAACGCTTAGTTGAAGCCCGTTTATGTGAAGTTTCACCTTCAGAAGATTCTCTCTTTAAACACCAACAATAGTCAGCCATCATGGCGACGTTCCGTCTTCCTTGACATCTCATCTCCATCTGTTTAATGTCCTGGTGAAACGTTTCACCTTGTTCTTCACTCACCGCCCCGAGATTTTCTGGAAAATAGTCAAGATGGGAATGAAGAACATGAAGTTGCAAACTCATATTGCACCCCAATGTTTTATAATTTTCTAACATATCGTTGACTATATTCTTGAAATCAGGATCTTTGTTATTACCTAAGAACTTTTGAACTACATTTTTGAAGCCAACCCATGCAGCCTTTTTCTTTATCATTCATTGTTGAGTCAAACACTCTATCTTTCATTAACTCTCTAAATCTACCTTCCTTAAGCTTGGCTTCTGATAAACTAGGAAACTTTGAATATAAATACTTGAAGCAGTTACAGTTTTTGTCGAGAGCTTTAACAAATTGCTTCATTAGCTCCAACTTAATGTGTAACGGAGGCAGAAGAAGTTTTTCCGGATCGACCAAACTTTCTTGTACAATATTTTTTGAACCAGGTACTAAATCAATTCTACGTGGCCATTCTTTCTTTTGCCAATGTTCACCTCGTGCTCTACTGTCCCATTCGCATAAGAAACAAGGCATTTTAGTATAGCCAGACTGTTGGCTTAAGAGCATACCTAAGATTTTAAAATCTCCACATAACATCCAGTTGTGGTCTGCATATTTCACCTCCAAGTAGCAGTTTCAAATCTTCATATCTTTAGTCTTTCTTTTAAATGAACAGAGTGTGCAACCGGGACTGATGCGTATATATTACCATTATGCAACAATACACTCTTTAAACTCCTTTAGATGAGTCTATGAACAACCTCCAGTCATTCGGTTGATAAATGGATGCTCCTAACTTGCTAACCAATCCCTGAACATCATAGCAGTAAACAAGGGATCCCCCTTGATCAAAGTATTCCAAAAATTGAGTTTCACGTTTTCTATACCATGAGAATGTCGTTCCCGGAAGAAGTAAATTCTTTTCACTCAGTCTAGATCCCAAAAGTTCAGCCGACTCTTTTGAAAGTCCTAAGTCACGAATTAAATCGTTTAGTTCATTCTTGAGTAAAAAGCTGAGGCTGAGTACTTTGTAATGAAAAGTCTTCATCCGAATCTTCAATTTCTAATTGCGAATCAGAATAAGACCACAAAAGAGTATAATTTTCTGGTACAGCAGGTACAGATACATCTGGCCCATGCGCTACTAGCCTTATTGCTGATGGAAGGTTCGGATAAAATATTTTTTTCTTATTTTTAGTATTAAAGCCATTACGTCACACAAGCAAAAGTAACAATCTTCTGCATGATTACTGGGGCTCCCGCCACACCATTGGTATGCCGAAAGGTAAGGATTTCTTTTTATTTTGAGTCCACTTCCGTAACGATTCAACACATGTATGACAAGCTCTGTGTGGCGCCCATGTTTTGTCTTGGTCTCCAAGCTTTACACCAAAGTACGCATGATAACTTTTTTCACGAATTCCGTAATATTTCTTCGTCTTTTTTTAATTGTATATGAACCACAAATGTAACAAAACACATCGGCGCTGTTTTTACAATGTCTTGAGGACATGACGAATTTTTAATAACTTTATCACGCTATTATATACTGTAAGCACACGTTCAACCACAGTTAACTTACTACTGACTGTTGTATGAACTTTTCGAATACTATGTGTATATTCTGGTTCTAACTAGAAACGTCTAGATTAAAAGGCAGTGGTTCTTAACAATTTTATTTTTAAAAGATATGTATTAATTACTAATAATGTCGTTATGTATGTTTAGAGTAAACAGTGCGTGATCCACAAAAAACTAATAATACTGCAGAGTTCAGAAACGACTTACTTACTCTAAAAATGTAAAAAAATTGTAGACCCCTAAACCATGCAGGCCTGTGTTATTTGTTAAATTAAATTAGAAAGATTGATGTAAGACTGGTGGAAAGACTTTGAATGATAGTCATTTGGTTTGAACAATATAATAGATTACCTACGTAATTATTACTACTTAAGTAAAATAAAATAACCAAAAGTCTTTATTAAATTCGCGCCAATTTCTCTTACCCTATCATCAACTCTATCCAATCTTTTGTTGTCGTCACAACCCTTTTTGAATAATAAGTTAAATCAGGAGATCGTGGTGGTTCAATGGATTAAAGAACAAACACTTTTTTTCCTACTCGTCCCCGAGAGAAATGTTTAATCGTTCATATTCTTACAACTCTAGAATGGGTGCTTTGGTCTAGTTGAAAATTTAAATATTCCAATGTCAAATCTACAATTATAGTATTCCCCATAGTTTATTATTATAGAATTGCAGAAATGTCGAGCATTTATATTTTCATTAAACTGTACACAACACAATTATTTACTAAGCTAAAGCATTTTATAGTTTATTACCCAATGAGGATTTTTGTTGTTTAGTGACTACTACTTTGTCGGTAATATACTGCAAGAAACTTTTATTACATAAAAAGTTCTTTGTGTCCAAATCACTGCAATAGACAAGTTTTTTAGAATCACTTCTAAAAGGTCAAATTTGAAATTT
>JANEYF010004144.1:640000-667500 GCA_029963845.1 Rhamnusium bicolor
AGTTAAGCCTGCTGGGTGTACACTTAATAGTGATAAGCAATGCTTCATTGTCATTCCTGTTCAGCCAATCAGTGACTCAGTGTCGGTTTAAGCAACACACTTAATCAATGTATTATTACACTGTCCCACTGCTTGTATGGAATTTGCGATCGCAGTCGCTACATCGATATTGCCTCTATGTAAGACAATCTTACTTCTTTAAAGGAGGATGCTAGGAGTATTTCACCCTCGCCGTTTACATCGAGGTCTAGCGTGTTATCCAGGTCGATATAACGAAGTTTGTTTTCAAAACGCAATTTCTGACAAAACGTTTATTAAGATAGGTATATATTTAATTTTTTTTTTAATGAAATCTTAAAAATCATATATTTATTTTTAGTAAAAGAAAGACAGTTTCTGTAATTTAAACTACATGATAAATATAGAGGTCATATTTTTTAGTTACAGAAAATTATGCAATTACTCCTAAAAAAGCGTTTGGCAGAAATTGCATTTTGAAAAATAAGCTCCTCAAATGTGTTTTTCCATCGTTATAGAAAGGAAGGCATCATGGCTGTAACTGATTAATTCACTTGACACCCTTCCAGTCACAGGCTTTGCCATGCACTACACAACCAGCACATGGTCTGTGTGTTTCTGTATTGTAGGTTTTTGTTTTGCTTGTATGATTTATAACACTGACGTAGTTATCCACGAAACCACAAATCACCATATACTGCAATCGACGCGCTTTCCGTCAACCAAGTTGGCATCATCATCGTGGAGATGATTAAAATTGTTTTAATCATCTCCAGATGATGCCAACATGGTTAGCGAAACGTGCGTCGAGTGCAGTATATGGTGTTTTGGTGTTTCGTGGGAAAGTACGTCAGTGTTATCCTCACATCAAAGGTTCCAGCCCACTTCAGGAATGTATGATTTATGTTTAGGTTTTTGTTTTGTTTCTGAAAACTCAACATGAAGGACACACTAAAAGATTTAGTTTTCAATATTTCAGAGCTGTGGGATAAACATACATAGTTCACTATTTTTCAATAACAAATCAGGAAGACTGAACTGAAAATAATATAAAATTAGAACTGCTGTTATAAAAATGCAACAAAACCCCTCAATCCACTGAGACTGTACGGAAAACTGAAAGGATAAACGTCTCTGGTATGTCCACTCATCATCAACATTCACCTCGAACAGGACCATAACCGTGATCGTGACCTCCACCACAAGCGGCAAGGCATATTCGGCATGTCCATACTCTAATTATATCGAGCTGCAATGTAAAACAAAACCTTTATATAGTTTGGCGCTATCTTCCCTATGTCACCCTCTATCTTTTTCTGTCCAGTCCGTCCCTGTTCATATTGTTTGGGAATGTATCATTAGGTGTTTACAACATAATATTATATCTGCATAAAAGTTGCCTCTGGAATTTATTGCTACCTCCCGATTTCTATTGATAACATTTGCATTATGTATGAGTTATTTTGTGAATTGAAAAATGGAAAACTATTGGTTAACTGCTAATGTTGGTCAATTGATTAATTGTTATTTAAACTTACCCTTCAATCTTGCAGCTTGATGAAAATATGCCGAACAGATACATTTTCTCACAATATCCCAATCAGTTCCACACGATTTAATTTCAAATTTCTGCTGAATTAAAATATCTTTCAACTGTTGTCTAACTTCACGAACTTTTCTCATAGCCTTTATATGAATGAAATGTTCATTGCACCAATGGGACGAATAATTATTTTGTTTCCATTGGTTGTAAACATTCAAAAAAGTTAAGTGGTCACTTTCAGGTACTTGGAATTTTTCTCTGACACCATCCGCTTCCTCTTCCCTACCTTTTGGACGATAAAATATCGATGGAACTGATAACATGGAAACTATAATCAATATTTCTGCTGTACATCCCATCTGAGTGGAGACAATAAGCATTTGACACTGAGGAGGATCCAAAGGAAATTCAGCCATTTGTCTCCCTAAAAAAAAAAAAAAAAATGTAAAAATGTTTGAGTTTGACATCTTCAAATAAATTACATATCTCTTGTGTGGAATTTTTTATATAAATTTCTTGGAAAATAATAAATCTTTTAGAGTAAATTAAATGCAAATGTATTTGCTACGTAGGTAGAAAACAACTACATACAAGATAGTACAAAGAAAAAATTGTTTATATGAAAACAAACTGATAAAAAATATGTGCTGATTTAACTTTTCACCAGCTAGATATCTGTAACATCATAATTATATACTAACCTAATTTTGTTAAAACCCCCGTATGGTCAAGAGCTCCCAGAATCCACAACTGATACAATGAGTTCAAAATATTATCTTGGGGTGGTGGATCCATAAAATGAAATTGTAGAAGGTCTTGAACACCTAGAGACTTAAGAAGGAGTACTGTGTTGGCTAAGTTTGTTCTCTGAATTTCCGGAACTGTTGTTATTAATAATTCATCTTTATATTGTCGTTCTGTATACAATCTAAAGGCCTGGCCGGGCCCTGTACGGCCTGCTCTTCCAGATCTCTGGTTTGAATTTGCTTGACTTATAGGATATATCTACAAAAATAAGTTAATTTTGAATGGCAAAAAAAAATTAAAAATAGAATTTTTGTTGTTGTGAAATATAGTCGGGCCATTGTAAGATTGCAACTATCGTCTTAAAGAGTCAAAGACATAATGAATGTTATTCGGTTCAATTGCCAGCAGTACTCAAACAGTTTGATACAATTTATAATACACTTCGAAATTCCACACAGGTCAATTCAAACAGGTAGCAAGGGTCCACTATAATTCAAACAGGTAACAAGGGTCCACTATTTCCTTTTCATGGGTGAAATAATTTTCCACCTTTAGTTCATATCCAGTTAAATGTTTTCCTTTCGATTGATTTGTTCATGATTGTTCTAATATGAATATTTTCGAATAAACAAATTCATGGTTAACCCTTTCAGGATGGCAACGGTTTTAGCACGCCACGCTGCACAGACGGCAGCGGACTTCGCTTGCGGATACGTACGGCTCTCGCCGTGAACCATAAGAATATCCTGAAGTTTTTGGTCTGTTAAAGGTTTCTGATATTACCGTCGCTGTGATGTCATTGCGAATAAAAACATATCACACACACAATTGCAAATATGTACCAAACGCGTAAAAGAAAGAGCCCGACTTGGAATTAAATGTGATTTCAGGAAGTGGGAGATGACAACCAATTAGAACTAATGGTGGGAGGAGTAAGAAAACGGTTGAACCAGTACTGTGTAATGAACGGATACGTATGTTTCGAGTAGTTAAGTGCACCTCTTGTCGTGCGTAGATATCCGGTTCCCGACTACACATCGCGAAAATTATTTTCGGATTCGTCCGTTTCCCGGAGTGAAAGGGTTAACATACGTGTTACCACTTCGACTACTCTTAAGTAAATTTGTAAGGAAAGCGTAAAATAAACATTTATTTACAAGTTTTTCGGCAAGAATGTATTATTTTCTCAGAACTTTTAAATATTGTCTAGTTTACGTAAATAGATTATCTATACCAGGGATGCAAAGTTTTACCTGCTCATAATCTTCTCTAGTTAAAATAGGTAATTTTAATAATGTCGTTACATGATTCTAATTTGTAATGCTAATTTTAGAAAACAGAAAACAAATAGTTGAATGAATTTCAAAATAAAAGCGCAAATACATTCATTTACAATCTGACATTCATCATTCACCAATTCTACGCTACAATCATCCAACAAAGTAGTTATAAATTGGTCACTTATGCATACCTATGCACAACTGGTTTTCTGACAATTGAAAGGACTAAAATTATTTATGGCTTTAACTCTAAGAAAAAAGTTGCAATCTTACACTATAGTGACATTTCAAATGAAATATGAAATTCAATTTTGAAATTTAAGAAATATATAAAATTTTGGCACTATTACAGTCCTGAAATTTGTGAAAATATTTCATATATTTCAAAAAAATTTCAACCTCACAAAAAAAAAACGTTTTTATGTATGGTAAAGTGACGTTTTTTGGTTTGAATATCTGGATAAAAAGATCACCTTTTTATAATAGGTATTACTTATTCTTGTGGTTGCTAAGCGACTATTATTCCCTGGCTGAAAAGTACTTTTCAGACGGTAAAAAATTATGAACAAAATAATGGATACCATAAACAAATGAAACAAATTAACATGATGTTCTTATTATATTATGTCAAAGTGACGTGAAGTCGATTACGATCAGATTTTACAATTAAAATAAATACAATAAATAAAAATTATTTTTTTCTAGCAATCGAATAGAAAATAGTGTAAGACACGGGGAGGAAAATGTTTTTCATACTTGTTCATACTTTTTTTTCGTCCTTGTCATAAATAACCGTTTTTATTAAATTTTGTACCTTTCATTTAGAAAAATCACTAAAACTTGGAATGACAATTATTAGTTACAAAACTATACACGACATTTAAATATATAGATTTTCATTGAATTCATATTTTTCAAAATTTTAGAAAGTATTGAAATATTTCAAACATTTATAAAAAATTACAAACCTCGTTACAAAAATTTACGAAATTTGTTTGCAAAATGTGAAATATTTCATGTATCACTACACTGAAAGTTGGATTTTTTTTAACATATATGATTATGCATTATTGTGTTAACAAGTGGTTTTAAATTTTTTAGCAATACAAAAAAATATAATCTCACAATAATCTACAATTATTGCCACCAGTAAAACAACCAATAAAATAATGGGCACTATTCTATGGAAGAACCGGCATTTCATATTTCCTGTATTTATGTTACTGTGTTTTGGAGGCTAAAGATTGTTGAGCAAATATTTGTGATTCTGAAATATATCGTGAATTTGTACATTCATTTTTGTGTTTTGTGTTGTCAAACGTTTTTTTAAGACTATTTCAATTTGCTTTAAGTAGGTATTTTACTGTTGGGAACTGAATTTAACTCTCGCAACTACAGTACTAATAACTTTTTCTAATACTTGTTGTCATTGGTTTCCGACAGATATAGTTAGAAAATGATTCATGATGTTTTTATAGTTGTAATGGCATTGGCATATTTGGCCGGTCAATTAACGGACCAAAAAAATAAAAACGATTATTTTGTCAAAATAGTGAAAAATGCCAATGCCTGGATCAAATTCAGAGTTTTCAGTGACTTATAACCTCTAAATAAATCTGCTTCATTTCATGGCACGTCACCTTCTGAGCTTTAAGTTCAATTTATAAATTATTATGAAGAATAGGAAGATAGGTGTGTCAATCTTTTAACTCAAAAGGGAACTGCTGCAGATTAACTAACGGCTAGCCACGAAATGTAGAATTTAATATTGATTATAAATCACCATTAACTTAATTCAGATTTATTTTAGATATATGAATTCGGTGTCGAAATGCTCATCTTGAAGAGGTTAATTCGAATTTGGTGAAATGCGGAAAATTATTTTTGTCCTGGTAAATGACTGGTCAAAAATAGTGGTCAATTGACCAAAACATTTATGACTGGTCAAATCTATCTTATTTTAAAACGTTTAAATATCAATAAAATAAATATGTGGTAACTAGGGACACCTAATAAGTAAAACGTAACATAAGAGTACCGATTTCAGTTTCATTTGTAGCTTATGTTTTAGCACGAAACTAGTCAGATAACGTGAGAAGAACTAAAATCCAAAATTTAATCTGTGATCCTTTTATGGAGCAAACAAAAATGTTGCATTTCTTACCTGCAAAGCGTCCATACCAATTCTAGGATTATAAACTTTTAATTTGCAGTATCCAGAATCAATGACAAATATAATACCATCGACAGTTAGAGAAGTTTCAGCAATATTTGTAGCAACCACACATTTCCTAATACCCTCTGGGGATCTCTGGAAAATTTTGGCCTGTAAATCAGAGGGTAATTGTGAATAAATCGGCAGTATAGATAGCTCTGGTGCGTTGTCAATTTCTGAAAGCCTTTCTGCTAGCACCTCACATGTAACTTCAATATCTTCTTGACCAGGCATAAAAATGAGGATGTCACCAGACGGTGGTTGCAAATGAATCTGTAATGCTTGTTTAACTGCAGCATCTACATAATCCTCAACAGGATTTTTACTAAACAAAACCTCTACTGGAAACGTTCTACCAGGTATGTTGAAAGTAGGAACATTACCGAAAAACATTGAAAATTTAGTAGAATCCATAGTAGCAGATGTCACAATCAATTTTAAGTCATGACGCCTAGCCACAATTTCTCTAAGTAAACCAAAAAGTACATCAGTACTTAGAGATCGCTCATGAGCTTCGTCCATTATTACAGCACTGTAATGATCTAAGTCAGGCTCACGTAAACTTTCTCTCAGTAAAATACCATCCGTCATGTACTTTATAACAGTGTTCTCTGAGGTGCAGTCTTCAAAACGAATAGCGTATCCTACTTCATCTCCTGAAATATTCAAACAGTAAATTAAAATCCACAACTAATTAGTAAAATCATGAGATATAACAAAGATTTACTAATGGTGCTACCAGTGACGGCTGCTCCATAGAGGCTTAGCGGCTCGGGCCTCCCAAGTCACTATAAGGAAAATGTAACAGTAATTAAATGCAAGATATAATAACAATAATAACAATAACAATAATAATAATAATAGTCGCGCCGGCGCGACTCCCGTGAGGCGTCGGAGGCCACGGGAGGACTGACCGGCATCGGGAAACCGAAAAAAAAAAAAAAAAAAAAAAAGTAATAATAATAGTAAGTGCTGTACCCAGGCTACTCGGTAAAAATGGTCGTCCTTATAATCGGTGTACTCGGAGGGATAAAGCCTACGCTGCTCTCGGAACTGAAGATCATACCGGCCTGCCAAAAATCAGCTGAGTGGCTGGCAGGCCAAATGTAGAAAGCGGTCATTCTGGGTTCTCTCCGTCTGCTTAGGGCACACAATTCTGGTATCTACAGTCACTAACCTGCGGGATGTGGGGAGTGGCTGTAGTTGATGCGCCGGCGCGACTCCCGTGAGGCGTCGGAGGCCACGGGAGGACTGACCGGCATCGGGCAAACGAAAAAAAAAATAATAATAATAATAATAATAATAAGGGGTGCAAAGGACCGGCAACCTCCACGTTGGTGCACTCTGAACAGGCAGAAGCAACTCTGCCTGACTAATGCCGGCCGGGAGTACCAGGGCTAACTACCATGGTGCTCTTATTGCTATGGTTCCATATAACCTTAGAAGGGCCCCTCACATTCGACCTCAGTCGGATGGAGGTCAAGGACAGATGGGAGGGGCCTTACCGGACGGTCTTAACGATGACGAAAATGCAAATGTACATGGACGCTTTAAGTGGACGAGGGAACTTCGGGATGACTTGCTGACCTGCCGCGAGAGTAGCGAACCTGAGCGAAGGGGATACATGGCGCGATTGCATGCACTTTGGTGCGAAATGCATCCAGAGCATCGCGCCTTCTCTCAACAACATCTGAGAGATCAAGTATCCTTTCTGCTCAGGACAGGTTACGTAAGGGCACCCCGTCAGCTGGAAGAACTGCCAGCCGCAGTACCACCGCGGGAATTACTAGCTGATGGGGAACATCCTTTAGAGTTCACCGGTGTAAACTTAAGGACGAGGGTTAGCCTTAACACCAGGGCTAACCTAAAGCCACAAGACCTGGCTAGAATGGACGCGGTCATCAATGAGGAAATTCCGGAAGATGTAGACATCTGGCAAATCAACTGTGCCGTGTACAACGCCGCGAAGCAACTCGTTCCCCGTGAGAGGTCAACCAATCACGGGGTCGAGAAAGCCAAGCGGCGTGTACAAAAAATCGAAGGCAAGATACAGTCGGCCAGACAACACCCTTCTCGGATCCAGAGTGTGGTGGAATATAAGACGTCTGGTAGAGTTTTTACTCCCAGAATCCGACGCATAGCAGCCGGATTAAGACGTCAACACCATACTCTAAATCTGACAGTGATGCTTACCATCATGCAGCACTGTCTAGATAGGATCCGAGCGCTCATGGCGATAAAGAAAGAGGCGAGTGAGGAGTATGGAACAAAACAATTTGTTCCGTACGAATCCTTCCCGCCTCTTTCAAGAGCCACAGCGTGTTGTCGACAATCCGCCGACTGTAGAAGGTGTCGAAACCTTCTGGAAGGGAATCTACGAAACGACGCGTCCATTCAATAGCGACACTCCATCAATTGCACACTTCGAGGCTCTGTGCCACAGACATCTTCAAGAGCCAGAAGAAGTGTGCCCGGCAATCAGTACGGAGGAAGTCCAACAAGCACTTGTTGGTACCAAGAACTTCGCTGCCCCGGGCCCAGACGGCATTAACAACTGGTGGTGGAAGAAATTTCCTTCCACTCACCGCCGTCTGGCGCGAGTTTTCAACTCATGGTTGAACGAGGGGCAGCAGATTCCGGACTGGTTCGTCGAGGGACGTACTGTGCTTATCCCCAACAAGGGGGATCTTTCCGACCCGAGGAATTATAGGCCGATCACTTGCTTCAACTCCTGCTACAAGATATTTACACGTATCTTGTATGCTAGGACACTGAGGTCTGTTGATCCGGTCTTCCAGCAGATACACGAACAGCGTGGTGCCAAGGGCATGGCAGGTTGCAAGGACAGCCTGCTGATAGACCGCTGTATTACACAGGATTCTGTGCAATACAAGCGGAATATATCGATGGCCTGGATTGATTACCGCAAGGCATTTGATACAACATCGCACGAGCTATTGTTGTAGTTGCTCGAATGTCTTGCGGTACCAGCACCACTAGTGAGATGCATAGAACAGCTGCTGCCGCTCTGGAAGACCCGCTTCACCATAACATCAGGTGCGCAGCGGGTCACGACAGAGCAGGTGGCATTTAGGAGAGGAGTTTTCCAGGGTGACTCCCTGAGTCCTCTCCTCTTCTGCATCTCACTGCTGCCGTTGTCTGTTGGGCTCCGCCAAACCCGCGGATATCAATGTGGGCCACCCAGCGACCGGAGGCATAAGGTCACCCATCTATTTTATATGGATGACCTTAAACTTTATGCCTCCGGAGAGCGTGAACTACAAAACGCTCTTAGGGTGGTCGAAGAATATACGCGGGCAATTGGTATGGAGTTCGGGTTGGACAAATGTGCAGTCGTCCACCTCAAGAGAGGACGATGCGGGGAATTCCCTGAAGATGCGCAGCTCGCAGACGGAAGCATCCTAAGACATCTGGATGCCGGAGAGACCTATACATACCTGGGTGTGCAACAAAGGCACATCCAAGATGTAACACAAATAAAGGATTCTCTCCGCGGCAAGTACAGACACCGCCTCCGAAAGATTTGGTCTTCCGAACTTTCGGGGAAGAACAAGGTGTCTGCAACTAATATGCTTGCCGTTCCGATTCTGCTCTACTCCTTCGGAGTAGTAAAGTGGAGGGTAGATGAGCTGCGCCAATTAGACAGAGATGCCCGCAAGATGATGAATATTCACAGAAGTATTCATCCTAGATCGTCCGTTCCTCGTGTGTACCTCCCACGTCAACGGGGGGTCGAGGACTCCTGAGCCTGGAGTGTACGAATGGCAGAGTAGTACTGAGTATGGCATGTAGCATCCTCAGGAGCTCAGATCCCCTCTTGCGGTTCGTAAAACATCACGAAACTGTAGGAGTGGGAGCAGGATTGTTCAAGGCAGCAAAAAGAGCCGCAGATGAACTCGGTCTCGCATTTGATATCAGGCGAGGAGGCCGGCGAGGTGCTGATGTTGAGTCAGTCACCGAACTTCATCCAAATCGTCTGAGAGCCCGAATTAGAGCTGCCGAACAGGAAAATCTGTTTCGGCAGCATGTCGATAAACCCCAGCATGGTGTCTTCTATAAGAACATAGAAACACTGGGTTTATCGACCAGGCTGACCTTCGCCTTTCTAAGGTCAGCAGGGCTTAAGTCGGAGACCGAGGGATTCATTATGGCCTGCCAAGATGATAGGAGTTTACGAAAATTGGAGCGGTGTATACCGGTATGTGATGATATCTCAGTCATTAAAGTGATATATGTGAGAGACAGAATGAGTACCGGTATATACCGCTCCAATTATCGTAAACCCCTGATATTATCAACATCTTGGTCTACCGTAGCCGCGTGTGGCGTGTAGAGGTTCCTGATATCAACTGCAGGACCTGCCATCAGGCGCCGGAATCGCTCATGCACTTACTTTCTGCATGCCCCATATATGCGATTTCGGCCTACATCCACCGACATAACGAGGCTTTACGAGTGCTATACTACCATCTAAGGCACTGGTACGGGGTAGACCAGACACCAGTGCTGCCTTACGTCCCCGGAGATATTGAGTCCGTTGTCGAGAACGAGAAATGCCGGATTTACTGGAACTACTCGTTCCCGACTGTCAGGCTAATCCAAGCCAACAAGCCTGACATAGTCCTCCTCGACCATCAACTCAAGGTGATGTATGTTATCGAGTTCTCGGCACCTGCGGAGAAAAACATCACCTTGAAGGAGGAGGAGAAACGGACCAAATATCGCGATCTCCGGTACGAGCTCCAAGTGCTGTACCCAGGCTACTCGGTCAAAATGGTCGTCCTTATTATCGGTGTACTCGGAGGGATAAAGCCTACGCTGCTCTCGGAACTTAAGATCATACCGGCCTGCCAAAAACCAGCCGAGTGGCTGGCAGGTCAAATGCAGAAGGCGGTCATTCTGGGTTCTCTCCGTCTGCTTAGGGCACACCATTCTGGTGTCTACAGTCACTAACCCTGCGGGATGTGGGAGTGGCTGTAGTTGATGCGCCGGCGCGACTCCCATGAGGCATCGGAGGCCACGGGAGGACTGACCGGCATCGGGAAACCAAAAAAATAAAAAAAATAATAATAATAATAACCACAGCCTTAAATCTTTTAATTGGTTTGGGTTTACCCCACGAGAAATAATGTCAGCTGGGTTTTGATTAGAGACTACATGTTGCCATTGTTTTATCGCTGTTAAATTTTGAATCTCTGTTACCCGGTTCGCTACAAAAGTCTTCCAGGTACACCTTTGATCTGATAACCATGCCAACACAATTGTTGAGTCACACCACAAGTATATCTCATCTATCTGCACATCCAATGCTTCCTTAACCTTCGAAAGCAACCGTACCAACAGGACTGCTCCGCATAACTCTAACCTCGGGAGTGATATAGTTCTTAAAGGGGCCACCTTTGATTTAGCACATAACAATCTTACTTCGATTCCCTTGGGACTTATAGTGTGCAAATATAAACAAACACCGAAACTTGTTAAAGACACGTCACAAAAACCATGTATTTCAATTCTAATTGGATTCTCCATTATGACTTGTCGCGGAATTTTTATATTATTCAACGACGGTAATTGATTATAAAACTCTATCCAACTTGTAAACAAATCCGTAGGAATGGCTTCATCCCAATCTAGTTCCAAAGCCATTGCAAAGTTATTTTTGCATGTACCATAACTGGTCCTATCCATCCCAAGGGGTCAAAAATGTGCGCGATTGTTGAAAGAATAACTCTTTTTGTAACCCTCTGAGCCTTAGACGAGTTAAGTTGTACTACATATTCAAAAATATCTAATTTAGCTTTCATAAGTAAACCTAACGTTTTTCTACTTTCATCGTTATCAATATAATATTGATTGTTTTCTAAATCATCACTTCCTGTCATTACATGTTTTTTCGTTAGAAAGCCACTTCCGTAGATTAAAACCCGATTTGTTAAGCATATCAGAAATCTCTTGTTTGATTCGAATAGCATTCTTTACCATATCTGACCCGGTAATCAGGTTATCCATATAGAAATCCTTAAGAATTATCTTACTAGCTTCTGTGAATATATCTAAATTTTCTTTTGCTATGCTGCAAACATCACACCGCAAAAAAAAGCGGGCGTTGTTCCCTCTAACACCTCGTGTTCAGCCTGTAATACCCCAAACCTTCATCAGGATCGTCCGGCCATATTATTCGCTACAAGTCCCTTTGATTCGCATCCACCATTGCCTGGCGGTACATTTTTTTGATGTCCTCTGTAATTGCCACCTTATGTTCCCTAAATCGTAACACCACCGAAAACAAATCATCCTGCATCGTTGGCCCTACTTGGCAAAATATCGTTTAAAGAGACTCCCGTTGTCGTTTTAGCTGCGCCCAGTGGGACATAATTGAATTTTATTTTCTTAATCTCATGTCTGTTTTTTCTTCAAAAGTTTAAAGTGGTGGTGTGTGCCTATATTGTAGTTAGTTGTTCAGTTGAAGGTGTACACTATTTATCCTAAAAGCCGGATTTTTGTAAAGATTATTGGGTGATATTTTGTTTCTCAAGGCACGCCAAGGGCAAGCAAAAATAAAAAAAAAGGGGAGGCCGTCGGTTTTTCTCATAGACAACATTATTTCCTCGCCCCACTCCCCGACCAATCACAACACCTATAGTCTGATAGAATAACAAGTAACTAGGAATTTAGGGTAATTATTGTGAATATAATAGACGAATATATTACTAAAATAAAAAACTCATATTAATTTTAACTGTTTTGTTCCAGTTTTTTTAAGTTTGTTTTTTTTAATCGTGGTTGTTTATTTTATTACCTTATCATAATATATGGTTAAGCATTATATTAAATCTAATGATATTTTGTTATATTTGGAATTTTTATTTCCTAGATTTGTCATTTTACCCACTGTGATGACGCGTCGAACACTACCCTTAATTTAGTTGTAAAACTCTCTTCCTTAATTACACAGTGATGTGGAAGATAATATGCTTTTATCATTTTAATTATCAATAGAATGATCAAATTTTGCCATATGTCCTAACGCCTCATATTCAAACATAAAATTACAGTATTGCTGTCTAATGTCAGGGTTTTTTGATAATCTTTTTTCTAATGCATAAAATCGTTTAGTTGCACCCTCAAGTGAATCTCCTAGCTCTCCCGCCTGCCCTTGTATAGGTAAAGTGACTACAAACCGGTCCAATTCATTGCGATAAAACGTGTCAACAAAATTTTGCTCACATTGGGACTCATTTGGTAAATATATTTTCTTAATCGGACATTCTCCTAGCCTCCAAAATTTCTCTAACTGATTCTCAATATTTTGCTCAACTGACAAACTACAGATTATTTTTTCGTTGCGTATTGAATATTCCGATGTCATCGGTCCTGTCACGATCCACCCTAGCAACGTTTTTTGCAACACCGGACTTCCATAACCCGTTTTAATTTGACCCACGCACATTAAGTCAAAGAAAATTCCTGCTCCTAAAAGAATATCTATTCTATCTGATATATTGAACTTAAGGTCTGCTAACGTCAAATTTTCCGGAAATTTTATTGCTGCACTATTAAATGAATAACTCGATATATTTCCGGTAATTCTATCCAAAATTAAAAATGAGAGATGAGCCTTGTAATCGTTATGTACTGACTTAATAAAAGTTTCTGTTTTCGAATTAATGCTTGTGCACGTTTGATTTACCCCTACTATAGGTATTTTAATTTTTGAATTTCTCAGCTTCAATTTTTCTTGTAATTCTCTCGTCATAAAGTTGGACTGAGATCCGCTGTCCAATAGCGCCCTGTACTTATGCAACTTTCCGTGATTGTCTGTGATATACACCAATACAGTTGATAAAATAGTCTGAATTTCCAGTTTCGATTGCACAAAATGTGTATTGATACAAAATGTACTATGCGTGTCTTCAGAAAATTTCACCACTGTCGCTGCCATAGAAGCCTTTCCCTGTTTGTTTTCATTATATTCTGCTAAATTCGCAGTTGCCTCCTCTGATTTCGAGGCCGTTTCGAAATGTAACATCGTGTTATGCTTCAATGAGCATTTTTTACAACCCTCAGACCTACAATCCTGTACAAAATGCTTGCAATTTTTTACAATGATAAATATAATGCGAACCCTGACATAATTCGCATTTCAAATTCTGTGTTACCACATAAGACACCTTTTCGTCTACGCTCTTTCGAGTACTAAATTTTATTGACTTATTATTATCGATAGTTTCCAATACTTGACATTTATTTACCAAAAACTTAATAAAATCGTTTGTTTTGGGACAACCTTTATATTTTAAGATTGATTTTTCCTCTCATTCCTTTTTTGTGGAATAATCTAGCTTTTTAGCCACGAGAAATATTAATATTCTATCCCACATGTCCACGTGCTCCACTAACGCCTTTAATGCACGAATATGTTTTTGCAGGTTATCTGTTAATCTACGCAATAAATAATGCAACTTTAATTAAAACCGGCATGTCTACTAATGATTTAAGATGACTGAATAATTATTGGTTTATTTTTATATCTTTAAGTTCCAGGCAATCTGGTAATTTTCCCTAGACACTTCCAGCGACTGTAATACCTTTTGAGCCTTTCCCTTTACATAAATGAGTAAATAATAGAATTTTTGTATAACGTCCAAATACTGGTTGTTGTCTACTAACACTCGAAAGGTATCCGGGAATTGTAACCACTTATCATAATCCCCATAGAACATTAGTAAATTTAAAGTGGGTAACTTTACGTTACTAACGTTAATCATATTCGATGAATTGTTCAAAACTTCACTTGGCGTTTGAGCCCGATTTTGTCATTATCGATCATTATTTAAGATATACTGCCTTGCCATCGGTATTGCCTCAAAGAATGCATTTTCAAAACCTTCTCTTTCACCATGTTTGTTTAACAACAAATATGAAGAGGAGCAAAAAATTAGAATTAGAAAATTTCCGAAAAATGACCACTTAAAGTTTAATGTAAAGATCATTAAAAATTGGTACATTTTTTGTTATAAATTAAGGAACCTTCCTAACGTTTTAACCAAAGTTATTAAAATTTCAGTGAGTAGTTTAAAATAGGTACATAATTGACACATAATTTTTTATATTTTTCCCCTTCACCATTTTTGAGATATTCGTAGTTAAAACGAGGGCTCGATACATTTGAATTGTATTATAGTTTACGTATTAACATTTTAAAATGAAATAAAATTCACTTTATCATGGCATAGAAATTTCCAGTTTTCTGTTTGGATAGGTGTTTACAATATAATATTATGACTGCATAAATGTCACAGACCAAAACTACAAAATAAATTTAGGAAACAACCAGCCTACTTAATTAATGCATGATCTAGGTAGCGTACTGTTCAGAGATATTGTGGCCTGTAACGTCGCGCCAATAGGTCATCGTTCGATATTCCTGGAGGTTCAATTAGCAATTTAAACATTTTCCAGGTAGAAATTATTAAAAAATTTACAGATTTGATAATTGTTAATGTTTAATAAGACTATTATTAGAATACATGAATTAATTTTAAAAATCTAGTAAGCAGATTTCAAATTTCAAAAAGAAAATTGATTTTTTTGAAATTTGCAGTGAATAATAAATCTTAAATAAAAATTCAAAACGGTGTAACTATAAAAAAAGCAATATTTTTTTTTATGAAATTTGAAATCTGTCGATATATTATCCATCTCATTCAGAAAAAATGTTTCTGTAAATTGTTTAAAAAATAACTTGATGAGGCACACAATTTCTTTAACTTTCTTTTGCAAATTCCAATCCCATTTTTTTTTTGTTTGCAAAACTTCTTCATTTAGTCTTGTTAGTTTTGCCTTAAAGTATCGTTTGGGTTCTAATACTCCAATACTAATATATGACAACCTAAATTTCACCAGCCGCAACTGGAGAGCATAATAATAAAAAAGAGGTTACTTAAAACCGTGAGATTCTGCTAGAATTAATTGATTTTTCATCAGAATTGGATGTAATTTTGAAAGAATTTAGACGAAGCGACGGTTTTTAAACGTTCATCTAAAACAGTGCAAAATCAAATCTTGAAAAGTGTGCTTGCAGTATGTCATTAAGAAATTAAAGAGATTCTGTGTATAAACAATAACATTTTAAGTGATTATATTGTGATTTTTTTGTACATATGTACATAAAACTGTTTCTTATATTATCAAAAATTGTAGTTCTACTTGGATGAAATTACCGAGGAACTGAAGGCTTTATTATGTTGTTCATATTTTTTAAGAAACTAGAGCCCCTCAAATAAAATTTTCACGAGCCGCCACTGGTTCCTACAAAACGTTTTAAAAGTCGCCATCATGTAAAATGGCAGCCAATTTTTATTTTACATCTACCGCTTTAACTTAAGTTAAAATGACGCCCATACATCTTGAATTTTTTTAGGGCTATAAATCTGATGAAATCCATCCTTATTTAATTGAAACCAATTTTGAGGTATATCTTATGATTATTTGTCATACTAAAAGTTAAAATGCAAATGGAAAATTACCTAGTTGTGTACCCATTTCATCACTAACACGTTTGGCGACAGACATTGCAGCTACTCTTCTGGGCTGTGTGCATCCAATCATACCATACTTACTATAGCCATCTTCATGCAAGTACTGAGTTAACTGAGTTGTTTTACCGCTACCAGTTTCACCAACAATAATAACAACTGAATTTTCTCTAATAATATTTAAGAGTTCTTGTCTCACAGCGAAAGCTGGTAAATATTGCCTTTGTTCTATTATTGTCTTTTTTTCTTGCAAAATCACTTGATGCCTCACCTATAACAAAAAAGTTTCATAAAAAAAATAGTCCAAAAACTAATAGAAACTAGTAATGACCAGAGGAAAATTCTTCTAAATGTTTTTTCAAAATGGGGGTTCTCACTAGGTGTTTTATTTTAAAATAAAGGATTTTTCATGTAGATCATTAATCACAATATAAAATTGGTTTAAAAGGATTTTTTTCATAAATTCTAAGTCGAATACAAAAAAATTTCAAGTAATGGAAAATCCATACGATCTCTCTGCCCATTAATAAATTATTGTGATTAAAGTATGTTGAAGGGATTCATAAAGGAAGCGGTATTTTTTTCTATTGGGTCATGCATTGGGGTTGTTTGGTGGATATACGGTAAAGATTTTTTCAAAATAATGGGGTCTATTGACAAAAATGGATTTGTGGAATAATCTTTAAAAACGGAAAACTACATAACCATAGATTTCATTTTGTGAAAAAATTTATCACACTAATTTTTGGCAAATCTTCTATTTTACTAGGGCCAATATTCCGAAAATAATCACAATTTATGTAAATATTTGTACAAAAATATCACGAACATCACTACAATTAGGACTAAGTAATAATAATATATTTATTGATTCTTTACCTGTATCTTTCATGTGTTCGGCAAATTTATGGTCTGTTTTGTAGTCTGCAGTATCATCTTCTTTATTAAATTTTTTATCTTCTCCTCATCATCTTTTTTCTTGATACCCATAATATTACCAATTTTTGTCCCGCCCAATTCCCAATGTTTCTTTTGAGCTTTTCGTCTTTCCTTCTGTTCCCTATATACCCTGACTAGATGTGATCCTTTTCTAGCCACCATTGCCATGTCAGATGTGGGGTCACGGACGGGTATAACTGGTTCAGGTTGTTTTGTAAAAACTATTCTACCATCAAGGAATGGTGGAACGATATTGTGAACTAATAAATGAACTCTATCGATAGATTCTTCATCAAAATCTTCACTGAAATCAACCGACTGGACAACGCCTAAAAGCACCAAATTTAGATATTACTATATAACTTATATAAAACATCCATTAAAATAAAATTAACTATAATTTAATGGACAGGTGAAAACTTTGGTGTGTACTTTTGCTTCACTAACAGATTTAAATTTATTTATATAATGTACAAACCTGAGGTTAACATTCTATTTCTCTCCCATAATTCGTTATCTTTATTAATTTGCCTTTGTTGAGCTGACATCCGTTTCTTTCTTCTTTGTTCAAGCTGTTCCTCTTTTTTCTTAGTATACTCATCGCTAACGCTAGAAAATGGATTATGTGCATCATCATATCCTTCATCCATATTATACCACTCTCTGTCCAGCCTCTTTTGCTCCTCTTCCCAGTTTTCCCTCTCTACTGTAGCATCCCACTTTAAAACATCATCCTTGTCCCTACCTAAGCCCGGAGTGGCGCCCGTTTTTCTTTCTATCTTTCGCCCAAATGTTATATTTATGGGCAGGAGTAGGGCGAGGAGTATCATCTTCAATTTTATAATTTCTTTCTCTACTACTGCCTCCACGATCATCCCCATGTGATCTGTCTGATTTATCATACAATGATCTGTTACTTCTTTCTGACCATTCACCACCCCTTGATTTATATACGGATGGTGTTGGAAAATCCCATGCAGATTTTTTGGCTGGGATTGGTTCATCTTCTTCATCCCACGAACTTTTTGAGGTACCATCTTTAAGTTTCATGTTTGGGGTTTTTGGTTCATCTCTAAACCTTGGCGTTTTGTCTCCTCTTTCGCTGTCTCTTTCACTTCTTTTATATCTGTCCCTCTCTCGATTTCTATCTCGATCTCGATCTTTTTTCCTTTCACGGTAATAATTCCTATCCTTATCACTTTCTCTTGTTTCTTTATTTCTTGTAGTTGCAAAAACACCTTTCTCTTTATTTTTATTAGAACTTAATCGTTCAATAAAACGTTCTCTTGCTTCTTCTTCGTGATACCTCCTGTATAGGTAGGAGTTTCTTCTTGGTGTGATCTGAATTTACGATTATCCTTTTCTTTGTTTTTATTTACCGATAAATAACTTTCTTCAGTGCTTTCATCATCCATATTAAAAGACATTTCTACGAGCTGCTTCCTCTTTTTCTTTCCGTTTCTGAAGAGCTAATTTGTCCAATCCTAGCAGAGATGGCTGGGGCACTTTGAAAGTGAATGTTTTTTTCTTTATAATAAGTCCACCTTTTTCATTAGAACTGCCTTCTAATCTATGAACATTTTCTTCTGAATCCATTTCGAACTTCACAAACGAGATCACAGGGTATTATAATATAAAAAAACATTCACTATAAGCCAAAAAATATATATTATATATATATTATATATTATACGATCAAAAACGTTCTTGTATTAGATCTAAACTAACAATATAACCTATAAAGAATATATTATTTAAGAACTGTCAATGATATTTATTGAAGCATACCAATATAAGAACTAATATTAGTTCAGACTTTTCGTAGTTCAAATATGTCAACTGTATTCATTGAGGAAAGGTATTGGACATTTCGATTGAAATACCAAGTACAAAAGTTGGTAGTTGATATTCAATTTTAGTTATAATTAGTACAGTAGTGTTGATTATTGTTTTCGATTAACTGCGGTGAATGTCGTTTACTACCCCAAAATTGGTGATACACTGACCATAGACATGTGCGCTGACGCTATTTTCAACAGCGGCGGCGAAATGCCAAAAAAAAACCAATGGCAGCAGCAGTTGCACCATTGCATTCTTGAAATTTCTTAATCTAAATAAGAATTTTTTGAATATATATGAAATATTTAATAATGGCAAAATAAATTCTAAAATATATACGTATTTGTATCTTACATATATTGTATAGTTGTATACTTACATTGTTAAGTATAAAATTTGGTTACAAAAATACAATTTTATAAACTACCTACTTCACTTCATAGTTACAAAAATAAATATTTGGAAAACAATAAATATAACTCTAGGTATAAAAGAAGAGAAGACATTTCTCAAAATTTTTCATTTCATTAAATATAAAATATGGCAATACATTTTAATTTTTAAATCTAATATATTCCTTACATTTGAAGTTTTTCTGGTTATGCAGTGTACTATTGGATTAAACAAAATAATTTATGGTATGTATAACGCCATTTTTAAATCATTTTTAGTCAATAACCCCAATTATTTTAAATTTCTGAAATAGCCATTAATTTCTCTAGCGAGTGTGTAAAAAAAATATACAAGATATTTAACTTAAAAAGTAAAACTTATACCCATCTATTTTTTATCGGATGCTCAATTGTTTTTCCAATATCAGAATTAAAATTTTGAAGATCTCTACAATTTTCACATAGCAAATTAAGCTAAATAAAGGAGGCATCAAACATAACTTGCTCACCCTGTACATTCTTTAAAATTGTGAACAAAAGCTATAATTAAATACATGTTGTTTATTTAAAATAACAATTAATGTGGCTCAAGCACGTGCTATGACACTTGTACCGCGAGTTTTTAAGTGTTTTCTTATTTATTTATAGTATAGAGTCTTCGAGCGAATTTTGTTGTGCATAACCGTGCAAAATCTCGGAGGTGGATACCTCTGGAAAATCACATATGCGCTTTTAATAACATACGTGCAAACACTACATATAGAGGGCATCATATATCAGAAGGGCGTAAACAACAATGCAGAGACAACGTAAAGTGTGCGACGGTAAACTGTCATAAGCCATATGTCTAAAGCCGCTGTAACGAAACACGTGTCGTTGAAAAAAACTCCAAACGCTGAATGGTGGAGACAAACAAAGGCGGTGAAACAGGGAGGAGCTGTTATGTAAAGAAGTAAGGTAAAATACGTAAGTACTGTTTACTGTACTGTCTGCCCCTGTTTGCAGTCTGCTTCTGTTATTCACGTTTTGACATCCAAATCAGAAATCATTACCTCGAATATTAACACGTTAAACGCCATGGCGGTCGATAGGGACCGTTTGTTGACATATCTCTCACGCCACGACGGTCCCTATGGACCGCTAAGTCCTGAATTCATTTTTATAGTCAAACACGCCATCGGGCCATAAAAGAACCTAATTTAACATGATAGGCGGACTGCTCTGGCCTCTGTGGTACGTATACCTATGCCAACTTTTTGATTAACAAAAAAAATAAAAATAAAATTAAACCAATCCTTTACCTCAGAAACATGTTTATTATTTTATTAAAAATAAAAAATTAATTATAAAAAATAAATGTAAACATTGATCCTTTATAATAAAATTATTAAACGGTCAACGCACTTTTTATTTACATTATAATAGTGTAATAATTGTAGCATATAATGTATAAAAACAAAAATAAACAAAAAAAATTTAATAGTTGTTCATTATTTACACCAAATCTTTGATATTAAAATAGGTTTGGTAACACAAAATTTCGAATAATCTTTTTCTAAAACTCATACCTACGCAGAGATCCCTCGTACAAAAAATATCAATGAAAAGAAGACCGAACATATCGCTGTTCTTCAATTCCTGTCCATTAGATCACGCAGTCTATCTGTCCAAGTCTTTGGCAAGTGTATAAAAACATGGTTGCCAAATTTACCATTTTTGCTATACAAACTTGGGAAAAGAAATAAAGTAGACCACAACTTTAAGAGACAAGAAATCTCAAAGCTTTGCCGCGATGCTCCTTAGGATAGAGCGGGGCATGCTCTATTTTTCTACAGTATATTAAATAACAAATATAATGTATTACTTAATACATAAAACATCATTATTATCATGTAAAGTATGTTCTGGCATGATTAAAATAAGAAATTAACGGAAACACGCCTGTATCAATTATAATTTCAAATTATTTTGATGTTATTACGCAACTCCCTCCTGATCGAACAGTTACTAAAAGGCCACAAAAACCGGCCATAAAAGTGTCAAAGCCGGCATTATTACATACGACTCAGTACCGTACTTAAAATTTTTGTGCATAGAGACAATCTTAAGCAAACATTCCACCAGATACGGCGCTGTATGCCGGACAGACGTACCTCCTGCACAGTCATTCGCTGTAGCAGCGAAGAACGCATTTATAAATTCCACCAACTACGGTACGTAACATAATGCAGTACGTGCAGTGTAATTAATCAGTAAACATGGTGCTCTCAACAACGTGAAAACGGGCTTTGGCTCTATTTCTATTGAGAAAAAGAAGAAAACGTCGAGCAGAATATTGGGTACACCCACTGAATACAAGAAGGTTGGAATGTGGTGAATATCATCGATTATGCCAGGAGCTGGAAACATACCCGGCGAGATATTTTCAATACTTCCGCATGAGCAGGAATCATTTTGAAAAGTTACATAATATGTTGGCAGACGAAATTTCAAAAGAAAACACAAATTATAGAGATGCTATTAGTTCAAGAGAACGTTTAGTTGTCACTCTAAGATAAGTAAAAATTAAAACTACGTTAGTATAGTAAATAATGTTTATTTTATTAAAGTATTGTTATTAGGGAAAGTAATTGTAATTTGTAAGTGGAGTATTTTCATAATTATTATATTGTGACGAAGGGCGAGCATTTTCCATCTGCTGTGGCAAAGAGAATTGACTAACTGTCGATGGTTCTGAAGCAGTAGATAGTGCTGAGGCACGTGTTGAGGGCCTGCTCTCAGAATTATCCCCAAATTCTAAGTTGAAGAGCAAACTTTGAATCTGCATTCTGGGACAACCGTTTCAGACTCGGCACGCAACTTAACATAAATTGTTCGTCAGGATCATCTTTTTTGGTAATAATTTCCATAAGTTGATCATCTCCATACCGAGACAGTTCGTCCGGCTTGCCCGGCAGATACAGAACAACTGATGCTCATTTTACCGCATCCGGCGTCGTCCTGTACTGCGCTGCATACGTTTAGCTGCATCGGAGTAGGTGGAAGGGGCCTCATAAGCCACAATGGTAAATAAACTTTTTACCGTGACGCATCTCGCTGCTCCGTCAGTTCGGCATACGGTGCCGTGCCCGGTGGAATGTTCGCTTTAGAAATTCAAAAGTATTGTATCTTTGATAAATAAATAGTTATGATAAATTAAAAAAAAATTACTCTGTTTTGCTTGTGTCAAAATAATAATATTTTATATATTGGTGGAGCATTGATGAATTTTGTTAGTCTAAATTAAAATTTAATCCAATATTCCCTTGTTGCTTAGTTTAGCCAATAATAATTTAATATATCGAATTATTATTGTTGCCCAGCAAGGACCACGAGGAGGTACGAGCAATTACTTGCCAAAAATGTGGGTTCAGAGTTAAGGTTATCAATATTATTAAAATAGGTAAAAGAAATAAAGCAAATCTTTAAATTCTTTAAATAAATAAAATATTATATTTATATCAATAACCCTAACTTGATCTATTGATCCATGTATATATATATATATATATATATATATATATATATATATATATATATATATATATATATATATATATATATATATATATATATATATATATATATATATATATATATATATATATATATATATATATATATATATATATATATATATATATATATATATATATATATATATATATATATATATATATATATATATATATATATATATATATATATATATATATATATATATATATATATATATATATATATATATATATATATATATATATATATATATATATATATATATATATATATATATATATATATATATATATATATATATATATATATATATATATATATATATATATATATATATATAAATAAATAAAAATAAAGTTATATTACACTTGCGCGTATGTAAAACACTGATAAAACGATAAATTCACAATGTACACTAAATCACATATTTTATTCAAAACACTAATCACTATACTCACTCAACACTTCACAACCACTTTCTAAATTGGTATCTGAATCAAGATATATTATTAAACGGTCTTGATTAGGGCTGATGCTTTTCCTAACTTAATGTATTCATCTTCAATTTTAATGACATGCTGAATACAATTTTGCCAATAACTTGGTGTTATTTCTCTCACTTCAGCTTTAATAAGGTCGCTTACTTTAGCATCAAATTTGGGAAAGGTGTTATTTTTTTCGAATGCTTCTTTTTCGCTGACTCCATATTAGTTCGATCGGATTAAAAATATAAAAATATGGGGGAAACCTTAAAACTGTATGTCCTTGAGCTTCTGCCATTTTATCAATTACATATTGTTTTGAGAAATTATGCTTCTTAACAATATCCAAAAGATCTTTCTTTTTAAAAATTTTTTGAAATTCCAAATTATGTTTTCGGAGAAATTCTTGAATATCTTTTTCTTTGTTTCAGTATTTGGTATTTTTTCGATTTGTCGCGAATGATACGAAGCATTGTCTAAAACAATTACGCTGTTGTTTTCTATATATGGTAGCAATGATGTCTGAAACCATTCTTCAAAAATATCCGCAGTCATGTTTCGGTGATAGTCAACGTTTGAATCCTTCAATTTGTCCCACTTAATTTGAGACCATTATGCACCCATCCATTTTCTGATCCACAATGTACAATTACTAATCTGGTTCTCTTATTTGCAGGCATATCAACTTTATATTTCTTTGAGTTATCTATCCAGCCTTTTTTCACTGTATCATGGGTATCACACCAAGTTTCGTCTAAATAATATATTGGTCGTTGTTCATTTCGAAATTTTGTAATATTCTCCAAATATTCATTACGCCACTGTACAATTCTGGAGCTTTCCATAATACTTGCCCTTTTATGAATAAATTTGAACCTAATTCTTATCTTTAATATCCATCGCTGAAGTGTTTCTTCACTAACTGACACTACACCCTTTGTTCTCAGTTCCATATGTACTTATTGATTGTACCGTTGGTATCTCATTTTCTTTATACTTGCTATAAATTAAATTTCTTAACAAATGTTCGCATAAATATTGTTACGCCACTGGACTGTGTAGACTGGTTAGATGAGACTGGAATTGTACGCTAACGGCCGGGAATATTCTGGACTCCTCTAGATCGTGTGAATGGATGTATAAATAAGACACACGGTGTGCCGAGTCTTAATCTTAAGTCGAACGTGAACGAGTAAAGAAGTAATAAGAAAGAGACCTATAAGTGTTTAGTTGTGATTATAGTTATGACATTAATTAATCTATTGTTATTAATTGTTAATTAGTAAATAAAGTAGTGAGTAAGTGTTACCTGGACTTTCAATCAACGAATCTACGAGAAGAGGTGTTTGTGTGGATAGCAAACACGTAACAATTTGGTGTCGGAAGTGGATTGGAAGAGAAATTTCTGGAATATTCGAAAAGGTTCTACAGTGTTCTTCTCAGAAATTAGTGGTAACACGGAGAATTAAACTACTGGACAGTGTTTGGAGACTATTTCTGGACTGAATAGTGACTTTAAAGTGGATTTTCGAGAAGTTTCTAGAACATTCGATTTAGAAATAGCTGCAAATACGCGAGTGCCGCTAGTAATAACGTGTTGTAGACTGAGAAAAAGGACTACTAGTGCAAATTCGGGAAAATTCTAGAACATTCTATTTGGAAACAACAGGATATACGTGAATTGTGACGACGGGAACGTGTTGCAGACTTGAAAACAAGACTATAAGTGACTTTTAGTGACAATTCTAGAACATTCGATTTGGAAACCACAGAAGATACGTAAACTGTGTTAACAGGAACGTGTTATAGACTCAAAACAAGACTTATTAGTGATATTTCGTGAAAATTCTCGAACATTCCATTGGACAATTAGTGGAGATAAGTGAATTTTGTCAAAACAAAAGAAGTATAGACTCTAAATAAGACTTTCTAGTGCTGTTTCGAGATTTTTTCTGGAACAATCCATTATTAAAATAGACGTGATATCAACATTTTACGGATTTTATAGTGTAATAAACTTTATTTTGAACTGATTTACGTGTCGTGAGTTAATGCCAACAACAAGAAGCATGGCGGAGAAACAAACACAAGACTTACTTGCAGCATTGGTGCAACAAATGGAAGAACAGAAAAGAGAACGCCAGGAAGAATTAAGAAAGATTATGGAAGATCAAGAGAGAAGACGACAGGAAGAAAAAGAAGAACAAGAGAGAAGACGACAAGAAGAAAAAGAAGAACAAGAGAGAAGACGACAAGAAGAAAAAGAAGAACAAGAGAGAATACGACAAGAAGAGAAAGACGAACAGAGAAAAATTATGGAAGCTCAAGAGAGAAAACGCCAGGAAGAAAAAGATGACTTAAGAAAAATGATGGAGGGCTTGGAAATAAGACGATTGGAGGAAAACCAAGATATAAAAAGAAGCCTAGAGGAACAGCAGGCAGCCATTTTCTCCCTCACTGAAAAATTTAAAGATGTTATCGAAAAAGTCACTGAAGTCGCAGGGAAAGTCTGTGAAGTCGAAGGACAAGTTAATGAAGTTAAAGGAGAGGTCAGTGAAGTTAAAGGAGAGGTCAGTGAAGTTAAAGAAAAAGTCAGTCAAGTTGAAGGGGAAATAACCGAAGTCAGAGGAGAAGTAGCCCGACTCAAGCAACAATTAAGAGAGAAGGGTGGCCAGTTAGTACTGTCGTCTGGTTAGTTACAACCACCTTCCTTCGACGGTCAAAGTTCATGGTCAACTTATAAGAGACAATTTGAGGCAGCTGCACGTTCAAATAACTGGAACGATGAGGAAAAAGCAACAGCATTGGTATTAGCACTAAGGGGCCAAGCATTAGACCTGCTCCAAATAATTCCTGCCGCACAGCAACAAAACTCTAGCATTTTGGAAGCAGCGTTAGAACTAAGATATGGCGACCAACATCTCGCCCAAGTATATCAGGCTCAGCTCAAATCACGCAGACAACGAGGTGGAGAAAGCCTCGAAGAGTTCGGAGCTGCGGTAGAAAGATTAGCCCATCTAGCTTATCCTGATGCACCAATGGAATTTCAACAACAGTTAGCAGTTGGTACATTTATTGATGGAGTAAGGGATCAAGAAATTAGGCGAATTCTTAAGTTGGCCAGGCATAAGCTTAGTAGTGAGGCATTAGTACATGCACTGGAGATTGAGGTTGCCTATGAGGATACCACACAACCAAATCATAGTGAGTACGAGCTGTGAGTGTGGAGGAAGACAAGCCATACAACACAACACAAGACCTGATGTCTGATCTATACAAGATGATGACCCAACTACTGACAAAATCGAACTCCCAGCAGACACAAGACCACCAACAAAGTAGTGGGAGTCCGAATGGAGGCATCCGTTGTTATATGTGTGGCAAATTGGGCCATATTAAGAGGAACTGTCATGAGCTCAACATTCAAGATCCGAGACAAACCCAACAGCAAAGTAGTGGAAGACAGAGTGGAGGACGTATGCGCTGTTATAAGTGTGGCAGAGTGGGCCATATTCAGAGTAACTGTCGTCAGCGCATCCCTGAGAGGGTCGCAGTAATGGAGAAGCCGCAGGAAAACTGGCGAGCTGGTACTTCGCGGAATATAGCAAATGGCCTTTCCAAAAGACCGTGTCAGAAAGACTGCAAGCCTTGGCACCGTAAGGAAGAACAACAAAAGGTACAAATAATGAAGACCGTTAAGATTGATGTTCCGGATTATTTGACAAAAGAGTCGTTAAGGGAAGCGCAGTTAAACGATAAGGAAACTGGTCCTATTCTGCAATGGAAAGAAAGAGGAACTCGGCCCGATTGGAAGGACATTTCAAATAAATCAGTGGGGCTGAAGGCTTTATGGGCACAATGGGACTCCCTTATAGTTGAGGATGGACTGCTAAAGAAAGCGTGGAAAAGTCCAGATGGGAGGAAAGTT
>JANEYF010004144.1:672500-695465 GCA_029963845.1 Rhamnusium bicolor
ATAAAATAAATAAATTGCAAAACTAATTTTAAATCTACAATTATTTGGTTCACCACATCTCAGTTGCAAGCAACACCACTGAAAGCTAGCAAAACTGAACGAATGGCACCTTAGAAAGTTGTCAGGTAAATTTCATACCTCCATAAAACAGTGCGGCCACTAATCTTAACAACTATTACAACATTTTCGATAGAAAGTCAAGGGAACCGCACCGTTGCAAAAAAGAACTGTATTCACGAAGTCTTGAAAACGATTTTGTTCCATACCTCTAGTCACTTCACTTGGTATCTCGCAGCCAGGTGATACGATACAGCAATAAAAACAAAAAAAATTTAAAAGTGAATTTTATAATTTGCATTTAATCCGTGTCCAGTGTCGCGAAGTGAAAACTGACAAACTGATTTCACCCATACAAATAGGTTAAAAAACGTTCAATGAATCAAAATTGTTGTCTCATTATTAGTCGTATAATAAAAAAAATTAACAAACACCCTAAAGTTGTGACTGGAGTCAAGCTAGTAAAATTTGGATTATACGCATTTTTGCCGTTTTCTGTATTGCCATTTAACAATTTTTTGAACAAAACACTTGCTGTCGACGTATAATTTTTTCAAAAAATTCACTAAAATTGAGCGGTTTCTGTTAATTTATTTAAAATTTCTGATATTGACAATAATTTTGAGTTTTGTGACTTATCTTTATATGATTTATATTTCAAAGGATATTCTTATTTAGAGAGTGGTAGTGTTTTTTCTTTAATTTCCGGTAAAGTGAAATGTTATAAGTGTTTTATTCTAATTAATTGGAAAACAACTGTTCTAGATATAAACCTAGGTAAGTCGCATAATGAATTAAGTGGGCATTAACATGTGTGCTTGTGTGACGGATAATTAGTAATTACAATTACCTACACTAGTAAAATGTAGACTGCGTACGTTTAAATCATATAATGATAAAAATGGCAAATTTACTTAAACCATTCTTTTACAAATAATTATGGTTAAATTTTTTAAAAAAGGATTCAAGCATTAAGTAAAATATCGTATTCTAGTCTGCAGGAATCATGTCTTTTTAACACGATCAGTTTAAGCAAAATATATCTTGCACTTTTAAAGAAATTACAGAATGATAGAGCGAAATATGATAATTTTTTTATAAAGAAATACTGAAAATAACTGCAATCGATCGGACGACCTTGTAGAAATATGGAAAAACCTAATTTCTGAAAACAAATAATCATTAATCAGATACAGTTATGAAACATGTCATTAAATTATAATTAAGTTAATGCAGTATATACAGGGTAAATCAGATTTAAAGTGATATTGTGTTAAGAGAGGTAGAGCATACATAGCTGAGTTTAAAACACCCCAACTTATCCTTGAATGTCAACTGTTTTTGAGATATTATGGTTTTTGACTAAGATTGTAGTCGGCCATATTTCTGGAACGCCTGTAACTATTTGGACAAAATTTGGTACAAATATTATACTCTTTGGTCCAATCAAAGCATAATTTATTTTGGAAACATTCCAGGACCAGACTCAATTTTTATAATGTTACTCCCAGTGTATATAATTTTTTGGTAAATGTTAGTAAACATTCAAAGAGTCAATGGACCAGTGTATAAAATAATATCATAATATTTGATGGTACCTTTAATATTATTCTCAAATAAATTTTTAAAAATATTGATTGATCAAATTTTATTTTGTATTAATAAGATAATCAATTTGCTTATTAGTTTTACTTAAATACCCTACACAAATTTAAGCATTTTAATTTTTTGGACAAAGAAATACATATTTATTGAAAAATTAATAGTTCGTGCAGGGTTGGACTGCTCAAAATTCCATGATGAGGTAAATTTTATTTAAATTTGTTATTCACATACATAATTTTTGAAATACCGCAAAAAAAATTTCCATATTCGTATTTTTGGAGAATATTCTTGGAGCACGAACGAACAAGAACGAGAATAAACGAGTATAACAAAAGAGGCCAAAGAATATGTGTTTTGGGTTAGAAAATGTATAGAAAAATTATTATTTTAATATATTCAAAAAATTCTCTTTGTTACATTTTCAACACTAACAGTAATTATTCGGTTTACAAAATATTTTTTCACGTTCCCAAATTGTGGGAAAGGAACGTTTCCTTCTTCATATCAATCTCCAAGAAATCTTTTTAAAATTGTAATGAAAAAAAAATACGTGAAAAGGTTTGTGACCACTTGCTGTCCAATTAAATTGCGATTTTATATATTATTCTAATAAATACCCAGGGTATCCAAAATTATAGTACAAAAGTACCATATATCATTTCATAAAACAAAGCAAAAAACAAAACAAAAACAAAAACAAGGTCTCTTATTATTACGTAAAAGTAAATTAATCACATTACTCTTTCTACAAAAATCTGTCTAAAACAATTTTTTTATCAATTTTATATCTGTACCTTAAACTTTAACAAGAATGTATGAATTACCTTTGACTTTAATAAACGTGTTTCAACTTACAAGTGATTATTTATTTCACTTTCATAAAATTCGTTAAACCCACATAGGTTTCTGAAGGTAAATAAAATGTGCAAAAAATGTATAATTTCAACAACGTTAAAAGACAATCTTGGTGTTTTCACCAGGTACTCAACATAAAACTGTAAATATTGTCTGAACGTTATTTGTGGAATTCTCTAAATTTTTCTTTTTCTTTTTTTTTTTTTTTTTGGTGGCTTACACCACATGAATAATTTTTCGTTTTTTAAAAAAATATAGTTAGTTACCCAGTATGATACTGGAAAAATAAATCTCTGTGCCTGTGACTTTACGTTAAAAGATTAGTGAGAGGGTGTTTTTTGATAACTAATATGAGACACAAAGATAATATAATTCTCTAACGTTTGGAAAACGAATCTAGACCTTTTTCAAAGTTACTTATCTTTTTTAGAATATGTCAAGCGTGAAACTTGCCACATATATTATTTGTTTATGTAATATCAGAGATACTTATATAGAACTTTTTGATATTTAAAAATTATACAATATTAATTTTGTTCAATTCTTCTTGTGACATCGGTAACCACGTTGTACCAAAATCTACAGAGCAATGGGATAACCATTTTTCTTCATTCAAAAAAATTAAGGAATCGGCAATAATATTATTGAATGAAGAAAAATGTTCATCTCATTGCTCTGTACATTTTGGTACAACGTGGTTACCGATGTTAAAAGAAGAATTGACTAAAATTAATATTGCATAATTTTTAAGTTATATTACATAAACGAATATCTAATATATGTCAAGTTTCACGCTTGACATATTCTAAAAAAAAAAATAACTTGAAAAAGGAAACAGATTCGTTTTCCGAAACGTTAGGGAATTATACTATTATTTTTGTGCCTCATATTAGTTGTCAAAAAACACCTCTGACTAATCTTTTGTCGTAAAGTCAGAAGCGCAGAGGTTTATTTTTCCAGTAACATACTGGGTAACTAACTATATTTTTATGATAACGAAGAATTATTCATGTGATAGTAAGTCCCAAAAAGAAGAAGAAAAATAAAACTGTAAATCAAAAATTAAAATAATAGTCTCATTTTGTACTGGGTGTCGCACTAGTCCAAGTACATAAATACCATAGGTTTTTGCGGTAAAAATATCTCGAATTAACTAAATTTACTTCTATTCTAAGTTGTCTTGTTGACAACAATTTTTTTCAAATAACTTTAAATGATTTTATTGAAATTTATAATGACAATTTTTTGTGAACTACAAAAGATAATTAAAATGACAAATACGACAACGAAAAATAGGATTTATTTGAACTGATATATTGGCCTATTCTGGTTTTATCAAACAAAAAGTATAATACAAAAAAAAACTTGTTTTATCCACAACTGTCAAATAATATATCCATTATGTAGGTGTTTCTTCAAGGATCATGCTATCCATTATTCACTACAGTAAATAAAGATTTCATTATTCACGATTCTCAATTTTTTTTATTAAAATTTCATCGAAAATGCCACGTCAGCCAAAGAGAGGAATTGCTATTTGATTTGAAACGTTTGTCAGAATTTTTATCGCGATATTTTTACTAAAAATTGTTACTATTTAGTAGACCTGGATATAGTATTCCACTCGTATGTAATGACTATTGTTCACTAGGATAATGTACAACACTCACCTACATCTGGTGTCGTATACTTCACACTCGTGAATAATAACCATCATTACAGGCCCGTTGAATATATTTTACATCTACCACATTAAGGACGATGTCATGTCGAACAGTTTTTGTGAAGAAGTAGTCGACTACGAGTTTTTTGTACACTAGAACGCATTATTTCGTTTTTATTATCAAATAATGAATTAATTTTTAAATGAAATAATTCAGTCAGGTTTTACTCGAAAATGCGTTAGTGATGTAATAAAAAAATGTATGAAGCCAAAACAAAAAATTTTAAAAGAGAACAAAATTTAGCCAACCCTTTATAATTCATAGAAAAAAAGGACTAGAACTATAGTATCATCCTCAAAAAAATTATGAGTAGATTTGTTTAAAGTTGGGGGTATTTATCACACTTCTAAACTATTTGATAATTATTAATAACACCCTACCAAAATAAACTCCCATGTAGATGAGATTATTGACAAACTTCGCCGTCTTCAATAATTTGCACAATTTTAAAAGGCATAATCTAGTTAGAACACAAACCCCTTGTAAATTATTAATTAAGATAACTACACCACCGGCTCGATTGTGTAGTTGGCTAGAGCGTGCTATGGCAAATGTGAATAGAAATCTAACTATCATAGTTGCGGGTGCGGAATTCCGCCATACTGGCAATGTCAGTGGGAATGGTTGTATGTCTACGTTTTTCTAAATAAATCCTCTTCTAGATAGTTTCGGCTTTGGATTCAGGAGTTGTCCAATTGCTGTGGTGTTTATTAATTTATTATTTATTAATTTATTCTTACCTTTAGAATCACTACAGCGCACAGAGTCAAGCAAATGATTTTTTAGATTAGAATTTTATGCGGGAAACATTCCCAACAATCATAAAACCACATTAAAACTAAGCAGTTTTTAAAACGTTTTGACATAAAACAGTTTAGTTTTAACCAGGATGATATGGATTTAATTAAGTCCAAATTGTTTCATACAGGCCCATAAGACCTTATAGGTAACAAGATGGAGTCTAGGTATGACTTATCCAAGTTTTATAACAGACTTAAACTCTTAGCTTTGACAACCTCCTGCAGAGAGTTATTATTTGGGCCCTTTTGGATTTTATTAATTCTTATGTTTACTGTCAGAGCAATATAGATTTATGAATAGTCTTATGAACAGTTTTTATGAAAGTCCTGTAAGTTATTATAAAACCTAAATTGTTACTTGGATAACTACAATTTTTTTCCAATGCATTATGTTTATACAATTTTTTAAAAATTTTACAAGTATAATTTTAATACCCTGCTCAACACCACTATAGCTCTTTTATTTATTTACAACATAAATTATATTATTACCATAAATCAAATAAAGTCGAGAATAAAGTCATTTTTGATTTTGATTATAACAAAAATGCACCACTTTTTTTGAAAATGAAATTACCAGTCATTTTGTTTAATCGTTTATAAAAACATAAATAAAATATAAAAATTATTTTCATTAACGTTGTGTAAGGTATTCATTACTTTTCTAAGTATTAAAGAATACATTTGAATATAAAGTTGATATTTTAATTTTTGTGGCATTTCATTGTACGACCTTTAACAATATTTATGTCGTCCTTGCAGAAGTAGTGAAAGAATAGAGCACCTAATATGTTATTCATATTTGCTTATTATACCTTACTAGATAAAAACCCGGTTAAAGTGGTTTTATTTCATAATTAGGTAAATATTCATCGAGAATTACCTAAATAATTTTGTGCTACATTAATAAGGTTGATATAGGTACAAGTAAATCACCTTTCACTTTGAAACATGCTACTTATATTGTTACAATCAGCGAGAACTGCCGGAATTAGATATTTTACTTTTAATTTGTGAATTCTTTATCTTTGTCATTGAAAAGGTGTAATAAAATTTGAAGGATTAAATGATAAATAAAATATGGTAATTCAATGAACCCACTTTTAATTTCACACTAAAATTATTATTAAACAAATTTATTAATAAAGGTGTAAAAAAAGTACCCGTTAATTTTTCAGACTGACATTTTTAATCGAGATATTTAAATATGTAGAGGGGTGCACCCCACTTTTGTCTTAATTTTTAACCCAAATTTGAAAATGTTATGACAATATATCATTCTAAAAAAAAAAAAATCAGAGCTTTTTGTTTTTTCAGTAGCTTCGCTTATTTTTTTTTCGACTCCCTCGATATTGAATTTAAATTGCAACCAGAAGAATACTGTATATGTTATATAATATCAATTCAATTTTCTCCTAAAGATCAAAATGGCGGAAATTTTAAAACATTCCTAATATTCAAAAGTAGCTCGAACATATAATTTGCATTTTTCTTCCAAACTAACATATTTGCCCTATGCATATTTTACCAGACCAAAGATCTCCTAATTCGATTAAGCACAAATTTATCCTCGGATTTATCCACAACATATTTTATGACGCTCATTCATCAGGTCTAAATTAAAGATAAGCCAACATTAGACACCGAACAATTTCCGTGATTCTTGGGACCGACTTCCGATCGGCCTGTCTTTCCCGTAGGAAAGGGGTTAGCCGTGCGTGCGCAGTGAGATCTAGATCCTATTCCTCAGACTTAGTTCGTAGTATATAGATGGCTGGCGTGAAAAAATAAATAGTAACAACTATATCGACAATATTACAGAGGATTCAGTACGTATGGATTTGTGTTGAAGAAGCTATGGATTTTAAGGAATATAAAATCCTGAATGTTTTTAAGTGCTATTCAGAGTACACCTATAGTGTTAGTATATAGTAAACGGCTGATGTAAACCCATGCACGAATAGTTAAGGGAAATAGTGGTAAATGCTTTGTATAATATTGGTGTTAGAAGTGAACATGTTTTACCGCTTGCATCAGAATCAGCGGCATATAACTGTGTTCCAGGATTGATATAACTTGAGTGTAATGGACAAAGCATTTTGGCATTTGGAATGCCACTTGGGGAATCATTCTTGCTTGGTGTAAAACTATGATATATCAAAAATGAGTTGTGTAAAATAACACACAATTTAAAATATTCAAATCACTAACACGGAATGGGAATTAATCACGAGTTTGGGGGTTAGAATCTCTCACTGAAATTCGAATGTAACAAATCCTACCTTACTTGGCTCCTTCTGGAGGCTTCAGACGTAAGTTTGGTAGTGACTTTCGTGCCGGCACAGAATAATTTGCAATTTTTCTTGTTCATCAGAATTTTGTAAGCGTCCTTTCATTACAGCTACACACACCATATTGCTTTTGTTGTTCTCTTTCTGCCACAGGGGCAATGTACTGATATACATAGCATTCCGTTTAAAAAAAAGACACTTGGTCCTGTAATTTCGTCTTGGCTCGCCCTGTGTGTTCGAAAATAATTTTCAGTTATAGACTTTTTTTATCTAGTTTACTTGCAATTTTTTAAAAAATTTCTAGCTATCGTAGAACTCGAGATATCGAGGTCCGACGCACTATTGCCCCACCCTGTATAATATATAACGAACAAAACATATAGAATTGTATATACACATATATACACATGTACATATACATACACATACATATACAGATAAATAAAGAATACAGTAGATTACAAAATATCAAGATGCAAAACAGATTTTTTAATTACACTTTCATTACAGAAAAATATATCAACACAATCTTCGATTTTAGCATAGTTGATATACATTTGGTGTATTGAAGAGGCCAAGAGAATATTAGTTCTTGGTATGTGTGAAATAAATAAGTTGTTATGGCGAACAGAAATTCTAGGTACTTTATAATTTATTTGATTTAATAGGTTAATACAATCCAGACGATTATTAACAATTTTATATAGAAAAAATATTGATTGAGATATTCTTCGTTTGGCAAGACTTGGTAAGTTAAATTTTTCTAACAATATATTTTGTGGAAATCCAATAGGTGGATAAGTGCCCTCAAGAGTGTACACTGCAGATTAAAAACTTACGTTGAATATTCTCTAATTGTAATATATTGACATTATAAATTGGGTTCCACACAACTGAGCATATTCAAGGCGAGATCTAACAAATGTTACATAGAGTAAACGATGAGTGTTGACATTTTTAAAATCTTTGCAATTCCTGATTACAAAACCAAGACTCTTAAAAGCAGAAGAAGTTACCATTTCGACATGCTTATTGAATGACAATTTAGGATCAAAATACACGCCAAGGTCTTTAATAATATCAGGTTTTTGTAAAACAACATTATCGATATTATAATTGTACACGTACAGATTATGCTTTTGGCCAAATGACATGACATTACACTTGCTAGCATTGAGGGGTAGATATTTGTTGATGCACCAGATATTAATGGTATCCAAGGTCTTTTGCAGAATTTGCTAATCATGAACATTATCAATAAGTCGGTACATTTTTAGGTCGTCTGCATACAAGAGGAAGTGAACATTAGTATCTAAGCTTTCAAAAATATCATTAATGTACATTACAAAGAAGAGCGGTCCTAGTATAGAACCCTGTGGCACGCCAGATCTTTGCAAGAAGCTATTCGATTTATGACCAAGGTACTGAACAAATTGATGTCGATTCTCTAGATAT
Source organism: Rhamnusium bicolor (assembly GCA_029963845.1). Lineage (NCBI taxonomy): Eukaryota > Metazoa > Arthropoda > Insecta > Coleoptera > Cerambycidae > Rhamnusium > Rhamnusium bicolor. The sequence goes on from JANEYF010004144.1 coordinate 681,288, forward strand.
GACTGTATTAAAAGAAGTGACGATTTTGAGAGACCAAATTTATCAAGTTTATAGATCAATGCACCGTGGTCAATCCTGTCAAAAGTCTTAGACAAGTCTGTGTAGATAGTATCTACCTGACCCCCTCGATCAAGACCTTCGCAAAGAAATTACGTTTTGCACACAAGGTTCGTTACTGTAGATCGACCCTTCATAAAGCTATGCTGATCAATAGATATTAAGCTAGATACGTGAATGTACATAGAACCGTGAAGAAAAATTTCAAAAATTTTCCCGTAGTTACAAATAATAGTGATGGGTCTATAGTTTGTTATGTCACTCTTTTCCCCCTTTTTGTACACTGGACACACGCGTGAATTGTTCCATTTTTGAGGAAATCTCGAAGTACTGAGAATTAAATTGAAAATTATTAAAAGGGCTTTAGCGAATACAGTTGAACAATCTTTAATTAGAAATGCTGGAATTATATCAGGGCCCATGGTCATTGTGGCTTTAATTTTCTTTATAGATTGGCATATTTCCGCCTCAGTGATGACAGATAAGTTTAAAGTATTTAAATTCAGACTACTTACATCGTCAAATTTACGGAGTGTAGGGGACGTAAAGGATTTAGAGAAAAAGTCCGCAAAAATAGCAACTATTACTTGAGGGTCTTCAATCATTTGATTCTCGTAAATTAGCGATGACGGAATGGATGAAGTATTGTTTTTTAATTAATAAAACTCCAAAAATTGTTAGGATTGGTTTGCATATTATTTTCAATGTTGTCTAAATATAACTTGTAAGCACTATCGATGTCGGATTTAATTTTTGCTCTCAATGTTTTAAATGTATTGTAATATTCAGAGTTACCAGATTTTTTATATTTGTTTAATATTTTTTCCTTCTGCTTAATATCATGGATTATCTGTCTATTAAACCATGTGGGATAAGACTCACAACTTTTTTGTTTTTTACATATGTACATATGTATCAAAAATATCATATAATTTTAAATAAAGTGCATCCACAGCTGTATCTACATTATTAAAATGTTCCAGGAAAGTCCAATCCATGAGCCCTAGTTGGTTATACAGTTCTACAAAATCAGCCTTTTTGAAATTAAACTTAAAATTATTTTTTTGCGGAAAATTATCGTGTCTGGGATTTTGAATATCAGCCTTAATTAGTAATGCTCCTTTTTAAGGAGAATTTCAGAAGCTTTACTTACAGAGCAGTGCCTATTACAAGAAACAAGATCTAGAAGTCTTCCGTCTTTATTTAAAATATGATTATACTGGTCTAACCCAAAAAAAAATTAAAATCTGTTAATAGCGCGGATGGAAGTAGTAGTTACATTACCATTTTCATAATGCACATACACAGGAAGATTAAAAATCTCCTATTACCAGCAGGTCAGAACAATAAATACTATAGAGAGACACTAGGATGTCAACTAGTTTTTCATAATCCTCAGCTTTTGCGTGAGGGGGGAATATACTATACGACAATCACATATAGAGAGCGAAAATTGAGTTTAATTTGTATTAATAAAATATCAATAAAACTAATATAGCAAGATTTATTATCACCAACACTAATATTAACTTTTATTGCCCTATAATTTTTACAAATTGCAAGTAATACACCACCTCCCCTTGCAGAATTAGTGGCATTAAAATTATGATCGCATCTAAATATATCATACCTATTAATATCAAAAAAATTCGGAGTTATAAAAACTATCATTTAGCCAAGTCTCCGTAAGCGCAATTAAGTCGTATTGATGTACAGAGGCAGTAGAATTAAATAGATCTGAGGATTTAAAGCGAATGCCTCTTACATTTTGATAGTAACAATTCAATGAAGTTAGTATATCAGTATTGTATGTCAATAAGAATCCTAATTATTGACTTGATTTAATATGCCATCAATACTTTCAGTTGACATCACGACTAAGGAAGATTGCAAATAAGTACTGTATTTTTTAAATCGATACAAAATTATTGCAGACATCGATTCATTTCTTAAACAGACAATTAGTGGTTGTTATTTAAAGAAATCGATTTATAGCCTTTTTTCCGTACTGACGAAGGAAAGAGATATTTGGTTTATTTTTATAAATATGCAGAAATTGCTTATGCAACTTAAGGAAATCGACAACAGTTATTCAGGTTTCTTGCTATAACTATGTTATACAATTTAATTTGACTAAAAACAGGAGACTTTTTCTAAAATATTATGAACTTTGTGTTATATTTACTAAGAAAATGATTATAAATTTTATTTGTTATATGTATACAGGGTGTTACAAACTTAAATGTACATAAGTTAACTGTGAATAGAAACTCTTTGGTGGTTTAAAATTACCTATCTATGGCCCTTTTTCAAATAGGCACCGTGCATGTCTCCCGTACATGTACTCTACGTGTACGGTACGCAACAAATGGAATAAAAATTTTTCTCCTGGTACTATTTGGTTTAGTTATTTTGTTATATTAGGTTATTAACGGTTTAGTTCTTTTGTTATATTAGGTTAATAACTCGACTTCAAGACTAAAATCATGAAGACGTTCCTTTCTATTAGTTTTAATTAAAACATTTTTATACTGTTTTTGTTACAGATGTAACATATATATATTAAAAATGGTAATCTAATATTTTAATTAAAATGAGTATAATATTATTATTTTCTAACTTTTACAGAAACTTATCACAGATAAGTATATAACATATTTTTAAACAATTATTTTCTCGGCTATTTGCCAAAACGCTGAAACTTGGATTATAAAAAAAGATAATATGTACATTATGTTCAGTACGACTGACTCTGTTAATTAAAACCACAAATAAATAAAACAAAAGTACTAAACAGACTAGTTAGAATTAAAAATAACATTATCGAGTTAGTTGGACTGAACATAATGTGCATATTACCTTTTTTATAATCAAAGTTTCGGCGTTTTAGCAAATAGTCGGGAAAATAACTGTTTAAAAAGATATATGATGTACTTATCTGTGATAACATTTTGTAATAGCTAGAAAATAATAGTTAGCAAAAAAATTTTTAAGCGTTATTATATTTCATTTCATTCTATATTTTAAACTTTTGCTAAGAAGAGGATACCTAATTTGTGTTAAATTTACTATAGATACTGATTTATTTACAAACCTTATTGTCTCTTGTAAAATTCTTGTGTAAACTCAAACGTGTTCGAATAAGTAAAATGCAGTACCATTTTCCTATTTTTATTCATGAATATTTGTTTGTTAATTTTAATTTATTGGTTACTGATGAAGAGCCCATCATTAATTAACGCTGAGGGTCCGCAAACATGTTAATACTGAACTAAAAATACCTATAAATAACTGCTAGCGATTTTGCGTTTACGGATAGAACGTGTTTAAGTATTATAACAGGTAATAGGAAAGTTAGTAGGCTTTGGTGACTTCAACTAGGAGTTAGACAACGAACATTACTTAATATTGAAAAATGAACCCACAGTTCTTGCGTATAGTGAGTGCAACCGATATTGTGACGGGACGTCCGGGGGTAAGACGCTACTGAACGCAGAGCAGTATTTAACTGTATTGTTCGCTTGTTTATTTTTTTCAAAGTAGGTTTTTGTGCGCAGTTTAGCTAGCAATAATTTAACAATTGTACAAAAAAGTATTAACTTAAAATAAAATTATTGAATTTCACGTATTGACTACACACAGCAGTTACAGTATTCACGTTCGCTTAATATAAATTGTTACTATACATAAAGAACCACGAGGAGGTATGAGCATTTCTTGCCAGGAAAGGATGGGTATGGAATATTAGTATAGAATAAAGAGATTATTTAAAAAGTAACAAAAAATCTTTAAAAACAAAATAAAAACAAAAAATATACTCTCAAAATAGTAACAGAAACAAATATTTTTCTCAATAAATTAACTAACCGGATAGGTTTCATATAATAAAATGCTTCAATTAGTTGCCTAATTAATATTCAGATTAGCATATACAGTTTGATAATCACAATTATTGGATGCGTTAATTTAACAAAACATACTAATAATAAAGTTATTACTATAAAAAAAAATAGAAAGACATATTTTTGTCAAGATGAAAAAAATAATAACATTATTAAATAATAATGTTAATAAATAATAACATCCTCAAGCACTGAACCATGAAAGCACAAAAACGGAATTAAATAATGCAGTTAATATCACAAAATTCCAGGGGCGTGCGGTGAGTTTTGATACAGGGGAAGCAGTTTGTGATATAGAGTGATGGATAGCGCGAGGCAAAAATTATTTTAAAAAAGGGGCGTGGCTTCCGTATACTCATTTTAAAGCAAATGTCGAAAGCTGCAAAGTTATGATACTAGAAAAAAGTACACTTGTAGGACCGCAAACATAAAAACACCACAAAAATTAGACAACCCCCGATTCCAAAGCCGAAGCTGCACGGGCGAGGGTTACACTTATGAAAAAACGCAGACACATAACCATATCCACCGACATTGCCAGCGCCGGTGGCGAGGATTGAACCCGCAGCGAAATAGAGAGTTTGTTCAGTCACACTAGATATCGTGTACTCTCTAGCCAACTATAAATTGAGCCAGCTAGTTAAGTAGTTAACATGCACGTACCTACCTATTTACAATGTAGTTTAATCCGCCTCTCCTTTTTTTGCGATGTCGGAAATAACTTCGTCGTAAAAGTTTGAATTTTGGGAGATCTCCTTCACAAAGTCACTTTCTATTGTCAACAGGGACAATTTTGAAAGCCGCTCTTCACTGGTTGAATTTTTTGAAAAAAGTTTTTATTCTCGTGTCCGTTTTGATGATTTTGAAAAAAAAGGCAGCCATTCCAGTAATACTTGAAAAAAATATTTTGCACTCTTTAAGACACGCTGCAGATTGAGCTAGAACTAAATTTAATCGATGCGCAAAACAATGTACAAATATTGCATTCTGAAAAGTCTCTTTTACTTTGGCCTGCAGGCCCCCCAATTCACCAACCTAGCGGTCCCATCATAACTTTGGGCGATAAGTTTAGTACCACACTGTAGATCATCCACTATCTGACAAATTATAGTATATAAAGCTGCGGCCGTTCATGGCGTTGTTACGTCTAAAAATCCTAAAAAGCGCTCTTGGACTTTCCCATTTGGATTTATGTACCTACGATTGACAACTGACTAATATTCGTAATATCGGTTGCTTCACCTAACATAACTGCAACGAAAGGAGCTTTTTTATTTCTTGCTTGATCTTTTCTAAAACAATATTGCTTATCGACTGAATCAAATCATTTTGAATATGATTTGATGTACCGCGAAATATCATGGAGTGTTCCAGATGGTTACTTAAAATTGTATCGTATTTTGCTAATAAATCAACTAAATTGATAAAATTGCCCCTATTTAGCAACGCTTCGAGATTCAGTATGACCTCTAAAACTGTTCATTTTCGCCGAGAAAACAAACAATGTCAATAAGTCTTTTTAACACTTTCTTTCAACTGCTGATCTAATGAATGCTCAATTCGTGATTTTCCAAATGTTTATTCTTTTAGCATCGCTCGCAAATGAGTTTCACACTTACCATGCCTTTTTATCACTTTGTGAATGTTGTTTAAATCTGAAAAGCCATTTTTATTCCAAACACCTTTTTCATTTGTGAACAGTACACATGGCCAACAAAATAATTTACACAAATTTTCACAACCCATTGACCACTGATTAGCACTGTACACTTCAATATTAAAGTACCCATAGCATGATTTAACTTTCGTTTTTAAGAGTTTTAAATCAGGTGTTGGTTTCCCGTTTCTAATAATATCCAGTTTATCTTGAAACGAATATGTTGAAAATCCCCTTTTCAACAAATTGCACACCACACAAACGCAAATAATATTTTCCACAGTGCTAGGAACAGCTTCCAAATTTAATAAGTAATTCTAAATCTGCTTACACGCGCACTAATATTCAACGTTTTAAAAATCACTTGTCTCCGCACCACAGGTTTAGAAACATCAAAAAAGTTTTTACAAATACGCACAAAAGCTGAGAATAATACTAGGAAGATTAATATTAAGTATAATATTAAAATCGATATTAAAATCTATAAAATAAAACGTATTACGATGCTATACAGCTCAGATATGAAGATTATGAAGTGGGGATTGGACGCATTTCAACAAGTTACCTACATCAGAGAGTTGTCTCAGCTTACATATATCGAAGTCGCGCGAGTTCGTGTTGGCTCGATTAATCGAGTGCGTCATCGTTACGGTTTTATCATGCAACATTATCTCAGCTGCTGAAAAGCAGGGCCGTGTCTATTGAAATTGGGTAAAAGTAAATTTTAATGATTAATATATGTGATAAATAATAATTAGGTTCTAATTATGTGTTTTTTTTAATAATCCCAGGGGAAGCACTGCTTCCCTTGCTTCCATGGACCGACCGCCACTGCAAAATTCACTTCTTCACTTCACATCACTTCACTTTACTTCATCTCACATTGCTTCTTCCTCTGAATGCTCGCCCTTCTGACCCTCTTCTTCATTTTCAAATGAACTGCTATCCTCGTTCAAATTTATAATAAATTTATTTCCACTATTTATATGAAATTTGGTAATTTTTAAATAATCATCCTCAATTGTATATACGTTCTTAATTCTTTTCTCCCAATCTTCCTTATTAATTTTCGACACTTCAATTTGAATTAATTCTACGACCTTTCATCGAATTTCGGAAAAATATTTACTTCTCTGACATTTTTTTTAAATTTACACCTAATTAATTTAATCGGGTTGAAAATACAGAAATATGGCGGTAATTCCAACACTTTGAACCCATACCTGTCCGCTACATTATCTGTAATATACTTCTCATAATGTTTCGTTTGCAGGACTGCCAACAGTTGTGCTTTATTATAATTTTCCTCATAATGGAAACCATGTTTCGTTAAAAAAATTTGTAACTTCAGCTTAGTAGAACTGTTGTTAGCAATTTTATACAGTTGTCTCTAATGGTACTTCGCTTTGTCAAGAACAATAATGCTATTCGGAAAAATGGAAGACACATTCTGGATCTCTTTTTTTGAGACAAATTTATTGGCGAAAACAAAAATTTGCTATCATCTCTTGTTTTCGAGTTATAAACAAATGTTCGACTTTTCGACTTTTAGACATGTCAATCTTGGTTGTTTGTAAAGTTATGAAAAAACAAATTTTACATTCCTGAGGCACTTTTTTTTGTATAATACAATGGTGTCAAGAAAATTTAAAATAAAAGGTGCAATTTCGAATTATGGCATAAAGTTGTATTTTTTTAAATGGGAAGCATAGTTGACTATAGTTAAAAAGGAAATATTTTTCTCTTTCAAACTATATATCATATGTGGGGACGTTTTTGATGTGTAAGTATTTAATAGTGAAAATAATCTTTTAGTAGATTACTTTTGCGTAATATATTTAAATCACTATCCAGAAAGAAAACAACCTAATAAAGCTAATTTTAAGAAAAAAATCAGATATTTATATCTAATTTTATAATACAATACAATTACAAAGTAAAAATTAAAATTAAAATAAATGTTCAAACTGATGTCCGTTATGTTCGATACATATATTACACCTCTTCATAACACTCTGAACTGCATTATAAATATGAAGATTGGAAATGGAATTTTCACAGTCTATAAAATTTTGTCCGAGTTCATTTATGTCGGTACTGGTTTTCTTGTATAATTTGTCTTTAATGTGGCCCCAAAAGAAAAAATCCAGTGGCGTTAAATCAGGTGATCGTGGTGGCCACCTCATTGGTCCGTTACTTCCCATCCAGTTTTTTCCAAAATTGGTATTTAATAATTCTGAAATGGTCCTGATATTATGAGGTGGTGCACCATCTTGTTGGAAGAATTGATTTCTTGCCTCAATTAAGGGTAGATTGTCCATAAATTTCTCAATAATTTTCTGGTTTAAGATTTCATAGTACCGTTAGCCATTAAGATTTTCTTGATATATGTGATATGTTAAAACACGATTGCCACGTAGAGCACACCAAACAATAAAACCAAAGTGTCCCTGAGATGGTACGTCAACGGTTCGGTGAGGGTTCATATCAGGCCAATAGTGCTCGGTATGTCTGTTGAAAATTCCTGCACTGCTAATGTAGGCTTTATCTATCCAAACTACATTTCTAGAGAAGAATGGATCTTGTTGACTTTTTTAACGATACCATACGCAAAACTCCAATCGTCGCTGAAGATCAGTTGGTTGCAGGTGATGTTGTTTCCTTATTGTACAAGGCCTGAATGTGTGTGTCTTCAAAATACAGAAAGCTCAACGTCTTGATATCTCAGAATCAGCTTCAATTTGACAACTTGAAACTGAATGATTTGCAACCACCATTCCAATTACAGTTATAGAAGTTTCTTTAACATCTTCAATATTGTAATTTTTTGGCTTGCTGAAGGACCCACAATTAACGAGATTTTCTTTTAACCTCTTACAAATAGCTTTATTAGGCTGTCATCCTACTTGAGAGGCGATTAAAATATATTTGGGATGTAATATCACAATTGTTATTACTTTGAATAAGGCATTCTAGCATATCATTTTTCTCGTAATTTTCGTAAGACATCTTCACTTTTACAATTAAATGGGGTGTAATTATGACGGAAACAAAATTATTAATATGCAATTTACTGACAAATGGATAAACACTATCATAGATGACACAAGCCTACTTGGAATAATTATAAAAATAAATATAGTTTAAAAAAACTAAAAAACACGCTTTTAAAGCACATCAAACTAAAAAGTGAAAAATAATTATTAATATAAACTGAAAATAATAATGAACGAAAAATACTAGTATTATTGTGAAAAAAGCGTGGGGTGCTTTGTGCAATATTTTTCGTATATCGAGCACCCCACGCTTTTTTCACAATAATACTAGTATTTTTCGTTCATTATTATTTTCAGTTTATATTAATAATTATTTTTCACTTTTTTAGTTTGATGTGCTTTAAAAGCGTGTTTTTTAGTTTTTTTAAACTATATTTATTTTTAACTTTTTAGTTTGATGTGCTATGAAAGCGTGTTTTTTAGTTGTTTTAAACTATATTTATATTGTTTATTGATGCTGATATTATAACATATTACGATCCAACAGATATTTCTGAAAAAAAAAAAAATTTTTATTTCAGCCTGAGGTTCGAACTCACGCCGGAGGAGTCTGTCGTTTCGCGTCGACTGCCTTAACCCACTCGACCACCGGGCTAATTAACAATTATGGAATCTACTGACATATTAAGCCTTTGCTTTCACGCAGGGATACGTGAGGAAAGGATTGGCGATCCTGAACAGGATAATGATATAAACTTATCAAATTATTGTATTGTTACCGGTTCTTAATAAGTGTACAAAGTTTCAATTAAATCTGTCCGTTTAAAGTGGGTTAAAATCGAGTCCAAAGAGTCGGTTACAAAAACAAACAAGCAAACAAACAAACAAGCAAACATACAGGTGAAGCTAATAAAAGCGTGTTAAAAACGCAAAAAGGATTCTACTAAAAGATTATTTTCTCTATTATATACTTACACATCAAAAGCGACTCCACATATGATATATAGTTTGAAAGAGAAAACTATTTTCTTTTTAACTATACCATAGCCAACTATGATTCCCATTTAAAAAATACAACTTTAGGTTATAACTCGAAATTGCACCTTTTTTTTTTAATTTTCTCGACGCCACTGTATTACACATAAAAAGTTCCTCAAGAATGTAAAAGTTGTTTTTTCATAACTTTACAAACAACGAAGATATTGACATGTGTCTAAAAGTTGAAATATCGAACTTTTGTTTATAACTCTAAAACAAAAGACGATAGCAAATTTTTATTTTCGCCAGTGAATTTGTCTCAAAAATAAAGAGATCGAGAATGTGTCTTCCATTTTTTTTGTATCTCTTACAGCTACCGAGTTACCCTATACAAACATCGAAATTTGCCCACCCTGTACGCGTCAGTTTAATACTTTTCGGCACCCGGCAGTATCGGCGCTTTTAATACTTAATACTTAATAATAATATATTTATTGCGCCCAATCTGTTTTGACAAACGAACGACTTAGAACTGTCTACGATCTTCCACGAAGCAAAAAAAAAAAGAACTATCAGCCCTAACTACTCTCTCCATCGAACTTGATATGTGTGAGCAATCAATCTGAGCAATGTTATTAAACAATTTTCTGAAAACAAAGCACCAAAAGTGCTCTTTTAATAAACTGCAGAGTTAAAAAACTCTGAAAGTAATGCCTAAAAACTAGTTTTAATAAACTATTATATTTTTGAATAAATTTTAAAAACTTTTAATTTAATCAATACTTCTACGACTCTATAAGCACAGTTTCCACTTATATCGTGAAAAGTAGCTACCTAGCTAATTGAATTTTTAAGAATGTATTTATTTTAATTTTGTCAGTTTTAATGTTTATGTTTGCATCAATTTTTACACATGACACCATTAAATAGTGTGGCAAAGTAGAGATATGAAAGGTATATTTACAGGAGCGGCAAAGGTAAATCTACACACGAGCGGCAATTCTTGATAAAAATCAAAGGTACCGAATAAAGAATTTTATTGTAGGTATTTTATACATGGATAGGTGAAAAATTGCAATATAATTTCTATGATGGGTGACAAAAAAGAAGATAAGTCAAAAACAGATATGTGCAGAAAAACCTGTTTACAATTTTATCTACTTATATTTCTCAATGTGGTTACAACTATGTTATTAATATAAGAAATAACACTGGAAATTTATTTTTATATGGCAAGATTCATGAATACCAGACTAAAGTCACTTGTATATTCTTCATTTTTAGGAAAAATATATGACTTGTACGATTATGACCATGTTTATAAATATGACTTATACTGTTATGCATTTAAAATAAGATAATTTTTTTATTAAACTTTTATTTCGAAAAATATTAAAAATACATATGAATTTGCCTTTACTATCAACTTATATTAAATTTCTGTCTTGTTGGTGATCTTCATCAAACTCAACTATGCCTGAATAGATATCCTCAGTATCGGCTGTTGTCAGTAAATTGAGGTAAAATTGTCGGAAATGTGGCGATATCACAGGTAGCAAGTCCATCAAATTTGATTTTTTCTCTTCAGCTATGGAAGGCCTAGTGTAGCATTTTCCAAGTAAGGATTGCACTCTTGCCTCGTCTCGCAAAAGAAATATCTTTGTAAGCTTCCTCTACAAATGACTTTTTTTAAAAAAAGATGTTTCCGGACTCTTTTGTAGTCCTAATCCCATAAACGTCATGCCATTTGTATTTTTTCCCAAAAGAGTCTTTTTTTTCTTAATACCAGTAATGTTTTATATAACTTACAATCAGAAAAATGCATGAGTTAGTTAATTTACTAAAAACTTGCGCATCTTCATCTTCCTAACACTAGTTAATACCAGTCATGCAGATGAGAAATTTCAATTCACGCAATGAAGGTAAATTTCCAACATTTTAGTATTTTTAACAAAACTTCCGATTATGTTTATCTTACCTAGATCTATGCGAGCAAGATTTAAAATACTTGTGGTTCCTTCAGAGGCCATTGGAACACATTTATTACTTGTTCATACGATCAAAACACAAGACACTCACGTTTTAATTAAACAACAAAAAACTTAACCTCACAAACTCTTCAGTTATACTACGTTTGTACTTTGGGAAAAATAGTACTAGTTGACTTAGACACTAAAAGTGCGACCTATTTATATAGGGTTAAACATTATAAGTCAACTTATATTAAGTTCCTCACCGAGGAACTGCTCATTCCATAGTTATACCATATTAATTTAATTATAATCTATCTTTATTTAATTAATATGGCTTATTCTGAATGATCCATTATATACAACATATTTATATTCATCAAAATTTAACTTATACTAATTTTTTCGAAACGCTGACTTGTACTGTCATAGATTTATTTGTGAATGTTAATTTAACAGTTTTTTTTTATTATTTGGCATTGTAATTGATTAGTTTTCATTATAGAACCTATCTATGCATATAATGAAAAAATATTCGTTATCTACCAAAAGCCAGAGAAGGCGGCTGCCTTTCCCTGCCACCTCTTGGCGACGCTCATGCTAACAACGCCCTCAAGCTATTAGCAAAGAGAAACAGTACCTACTAAAATTTCGACATCCGCTAGGTTGCGTACCTTGTTATACCGTTTAAATTTATTGCACTAATGCACACCGAGTGTATTGATTTATTTTCTTGTTAATCTCCTTATATTAATTAAGAAATACATTCACTGCAATCAATGAGGGCTACCGTTTTTAGACTCACCAGTTGGCGCCACTGGCGAGTAAGGTCCTGTCAAAAGTTATTGTTGGGCGCGGAACAAGTTTAATAGGGTTTTATTATAATTATTTCGTACACCAGCAAACAAAAAAACTTGTTAATTATATCTCAGTGTTGTGCAGTTCCATTTTGTTCGGGAACAAAACGCGGACATATGTTTCCGAGAGACAAAACTCGCCTGAAACAGTGGCTGATAGCGATTCGCAGGGATAACTTTACTCCTTCAAAAGATTTGTGTGTTTGTAAGAAACATTTTAATCATGACGATTATGCGTTAGCAAAGGAGTCTACTATAGAAAATCGTAAGTAATAATCATGCACATTCGTTGTTTTCATCATGCTCATGCTTGATATAACCTAACTTTAATGACATAAGACACCTCTGATAGGTACAATAATTTCCCTACTGAGCAAGTAAATTACTACTTTCCCCTTCTGCCATCATTGTGTTAAATGTTTTTCAGCTAATTTTTATAAAAATTACTAAAAACTATCGTTAAAAAGCTATAGTAAACAGTAACGTTCAGTGACATGGACCTTACCCGACACTAACTCCTCTCGTGGTGAATTCAAGCGCGATAGCCCTCATTGTGCATTTGTGCAACAAATTGAAAAACTATTGAGTAAACATTGTATGAAAAGTTATAGTAATTAAGAAATCATCATCACCTGTGCTACTAATACAGGTTGTCCCGGAAATAGTTGCAAAAGTGCATACATTCTTTATGAATACATTAAGGGAGATGTCTCGTATAAACTTTTTAAAATTAGTCCCCACTGGCGCACTCAAAGGAGTGCACTAATAGCCATTTTACATTCTTTCCTCCAAAATTTAGGTCACTTTGGAGAGAGAGAAAATTTAATATACATATTATATCCACAGTAGATAATTTTTTGAAGATAGTATCATTCATGTGTTAAACATGTGTTTTACTTGTATGTACATAGTATACAAATATATTGTTTTGAATAAATGAGTCAAGGTTATGAATTCTTTTTGCTTGCAATTTTATTACTAGACATACGTTTCTGAAACGTGAATGTCATATTCTTCAACGTCTTTCTCTTTGCCTTGAACATAAGAATTACCCTTTTAAAAAAATCCGTCCAAATGATAACCATATCAATCATAAATATTTAATGACTTTAAAAATAAAATGTATCACCAATTCTTTTCATTATTTGTAATATGTGTTCTCTTGTATTCAATGTTGTTTACTCGTAAGAAAATGTTAACTAATGATATGATATAGTTTTGTTTGAAAAATTCTTGAATATTATAAGAATTTTCAAAATACGTAATAATAATAATAATATACGAGGTTTCTAGAAAAAAAAATAAAATATATATTAGGTATTCTATAAGCATCCTTTTAAACTTAATATGTAATAATAATAATAATAATAATAATAATAATCGCGCCGGCGCGACTCCCGTGAGGCGTCGGAGGCCACGGGAGGACTGACCGGCATCGGGAAACCGAAAAAAAAAAATAATAATAATAATAAGGGGTGCAAAGGACCGGCAACCTCCACGTTGGTGCACCCTGGACAGGCAGAGGCAACTCTGCCTGACTAATGCCGGCCGGGAGTACCAGGGCTAACCACCCTGGTACTCCTACTGCTATGGGTTCCTTACAACCTAAGAAGGGCCCCTCACAATCGACCCCAGTCGGATGGAGGTCAGGGACAGATGGGAGGGGCCTTACCGGACGGTCCAAACGATAACGACACCGCAATTGTACATGGACGCTTTAAGTGGACGAGGGAACTAAAAGATGACTTGCTGACCTGCCGC
>JANEYF010004145.1:0-175457 GCA_029963845.1 Rhamnusium bicolor
TTCTTAGAAACTAGAGTCAAGAGTTTATGCAGATGATTGTTTAGTCGGCAGTGCTCTGTATATATACCTGTTAGCAGTACTTGAAGATATGCCAAGTATCAGTTCTTGGTCCGATGATTCATGATCCCACTCCTTCTCTGGCCAAGGAGTCGGCTATTTCGTTACCTTCCATACCAAAGTGGCCGGGTATCCAGACCAGAGTCACTTTGTTGTTTTTGCTCAAATGATTTAGAGCCTTCTGACAGTTCCATACCGTTTTGGAGTTACAGCGGTAGGAGCCAAGAGCTTTTATAGCTATTTGGCTATCTAAAAAAAATTGGATTGATCTGAGTATAAGATGCATATATCCTCACCCTTTGTCTGAGCTATGTACTCCGGCTCCTGTTCCCCTCAGAGTTTTGGAGCCGTCTGTAAGCCAGCAAACTGTCTGCCCTCAGTAGGTCGGTTTTATTCCGATCCTATTAATCTCTTTCGTAAAAAGGACGCTGAAGGTCAGCTCGTAGTTGGTAATAGTAGGCATAGTATCTGAGGGTATTCCCAGGATGCTATAACTTTCTATGTCATCTAGCAACCTGTTCCGCTTCATGATACTAGTCTGCGACACATTAATGGCCGCTTGTTGCAGTCTATATGTTGCCCACCTGGCCTCTTTCTCGAAATATAGTGTAAAGGGGGGGTAAGTCCAGGGAGGATTTCCATGACAGCTGACGGTGTGGTGCTAATTGACCTATTACGGTAAATATGCTAATCTCTGTAATCCAGAGAATTTGGCTTGGGCCGTCCGTTGTGATCCTTTCGGCCTCTAAACGAAGGAGTCGTATATTATCATTGGTCTGATCACCGTGACATAGATCCAGTAATTTGTTGGGGACCCATGTCACAGGATTTATCATAAATATGATGACATGTTCATAAGGACGGTTTTACTTTGTGGATTACCTTTTCAAGATGGGAGTTCCAATTAAGTGATTTATCTAGAGTGATTCCTAGATATTTCACCTCCTCCGCAAATGGAATAGTTTCACCCATTAAAGAGGGCGGTCTTAAGTCCTCCAGCTTCCTTTTCCGGGTCAATGGTACTATTACTGTTTTTTGAGGGTTCACTGGATATCTGTTCCCTGTTACACCAATTACCCACTGCATCCAGTGTTTTTTGAATGGTATTAGATATTACTCCGTTAGAGTTTCCTCCCTGACTAGTATGACTAGATCATCTGCATATGCTAGAACCTCAACTTCCACAGTGGGAGAATAGCCAGTAAGTCGTCCACAGGAAGGGAAAGAACCCCACCCTGCGGGCATTCTCTTGTGGCTCCAAAGCTGACTGTTTCTATTACAGGCCACACAATGGTTTTATATTTTTAAATTATCTTGATCTCTCTCAGTACAACATTTTTGCAAATTCAAATAATGAGCTATTAGATCTGGTACTATCTACCACAGTATGTAAGGTAGACAAATCTAACGACTCTCTACTAAGGGAAGACGGTCATAATCCCGCCCTTATTATAACCACTAACATTATAAAAACTATATCCTCTCACCCTATTCCCAACAACTATCAGTACTCATATATCATCCGAAAAGCAGATTTTCCCCGAATGTACGAATTGATATTTAATACTGATTGGTAATTCATCGATGAACTGTCTGATGTAAATACTGCCTACAATCGCTTTTATAAAATATTAAATGAAACCTTATATATGTGTGTACCTAGATATATTCCACGTAAGAGAAAGTATCCATCGTGGTATAACCATACTATTATAAGGGATATAGAGAAAAAATCAAAATTCTGAAAAATATGTAGGCAAACCGATGATAAACTTGCATCCAATGAATTTAAATAACTCCGATCGAAGGTTAAAAAAAATATCGATTTCGCATATAAGAATTATATAAATAGTATACAAAATAATATTATAACAGATGTTATAATGGTTTTGGTCATATATCAACTCTAAAAAAGCAACTACTGCTATCCCAAACAAAATTCTTTTAAGGCAGGTGACGGACGACAACACTCAGGACATATCTAACAGGTTTTCCGAATTCTTCAAAGAATCTTTTTTGCCACCGTCCGAAACAAATATGTATTGCAATAATGAAAACCTATGCACACCAAATAACTGCATACCCAAACAAAGTCCTTTTAAGGTAGGTGACGTACGACAACACTCAGGACATATCGAAAAGGTTTTCCGAATTCTTCAAAGAATCTTTTTGGCACCGTCCGAAACAAATATGTATTGCTATAATGAAAACCTATGCACAGCAAATAACTTCATACATTTTGACAGTCTAGAAATTAATCTTTTCGTTCCAAGAAAAATAGCGCAATTCACTTTGTGACGTTATCCCAATTAACAATCATGGGACAGTCGCTATAATTTCTTCCAAAAAATTTTAGATATTGGTAATGGCTCAAATGTATGATTTTAACTATTATTAATTTTTATGTGGAGACGCCTATTTTAGCAGGTCGAACTATGAAACACTGAAGGAAAAAAATGACATTTCATTAGGACTACTAATTGGAAAATTCTACTTTACTTTTATGTCGCATATATGAAAAGGTCGATGTTATTGGTTATGCTCAATTTGGAATTAAAAACAAATATGTTGGTGCAAGAAAAGAGCAGAATTATACATGACATTAAAAAAGTAATTTAAAGTGCCTATTATTGCAAATGGAGCAATTAATAAATGTTTAATTATTTAGGTCAGAATTATTACAAATTTAGGAAAGTTGAATTTTTATTCAAACAAAAATAATTTTTTACCTTTTAAATAATAAATTTTTCCTCGTTTTGTTACTTATAACTTTGTGTTTTTATGTAACTTTTTAATTTAAATTTTTTCAATTTTTAAAATATTGTTATCTATAAAATAAAAAAAAGAGTCATACTGTGTGTTTAAATGTTCTATATCTTTATTTATTTATTTGAATTTATACGTAATTTATGTTATATGTTGTAGTCCTGAGGAAGACAATAAATTTTGTCGAAACGTCGACTAAATGAGAATTTGAGGTTTTCTTTACTAAGTTTTATCCAAACCGACTAATAAAACTACATTGTACATTTCTTACATTAAAACAAATTATTTTAAATGGAGTAATAGCAATTAGGTAATTATTTCAACTGAAATGATTACAAGTTCGAAGAACAAACTAACTATGGAAATTAAACAAATATATATGTCAATGGGTTTCTACAAATGTCAGGGATCGGTGGTTTAAATAGAACTACACACTAAGACTCATCCTGTATAGTAGTTCAGAAAGAAATTTTCTTTAAACTGAGCATAATATACAGGGTGTATCACTTAAACTAAAAAAGTTGAGGTAATTCCAGTTAAACCGGAATTGAAAATATTTATGTGAAACGCTTTTATAATCAGTTGAATATCACATGTCCATTTCTGCATTAATTAACAGTAATTAACAATATTTTTACATATTCTATGGGTATATAAACTCAAAGTAAGTTTGTGTTTGCCCATAATTAAGCAATTTATATACAAGGTGTAAGTATAGTTTAGTAATTTTTCTCCTAGGGAATAATCAAGCGATGAAATTGAGTGAGGCACATGAAATGATCACTCTGTACTTACTCAAAATATTGACATACTTTTTTTCATTTACTATTTATTTTGAATTACTTATAAATATTACTATTTTGAAAAAGAGAACAAGATGTTTAGTTTTCTAACCTACAATACCTACAAGAATAATATTATATCGAAAATTTTATTTGTAAGTCTATATTCTGTTAACTGATGTAAAAAGCAGACAATGAAATCTTTTTATTTTAATTTTTAACTATACAGTGCGTTCACAATGAAAGGAATAAATTCAATATAATCTGAACAACGTGGTTTTGCCAAAAAACGCTCGGACACGTCGATTTGCAATTTTGAATTGATACATTTTGAGTCATACGGCAAGTCAGTGTCATTTTCGGGTTTTCCGGAAGAACACGTTTTTATTACGAATATTTTTTGTATTATTTACAAACTTACTGCACTACCTGCCTGAAAAATGTTAAAGAAGTTAATACATGATCAATGTGTTGCCCGTTTCCTTCAATGCATTTTTGAATTCGAATAATTAATTTTTGGTGAGATTAGTCGGATTTCCCGGCGTATTCTTTCTTTTAAGTCATTAAGGTTGTTAGGTCGGTTCACATAGACTTTGGATTTTAAATAACCCGATATGAGAAAATCTAAAGCGGTTAGATCAGGTGACCTCGGCGGCCACTCAATAGGTCCCCTCCTATCAATCCATCTACCGGGGAAGGTTGCATCTAGAAATTGACGAACAGCGATCGCATGCCCCGGTGCCCCGTCTTGTTGAAACCAAATTATATTATTTGGTACGTCAGGACTCTATGGGTTAGGAAACAGAACAGCTAAACCAGGAATAAGTTCGAATTGAAGAAACTCTAAATGGCATTCTCCGTTTAGTGTTCCTTCAAAGAAATAAGGCATAATAATTCGATTGCCGACAATTCCTGCCCACACATTAATTTTCTGAGGATATTGTGTGTGAACCTCTCGCATCCAATGAGGATTTTCTGTCACTATGCAATTTTGATTATTTACATGACCACTTAAACAGAAAGTGGCCTCATCAGAAAAAATAATGTGTTCTATTAAATTTAAATTTTATTGTGCATTTCATGTATTTGCTCGCAGAATTACATTCTTTGATGAAAGTCGTCTTCCGACAATTCACGCATCAGGTGTACTTCATAGCGATGGTATTTAGCTGCTCGAAGAATTTTTTGATCTGATCCCGTTGCGAAATCATAGTTTCTTGAGAATTCTCTAACCGTCACATGGGGATTCTCTTGAACATGTAATTGGACATTTACTTTAACAACCTCAGGTACCGTTTTGATCGGCCTTCAGGTAAATCTCTAACGTGGCCAAACTCTCTAAATTTTTTTCAATTTTGCTCACACTAAATTATTGGCTAATCGGTGGACGATCAGGATGAATTTCATTAAATAAGTTACATACCTGCTGTTGAGAACTACTCTATCACCAAAACCAATCATCATAAACACCTCAATTCAATCTTTTCCTTTAAATTCATTTTTTCGGTAAATAAATGTCACCTGAACTTAGAGACATCTGATATTGCAAACTTCAATTACTTTTTTACAACTTAAAAATCTATTGAACGCTTACTATGTTAGTGCAGTAAATATATCACGTTTTTTTGTATATAATAAAAAAAGTATTCATAATAAAAACGTGTTTACTACATCTTTTGGAAACGTCTTTTTATTGTCTATACAAATCGATACAAAAATTCAAAGTGTTACGTTTAAAATAACAAAGTTGATGTCACTTCCAGAAAAACCGGAAGTGACACTGACTTGCCATATAACTCAAAACGTGTCAATTCAAAAGTGCAATTCGACGTGTACAAGCGTTTTTGGTAAAACCACGTCGTTCAGATTATATTGAATTTTTCCTTTCATTGTGAACGCACTGTATATAAATCTAAAAAAGTAGTAGAAGGTACGCAACATTTATTTACTTGCAAAACATAACCCAAAGTACGTAACCATTAATATAATTTAAACTGGTTCTATAAATAACAGAAATGGCCTCATATTTCCGGACACGCTGAATACAATTCTAAAAGCGGCACATTCACAGAATTTTTTTAGAAAAATGTTGAAATCACAACTAAACAAACGCGATTTTAAACACCATGTATTACTTTTTAAAGTGATCAGAAGCTAATATGTACTCTTATGGGAAATGCGCGTCTAGTTGCCCAGTGATCAGCTGTTGCCGCGATACTGTGATGTCAACTGCTACTGCTTTATTGATAAAACTGGACATGAAAGTTTATGGGGGGGGACAATTACATCCTTATTCACCTAAAACAGCGCTCTTGCATCCAATCATGAAAAATGTATGTAAAATAGCTTGCATTTTTGAAGATACATAATGTAACTAATAAAACCTAGTAACATTGTCAATTATTATATTTATAGCTAATATAAAGTTTGTGCAATACTTTACCAAAAATCCTCTCGTGTGACAGTGAGTGCAATTTAAAACCAGTGAGTTAAAACTGCTCGCGTCTGTCAAAATTGAACTTTTCAAAAATATCGGGTGATCATGCACAGTAGGTGTAAATCGGCTATAAGACATGCCCAACAATATCCACACTTTTAAATCGGATTTGAACTTGAACTCGCTGCGTAGAAGAACGCGACACCTGAACAGATACTTTTGGTTTTTGTAAAAATTTATGTATGTAAAAATTAATAACTAGCACAATATACATATGAATATTACGGAAATTATGTAAAACTACAAGCATACGCATACTGTTAAAAAATGCCAGGGAAAGTATTTTTTACATTCCCGAAAATCGTGTTTGAATATTAATATTTATAGGATTTATGGGTGTTTCTAGTTGGTAACTCAAATAGCTCGCCTGCACATTTATTTCACCGGATGTTCATGTTGCGAACTAGAAAGTTAAACAGAGTAAATTAGATAATGGTAGTAGGTAGACTCCGTCACGATGTGAAACCCAGAATGATGAGTAATAGTCGCTAACAAATCCCTCTCCTGGACTCATATTTCTAAATTTAACTAAATGTCTAAAAAGCCCTCATTTTTCGTACATGCATGACATTTATTAGTTTGTAATTAATCCACTTTGTTCATTTTCATATATTATTAAATATTTCATTAGAAAGAGCTCACTACACATACATGATATTTAATAGTTTTGAAAGGCTATTACCAAATACCTTTTATAATTATACAGGATGTCTCACTAGGATTGCACCGATCGATATAGGGAAAAGTACGCACCAGAAAATTTTAAAAAGTTTGGAAATTACTAATGGCAGTATGGTCAATTCAACTAAAATAATTACAAGGACCAACTTGCTTATTTTAAATGGAATACCCTACATATTTTAGGGTTTTCGAAAAGAGCATAAAATGTTGAGTCAAAAACATGTAGGATACCCTATGCTTAAACCCAGCCGTTTCAGAGTTATTTGACATTTTAAAATAATTTTGACAGGTGTAATGGTTTACAATAATCTTTATAAATTTCTTCGTACAAAAGATCCTCATTTGCTTTCAGCAAATCCAGAAAGACCATAAGGTGTGCTACGCTATACAGTTACATTTTATAAAATTCAAACTGCGAAAACTTGCTTAAGTCAAATGAAACACCTTATATTTCTTTACATCAAGTTATGTAAAATTAAATTCCTTTTTTTTATGTAAGCATTGTGGGGGTGTAAGTTATAACTTTTGAAATATTTGCGATTTTCATAGAAATTCAAGAATTTTTAGTAAAAACTTTTTCAAATTAGCCATGATTAGAAACAATTAGTAATGTCAGTCATTCTCGTATGTCAAAAAATGCCACCGCGTTTAAATTACACCTACGAATACTTTTTGAATTTGCTTATTATTTATGGAGAATGTAATAAAAGTAATATCAAGAACTTGTAGTACATTTGTTACTAGATATCTACAAAAACGGAAAAAAACTCTAAACACTGTAACATGCCTATTAATTGGATTGAAGACACTGCATAAACTAAAATAGTTAAGATAAAATCAACTAAAACATGATTCCATTTTAATAAAACGGGTCAAATTTATGTTTAATTAAGATTCTGTGAACTGAATCCCTTGCATAGTCCCGATTCCAGAGCAGCTTCTTCATCATTAGAAATGCATGAAAATATCCCAGAATTGCTATTTCTACATTTTCGTCATCAACAATAGGCTTCCCGCTTTTGAATTCTTGCCATAGTTTTTAAAATTATCCAGTATGCGTTTTACAGTGTTTGGTGACGGTTTCCGTTTTTGTGGATATTGAGTAGCAAATGTACTACAAGTTCTTGATATTACTTTATCACATTCTCCATAAATACTAAACAAATTCAAAAAAGTCTTCGTGGGTGTAATTTTAAATGCGGCGGATTTTTTGACATAAGAGAATGACTGACATTACTGATTGTTTCTATTCATGGCTAATTTGATAAAATTTTTACTAAAAATTCTTGAATTTCTAAGGAAAATCGCAAATATTTCAAAAGTTATAACTTAAACCCCCACAATGCTTATATCAGAAAAAAAGGAATTTAATTATATATAACTTGATGTAAAAAAATATAGGGTGTTCCATGTGACATAAGCAAGTTTTCGCAGTTCGAAGTTTACAAATGTAACGTCAAATATGGAAAACTTGTTATACCATTATTGAATTTCTTTAAACTGCAAAGCGTAGCTCACCTTATGGTCTTTCTACATGCCAAAAAGCAAATGAGTATCTTGTACACGAAGAAAGTTATAAACGTTATTGTAAACCATTACACCTCAAATTTTTTTAAAATGTCAATTATATCTGAAACGGTTGGGTTTAGGCATAGGATATTCTACATGTTTTTATTCAGAATTGTATGCTCTTTTCGAAAACTCTAAAATATTCCATTTAAAATAAGCAAGTTGGTATCGACTTTCGAAAGTGCCAGATACTTGTAATTATTTTAATTGGATTGACTATACTGCCATTAATAATTCCCCTAAATTTTCAAAATATTCTGGTGCGTACGTTTCCTATATCGATCGATGCAGTTTCTGGTAAGACACCCTGTGTATATAAAGGGTATTTTTTAGGTTAAGATTAAACAAGTTTTTCCTTTTTAACTTGTCGACGTATCGCTAAATTTATTAGCTTCTTCAGAGCAGGTTAAATTAAATTTTATGTGTTATTTTTTTTTTACGAGACATATTAGCTACGTAACTTTTTATAAATGTCTATTGTACAGCAACAACATAAATATAAATACTACGTTTAGTGATTGAAATTGAACTATTCTATTTCATTCTATTTCAAAAGAACTATTCTGTTTCATTTCAATTTCAGTTGCCAAACGTAGCATTTATATTTATGTTGTTGTACAATAGACATTTTAAGAAAAAGTTACGTACCTAATATGTCCCATAAAGGTTTTGAAAAAATGTCACACAAAATTTTAATTTAACCTGTCCTGAAGAAGCTAATAACTTTGGCGAAACGTCGACAAATTAAAAAAGGAAAAATTTTGTTTAATCTTTATGATCCCTTCACCCATCTAAAAATACCCTTTATATATTCATTGGATCGAAAGAAAGTCACTATCCTATAAATTATTCAAAATTTTTTAATAAAAAATATCACCGCTTGAGGATGTTATTTTTGTTCTATGATTAACTCAATTTTAAATAAATTGTTATTCATCATTTAAAATGTCATCACTTGAAGATATTATTCTGGCTTTATGACATTTTAATATATGAAATGCAATTTATTGTAACTGTGTCAATAAATAATTAAATCCCGAGAATTTTTTTTATAGCCAATTTTCAAACGTTGAAAGTAGAATAAACATTCCACAGTTATAACAAGCTGAGTTTTATCCACAGGCAGCAATAATTCCACATATACGTATTTTATCTGACAACTTACGTGGAATTGTATGGACGATATTTAAGACCAATAATATGTTAAAATCTGTTTTATCGAAAAGTAAAGGGGTAAATAATCGGAAAAATTAAAAAATTATATTTATAGTATCCCATGTAAATGTGGTAAATATTATATAGGTGACTCATCTACTTGTAGATTAATGTGCGACTTGTTGAACACAAGAATTATGTCAGGAAAGAAGAATTTGAAAAGTAAAAAAACGTGAACACGCAGGAAATAACAATAATTATTCTGTCGATTTTTGTAATTACTGTTTAATAAGCCTTATAAACGAAGTAAATACAAACAACTTCAATAAACATAATGTCTTTCGTGTCTATGAAAATATATAAACAGACAGCTATTTGACATAGGTCGTTTACATAAAATGTAAAAGCGAGGGCCTAGCACTGACCCCTGAAGTGCCCTCAGAAAAACATTATAATCATTTGAGAACAGTCTTTACAATTATTTTATGATTTAATAAGTATAATTGAATCCATTCCAGAATGTTACCACGCATATGTACCTAGTTTGAAAAGTTTAGATACAATATAATCTACATCCAAGGTATCAAATGCTTTAGATAGATCAAATTATCACTACCACATATTTAAATTTGTATGTTTTATTGTAAATCATACCAAGTAAATGGCCCTCTCTAAACCGTGTTGACTTGGTGTTAGTATTTTGTATTATTCGATAAATACTAATAACTAAGCCTGGCCAAGACTAACTGCGTGTACTGGCGAAACAATTACGCGGGTGGTGTTGGAGACTTTCGAAAAATTTGAACTGTCAACAAGTCAAGTGTTGATGTTTATGACCGACGGTGCTGCGACAATGCGTTTGGTGGGCCGTTTTCTTCAAAGAGACGATTGTAGGTTTTTACATGTTACGTGTACAGTGCATGCGTTCCATCTTATAGCAGAAACGATTCGAAAATGTTTTCCAGAGGTAGATGCATTAATAGCAAATACAAAAAAAGTATTTCTCAAATCTCTTAAACGGCTTCGAGCATTTCACACACTGTGTCCTGGTATTCCGGAACCACCAGGGCCGATTCTTACACGTTGGGGAACGTGGTTGACGGCAGCTTTTTATTATGCTGAATATTTTCAACAAATAAAAGCTGTGATACTACAGTTCAACCCTAACGAGGCTGCAGCTATTAAGGAAAGCTGGACAAGCTTTCAAGATGTTTTCCTTGAAACAGATTTAAAAAAACTATTTATAACAATTATAGAGGACTACACGACGCAATAGAAAAATTGCAAAATACTTCGTTGTCGTTAGTGGAATCGCTGCAAATAGTGGACGACGTAAATACACAGCTACAGACTATAAATGACGCAAAAAAATAAGCCCGTTATTGAAAAATTCGAGAGTGTATTACGGAAAGATCATGATTTTACCAAATTAAGAAAAATTTGCGATGGTGCATCTACAGCTGCGTTAAGTGAGTTCAGAGTGTTTTACTTATGCCTGTATTACTTCCGTAGATGTCGAACGGTCTTTTTCAAAATACAAACATATTTTTTCACCACTGCGAACATCGCTTACTGAGACAACTGCAGAAACATATCTGATGCTACACAGTTATTATAGAAGTGTTCCAGTTTGTGATAACGACAATCAAGCTACCTCATAAATCTGCTTAATAAAGTTTATTTCCATTTATTTTATTTATTCATTTATTTATTATTAGTTATCACTTAGATATACAATGTACATGTGTGAAAGTCATTTAACAGTTTCATAATAATGTGCAGCACTAAGCTTACAAAAATATAAGGAAATACATAAAAAAGAATTTAAAGCGAACGAAATAGTACCAAAAAAACATCCATCACAATATATAAAATATTTTTGTTTTTTTATTGTTACTTATTCTAGTATTATGATATGATGCAAATCCAGGTACGTCTCTGTAGGATTAATGACCTTGGCCAGGCTTACTATTAATAACATAAATGACCCTGTCCATTATTTTAGAACTAACTGTTATTATTAACCTATAATTAGGATCACCTTTTTTAGTAAAGGTACAGTGTGATATTTTTAAAATTCTGAGAATGAGTCACCTTCAACTGAATAATTTATAAAATTTTATAACTAGAATGAATAAGATAGTTAGATATAATAAGATTTTAATTTTATTTTATTTGTTTAATCAATTAAACACTAAAAATTATACTTTGTAGCTTCATTATTATCTATTTATTTACCATATTTTAGAAACACCATGTATATTAATCGCACCATTTTTACATTTTAATATTATAAAGTAATTACCCTAGAAAGCAAAATGTAAAAGTGGGTCCTTCGTTTCTGTTTGAATTTTATGGTAAAATAAAATTCTAATATACGGTTCTTACTGAGGGAGAGGATTTGCATTAAAATTTTAAAACGAAAGGGAGAAGATTTTAACACCAATACTTGGAAATATTACGAGAGGGTAACACGCAAATATATGTAAAAGCGCACCCACAATTATGTTTAACAACCAGAACTGGAGAAACCGGGTAAAATGCTACAGTAACACCAATTTGATATAAACAATCGTTCATACTATCATCTACTATAACTACTTATTTTAAAAAATTAGTTAAACCACAAGACTCATGTACTTCAATTAAATTAGTAAATCTACATAATATGTAAGAAATCAGGAAAAAATATAAAAATTAACTCTGAAGCCTCAAATATTTGGCGTGACTTTCATTAACAGAGACTTCTTAAAGTTCTTGACATATTATTATTGCTCCTATTAGTTAGGTGAGTTTCGACAATGCCTCGATGAATATCAAGTTGTGATATCTAATTTCTTACTTTTTTGTAGGGTAAGGATCCGTGCATTCTCAATAAATACGTCCAATATTCACGGAAATGGACGCCACCATCATTTTTGGTGGCTATGTTTTGATCTATCCCTTTCACGCGTCGAATTATTGTTGAATAGACAGTAACGATATCGTTGTCTACCCATCAATGTAAAAATTAGATGACTTTCTCCTCATTGAATTTTAAACTAAACAGTTTTCCATATTTGGCTTAGAGTTCCAGTAAAATATTTTCTTGTGTTACAGTATAACCACTCAGAATCAGAATCTCAACGGTACATTTTAGTTCTTTCAAAGATATATTAAGATTTGAATCATTTTTAAATGGCCTACACACACTTAAACATGTTGTGATGCACGCATCAACTCCCATATTTCATGACGCAAGTTGCAATATGTGTAGACTGGCTTCATCGTATCGGAGTAATGTGGAGACAAACTGAAACTGATGTAAGTTTCATGAAATCTAGGAATCGACGCATGCAGCACAACATGTTTCAGTGTGTGTGTAGGCCGCTTTAAATATTGCATGTTTTTCCGGTTCGGTACTTAGATATTTGTAAATATCGAAGTAGCTATAAAAGCTCTTGGTTCCTACCGGTGTAACTCCAAAACGGTATAGAACTGTCGAAAGGCTCTAAATCATTTGAGCAAAAACAACAAAGTGACTCTGATCTGGCCACTCTGGTATGAAAGGTAATGAAATAGCCGACTCCTTGACCAGAGGAGGAGCATGATCACGAATCATCGAACCAGATATTTGGCATATCTTCAAGTACTGCTAAGATGGTTATCTCACCCTGGGCTGAAAGGAAAACTCTCCAGTATAGGCAAAAGTTACTAGGATTAATCCATTCGAAGACGCTTATAAAATACCCTTTGAAATCAAGAGCTAAGAAACTTTTAGAGTTAAACAGGGTAAACCTGAAAACCCCAACATGTATATGTATATATGCCGGGCACTGTCGACTAGACTATCATCTGCATAAACTCGGCCTAGCAGAAAAACGCCGAGTGCCGTTTAAGCCTGGAAGATGATGAGAAGGCAGACCTCGCCCGCTTTGGAGAGGATCCAATTCTCAATAATCGGCAAAGGACAACTGCTGCCAGAGGATTTGGACACACTCTCACCTGATAAAGTTATCAGCTTCATTAAGAGACTGAACTTATTGAGTGAAACATAATTAGGACTGAACCACTATAGGCCTGCTGGTGGCCGTAGTGGAGGGTCCACAAGAACCCACTCTCAAAAATCTAACCTAACACTTAACTCTCCTTCTATATTTCGAGAAGTAGTAGCTTGAGCAACATCTCAAATTCTTTCTTTATTCATTATTACTATTTCTGCATTGGTTAGCAGTTGACGACCACTAAGGTGATTCAAGTCTCCGGTATCTTCGTCAATGATCCTGTTATTTAAGGAGGTTCCATATAAATTGCTTCAATGTCTATGTCTTCTGCACAAGCAGTTTCTAATTCCTGTTAAAGAGAAAATCCTCGTCTATAAATCAGACACATATTATTATCCTATAACACTGTAATAGCCCCCGTTGCATATAAGCAACAGCTATATTTACGTTATTACAGAATCGAATGGAAAAATTTAACCCAAAATATTATACCCTAACATCAAAAAGCATCTAATTACAACATAGTGACTTACTTAGATTAACTATTATCTTTTGTTTGTAACTGGTATTATACTTACTCGGATGTTGGCTTCCATGTTCTTAAGGCTTTCTGAATTTAGCATTTTTGAATATTCTGAAAAACATAAATCACAGTAGTTTAATGTCAAGGATGTACTTTTAGTAAAGTATGATGGTACAGCTATCACCCTACAATTTTACAGATTTCTAATTTATGTTGCGAATACGCAACACAGGACTCTTAAGAATTAACACGCGTCTTAAAAAGGTCAAAGAGATAGCTTTATGGGGATTTTGGCCAATACTGCCACCAGTCTTTTTGAAACATAATAAAGCAAAAACTATCTCGTACGCAAAGATGCTTTTTATTTAGTGTAAGAACTTCTTAAATATAAATATAAGAACGAATCTATGTAGATTTAGTCTGTACATCGATAAAGATTACGTATGTTTCTACTTTATGTATAGATTATAGTCTCAACATAGTATATAACTCAACATAGTCGATGCGCCCGTCTCTGGTGTTCGTAGTCCGTAACTCAGGCAATCATTTCATCTAGTTTTAAATTACCAAGTGAAAAACGTAATATAATTTTTAGAAATAATAAGTTGACGAAGCGCAATTATACTGTTTTAACGAACTTGAGCCGATTTTTCTGTCTTTGACATCCACGGATTTAATTACCGTATCCGACCGTAAGTGATACTTGCAAATCTAGTAAAAATCAAGTACGAGACCACTCGTCAAAAGAGAAAATGAACGCGAAAACGTGCTTTCGCCTTTGTTTCCGCCGAGAAGAACGTTGAAATTTGTAATTGCACATAAATTAATGCAAGATATATGAATAGTTTAATTTTCTTTATCTCTTTATTCGTAATATTCCTAGTTTGTTGCAATGGAAGTGTGACTGGAAATTAAAAATTTTAAATGTACGTAATTTATAATGTCAAGTAGAAAATTACATCCATGGAAAAATTAAGCTTTGACATAAAGGCTAATGCCAGTAATTTATATATTAATGTCCAATTAATATTAGCATGCGACAATTCAAATTCATATAAATTATACAAGTATAACTTAAAGTACATTTTTACTTTCGTAGTTACCAATTCACGTCCAGTTGTAGGATGGAGAATAATAAGTCACGAGCAATTTGGACAACAAATTCATTATTATTAATAATAAATTTTAATTATTGGCCAACGTTTCGGTGGATAGTTCCCACCATCTTCAGGGCTACAAAAACCAAATTATGTTTTAAAATCAAAGCGAACCATAATTCACATCATTTTGATGAAAAAAAATAAATAAATAAAAGAATTACATTACAATACAAGAATAAAAATACATAAAACTTTACATTATACCACATAAAGGATAAAATTGTATAAAAATTTAAAAAAGTAACAAAAAAATTTTTAATTGATTTAAGAAGTTTAAAAACTCAAATTAATATATTGTTGTAGCGTCAATTTTAATTAAAATCGAGTTTTTCATGGGAAAAAATATCACTATAAAATACAAAATACCGGCTAGTTGATAATATTATTAAACAGTTATTCTAATCTAATAAACAACTGCCCGTATTCACACAGTCAATATTTTTAACACACTGAGCATATTTAGTTATGTTGGTGTTGAGGTTCGATCTGTTGGAGAAATATAACATAAAGATGATACTGAGTACTTTTTAGGTAGAGTACTACGAAATTGTTAGTCTTTAAGTTCTAAGGCCGATAGGTGGCAGTTGAAAATTTATTGTTAAATTGTGGATATTTTTTGTAAACAACAAGCAACAAGAGAGCAACAGAACCAACTAAATAGACATATGCATACATGCAAGGACATATAAACATGCACGTACATGTACATACCTACATATATGCATGAATATACACATATACACACGTATAATTACCTCCATGCCTACATACACACATACATACATAGGTACGATCGTCACCATCTCAAGGCCACCACCCCCCGAGACGTTCCACTACAAATAGTGCCAGAAGAGAGCATCCCGGAAGGCGGCGACCAAGTTGATGACGACTATACATGTATCTATATATCTGTCATGATGTATACATGCATTTGTAAAGTATAATCATATAACAAATTATGAATAAGCACTATAATTATAATAAGCACTAGTAATTATGAATAAGGAAAATTAAATCGTCAAAAAAATTAGTATAATAAATAACTAATTAAGATTAGAATAATCCGTTTTTAAGTTTATAGAATTAGCGGATTTTAAGATTTATGCCATTTCTAAAAATAAGCGCTTCTGATAATTTTGTTCATGATCTAAAACCTTGGTCTGATCGAATAGGAAATTATGGTTTTCCACAAAATGATGTGCACTCATGACGGTTTATCCTTATGGACTATATAGCAAAATCAATAATGAAAAAAGCTAATCTCTTTCCTTTCTCCTAATCTATGCAGATGACAGATTAACGGCAATTCCTCAGGACAAAGTGAATGACATTCTTGATATTTTTAATACTATTGACCAGCATTTAAAGTTTACCATAGAAACTGAAGTAGAAAGTAAAATTCCTTTTTTTGGACTTATTTAATTAATAATAAGAGATACCTAATAAAAAACTTATTTTCAATGTTTATTCAAAACCCAGCAATTCTAACAGAATGTTAAATTATCAAACAATCCAGGAATAAGATCTACTATGTGAGTGAAAAAAAAAATTATAAAGAGAACATAAATAATTTGAAATAAAAATTACTTAACAACAATTATCCGATCTCTTTAATTAATAAAATCCTTAACCAAATACCACCAACTAGATTAAATATTAACTAAACAGAAACTATGAATAATCCAGAGAGAATTGCTTTTACTCAAATATGCCATATTTACGTCTCTCAGAATCCTTGAGTAGAGTATTACATACAAATAATTCAAAGATCAGTCGGCACAATATAAAAACTGTATACAATTTATTTTTTAAAAATTAAAGATTCTATTCCATTATTACAAAACAAGAATGTTATTTATGAAATTCCTTGCCAATGTAACAAGGTATGTTTAGGACAGACAAAACAACTTTTACATAAACGAGTATATAACCACAAAAGAGACTGTAATTTTATCAACAAAAAAGAAAAAAGAAAAAACAGCACTGAGTACACATAATTTTGTGTACTCAGTACTCCTCTTTATATTATATTTCTCCAACAGATCAAATCTCTATACCAATATTACTAAATATGCATTCCTCAGTGTGTTGAAAATATTGACTATGTGAATACTGGCATACTAATATTAATTATCAACGAGCCGGTATTGTGTGTTTTTATGGTGACATTTTTTCCCATGAAAAACTCGATTTTAATTAAAATTGACGCTAAAACAATATATTAATTTGGGTAAGCTATTTTTTAATTCTAATTTTTTTAATTCTTTTTTTGACCTTAAATGAATTAAAAAAATTTTTTGTTACATTTCAAATTTTTATATAATTTTTTCCTTTATGTGATATAATGTAAAGTTTTATGTATTTTTATTCTTTGTAAGGTAGTTCTTTTATTTATTTTAATTTTTTTTTGTCAAAATGATGTGAATAATGGCTCGCATTGATTTTAAAACATAATTTGGTTCTTGCAACCCTGAAGATGGTAGAAACTATCTAACGAAAGGTTGGCCATTAATTAAAATTTATTGTTATAAAATTTTTTGTCCAAATTGCTCAAGACTTATTTCTCCATTTTTAATCTCTGAAATAACTAGATGAAGCGTCGTAAAAATCTAATTCACAGATTTTGATGAAAATGGACAATTTGAGACTCAAAAATTGCAAATTTATCTGAATTGGTATGTCGTTGGTGTGTCTATGTGTTTATGAGTGTGTGTTTGTGGTTCTGTGGTTCTGTGTGTCTGTGGTTCTAATTTCTTTTAAATATATTTATACAATACAACTCAAGAAAATTTGTAATAAGTTGACCAATAAAAAATAAAATGATTTTGAAAGTTTCTTTACTTAGTTTTTAAGCTAAAAAAATATTTACCTACTAATAATGAATAGGCAAAACAGTTTAGAAAATGAACATTGTCCAATGATTTTTGCAAGTTATCTTTCTAATTTAAATAAGTTTCTAAACAAATCATAAATATTTGCAAACTTGGCGTGACAGTTTTTTTATCTTTGAAAATTATTACTATCTTTAACAGTAATCTGTAAACAAGTAGTTTAAATATGCACGCATATATCTTTTTGAATTCTAGAGCAAAAAGTTTAAGATATAAATTTAGGATATCTTCTATATACGCCTAGTAGAGGCGAATCGACTTAACCCTGCTTTTTATCAAGTCCCGGCCGGCAGCAAGAGTAATAAAACGGCCACAAGAAACAAGAGGTCGTTATAAATTTCTGTATTATGTATAGTGTTTTATATTTTTTATATCGTAATTTTTAAAATATGACAACAATCTCAATGTAATAAATAATATTTATTTAGATAAAAAGGCAAAATTTGCATATAAAGAAGTATACATACGTGTTTGTATAATATAATTTTTAGTTGATATCATCATTATACAGGGTGGGGCAATAGTGCGACTTCGATATCTCGAGTTCTATGATAGCTAAATACTTGATTTAGAAACATTTTTTTAAATAAAATGCCATGTATATCAGAACATTTTTTGGAGCCTCTTTGTTGCCTCCTTTTCACTCCTGTATTAATATTGACTTTCTCCCAACCACTTGGATGTAATGATTTTTTTTGTTGAAATTATACCACTTACACGTGTATGTTCAAAATATCATTTCAATCACAACTACCGATTTTAAGAAAAAATATGTTAGTGCCAGTTATGTGACATCTGTGTGATGACACTCAGTCATTTCCACTTTTAAAAGTATACAGGGTGGCCAAGAAAGATTTTGAAATTTACAACTATTTGAACTGAATTTTCTCAATTTTTTCAAATGGAACATCTTGTATATTTTTGGATGAGGTGATGTAGGATTGAAAACGAATATTTTGTCGTCATTTGGTTTTGTGTCATTTTCAATTTTTGACAATAACTGAAAACGCAGCTAAATTAAATATGAGGTTTTTTTCAAATAATTCAAGAGCAGGTATTATAATACCTAAGCATATTACATGATGCCCATAAAAACATCACACCAACAACAATCCAAAATTTAAAGGAAAGGATAATAAATACTTTTTTTCTACTCCCTACATAAAATACTATTTTGCTCCCTCATTTCAGGGAGCAAAGTAGTACTTTTCCTCCCTGGGAGGACTTTTGCTTCCCTAGGGGGAAAATACTTTGGCTCCCTCTGAAACAAAAGTAAAAACCCAAATAGCTGTAGTGTGTATAGACTTATTTTATTGATACACAAACATCCTGAAAATGAATGCTTTTCTTTGAAACGTTTTTTATTACTTATTTTTATTTATAAAAATTGAAAACAGTTTAAATCGAGGTTTAAATTAACTCAGTAACTAAATTTGTTAAAATTTATGGTACAATTAGTTAAATTACTAATGGAGATTGCCCCTGAAAAATATTGGCTCTGCTGTGAGATCGTTCTGTTTGTTGTTTTCCAAAGTCTTGGTCGCTGATGAAGTACTTGTAGAAACAAAATTTTCAAAAACAAGCAACGTTTTTTGGTACTTGAAGTAGTACTTTCTCCGTAATTTGGCTGGCTACCTCACATTTTTTAGAAATCAATCTCTATACCCTTGCTCTGGTTTGTTCGCCATCCATGTCTTTTTAGAGTGAGAATGTCACTTCCAGCATTGACTAATACGTAGCTGAAGCCGGAAACTTGTCCAGTTAGCCTTTCGAATCATCCAAATTTAAAAATATTGCTATTCTGTATGGAATTTTGGCAATTGTGTTTTTGCCAATTACCTGGTTTGTACATTTTCCTTTAGCATAAGTTACAAAAAATCTAGAATACATATTTTAGGGGACCTACAGTCCAGATATTTTCATACATATCCAAGACGATACTCCGTTTAAAATCTCATTTTTTATTGTAAATGTCCTTTTGATATTAGTTTTTGAGTCAGGTATTTGCACCACCAAAATTCGCCTTTATCACTGATATCCTCAAGTACCATTTTAACTAATTCATCGCTACGGCATGCCCCAGCAATTCCAAATATAAGCACAACCTGAAAAAGAAGAATGCACTTATGATAACTGCCTAAATGTCACTTAATTGTCATATATATACTTTCTAATAAAAAATGCTCGTTACGTTTTCATTTATTATTCAACAATAACGATCAATCTTACCCTCATATGTAAGTAAGTTTCATCTGCAGCTTCTGCAATAAACTTGTTGATATCCTTCCTTGAAAAAGTATTGGGCTTTCTTGGCTTTATATCCAGCATCCTTTTTAAAAAAGCTACTAATTTAGGAAACTTTATGTCGATATTGTCTTTAATTTGGAGTATAGATCGCAACATCTGTATTTGCTCCATAATGTTGAAGGCTTCAAATCGGCGCATTTTTTGGAAAAGTAAAATAGGACCACTTTTTCACATATTTTACTTATTTGCCTAGTCTCCATCCAACAATTAAATAGCTGGTACTCTTTTTCATATTTTTCACGATACTTTAACGGTAATAGATTTAACGAAACCACGTTTGCTTCTTCCAGAATATCTTGAGGAACTTCATCTTCACATTCGGAATACATTATTATAAACTTTTTGGAAGTTTGTTTATTTTGAAAACAAGAAGCAACCTTAGCAACGTTCCATGTACTTTGATTTTTAACAATATTTACTTATCCAAATACCTATTATGACATTTTGACATATTTGGTTTTTTGGTTGTCATGCATAAGAAAATATAATAAAATATATGTAAAACCAATGTAAAACACTGTAAATGGTCGTAGAAAAAATCATATGTATTACACAGGAGCAAAGTGCCATTTCCTCTCTTGGATATTGATGCCCGATCGAAGCGGGACGAAATTATGTACTTTCTCCCTTGTCATACAAATAGCTATAGAAGTATCAGTCCGGCAATTTTATGAACAGTAGAAACCTCATTCCAAAGACGCATGGAAATGTGTACCAATCAAAATAGGCAACATGTGGAGCACTTTTTTGTAATATCTCTCTTGAATTACAAAACAAAATAAAAATTATTTTTAATTTTTATTGCTGAACTTGCAGTTATTGTTCAATAAATCGAAAATGGTTTCAAATAGCCATAGGGATGTACGTACACAAAATTTTCGTTTTACAGTTATACATCACATCGTCCAAACATATACATTTGAAAAAATTGAGAAAATTCAGTACAAATTGTTGTAAATTTAAAAATTGTTTTTGGCCACTCTGTATCACACAAATGTCTCATAACTGGTATTAACACATTTTTACTTAAAATCGGTAATTGTGACTGTAGTGATTTTTTTAATATACACTTGTAAATGACATAATTTTAACAATAAAAATCATTATATCCAAGTGGTTGGGAGAGAGACAATAATAATATAGGGAAGGGGGCCCAAAAGAGGTTTGAAAAAATGTTCTGATATATATGGCATTCCATTTAAAAAAATGTTAGTTGACCTTGTAGACTCGTCTCGGCACATCCTGTATATTCGAAAATAATTTCCGATTTTAGACTTTTTTCTCTAGTTTATTTATGTTTTTAAATCAAGTTTCTAGCTATCACAGAACTCGACATCTCGAAGTCGGACGCACTAATGCCCCACCCTGTATTTATGGGGAATAGTTACTTTCAAGTGCGGGAAGTTGGCGATTTCCAAACAAATGCAGGATTACAGAAACGAGCGAAGCGAATTTCGGTAACTGTTTGAATTACAGAATCGCTCTTCGAACTTTTTCCTACAAATGTTAGGATCCGTTCTATATTTTGTTTCACGTCATTTTGGTGACAGTTTTTTTTAACTTGAATGTGCATTTCAAAGACTTAGGTCTGTTTTTAAATTAAAGTAAGAATATATTTAGAATGGTTGCTATGGCACAAAACGCCAAACCTTTAAAAAAAAATATTTTTGTGAAAAATTGTTGCATATCTGAATTTTTGTGAAATGTTAAATATGAACGAAAATTATAAATCATAAAAGTTTACCTGGTGCACAGTTTCATAATTTAAGTAACTGTTGTATCAATGTTTACATTAATAAAAATTGAATATGAGTATAGATTACCCTTATTTTTTATTTTTCACATTCCAGTGCGGGAATTGCCAACTTCTCGCACTCAGTTTGTGTGCGGGAATGTAACATTCCTAAACATTTGTAAGAAAAAATACATTTCGGTGCAGAAAAATCGTGTCGAAATGAAAAATAGAAAATTCTTGTTAATTTTTCTAAATCGAATAAAAAAAGCTAATAAAAAAAATTGAAATATTAAATACAAACAACAATTAGCTAGATTTTTCTCAAATCTTAAAACCATTGACTGAAAAAAATATTAGATATTTTGCAAGTTATATATTCTACTTAATTATTAAATGGGGTGTGGATAAAGTTTCAAAAGTACTTACATATTATATAAAAAAATACGACAAAAAATCACTTTAAATAAACAAAAGTCATTGGCTTGCGCCTGGCAAAAGACTAATTAAAATAAAACGAACTTTATAGCAATACCCTTTACAAATAATAAATAACTAATGTTGACTTAATATCTGCAGAATCCTGGACTAGATCAGCCAGCTACCTGGTCAAACATTATTCAGATAGTTATTTTAATCCAGTGGATTGATGTTGTTTAAATATTTTGTAATTAATAAATTATTATTTTAAATAGTTCTTTATAGCAATTGTAAATGTATAGTTTAAATTTTATCCTCTATCTGGATCAATTAAGGATTGTTAACAACTGTTTTCAGTGTTTTATATGATTAAAATATTTTTATGGTGAAAATATTTAAATATTAATAAAGTTTTTAAATTTTTTTGTAATCTGGAGAAAAAGTACCTTTTTGTGGACTCTACATTTTTAAATGGTATTATTAGCTTTTCAAATACAGCTTACTGACATAGCTGTTAGCTGTCTAAATTTAATAATAACAAAATGGTGCGTCTAACGCAAAGATACAAATTTAAATTCTTCCATTGATTGGTTTCGGAGATAGGTACTCAGCAGAAGGTAGTAAATTTATTTAACAAAAGGTATCCTGTTCGTCCACTAACTTCACAAATTATGGTTAGGCGAATTGAATCTAAATTTAGGGAAAATGGCCACAAGAGATATTTATTTACCTAAATCCGGATGACCATCGGTAAATGAAAATGTCCAGGACAATATGTTGTCAGTTCA
Source organism: Rhamnusium bicolor (assembly GCA_029963845.1). Taxonomy (NCBI): domain Eukaryota; kingdom Metazoa; phylum Arthropoda; class Insecta; order Coleoptera; family Cerambycidae; genus Rhamnusium; species Rhamnusium bicolor. The sequence continues at coordinate 23,312 of JANEYF010004145.1, forward strand.
AGACAGACCTCACTCTAAAGTTAAAGAATTATCAAGACATTTTGTTGTGACAAAATCTACTGTTGTAAAAATAATAATTCATAAGGAAAAATATCATCCATTCAAAGTTCACCAGAACAACACTGGGACAACTTAAAAACGAATGCAGACAAATGCGTTTAAAGATTGAGTGTTTTTTTAAAACTTGCTATAAAAGTCATATCATATAGATAAGAATACCAGGTTATAATTTTAAATGTAGGTAACATAACAAAGGATGTATATTTGTATATTAAGTAAGATGTTTCAGTATTGCACTTACACACTGAGGGAAATCGACCAAATTAAATGTTTTGCTAAGATGATCGGCATTATCATACGTATTTTTTTTCTTAAGACTACATTACCATCATCTAAGCATAAGAAAAACTGTTTTGCTAATGAGCTTATGCAACCTTAAATCTTAGACTAATTATCCCAATAACAGTACTTAAACTAACTCAAATATTTTTTTGTTTTTTTTTTATTAAGGATAACTGTTTTCTTATGATAAATAATTGCCTTTAGTTGAGACTGACTTTTTAGTGGTTAAAAAGCACATTCTTACGGTTAGTAAACTATCTGTTCACCATAAATCTGCGCTTGCTAATTCGACATTTTGTTTGTAGGCGACGCACGTGTAGAGGGTTTGATGCCATTAAGAATATTAGGATTGATCTTTGTTGTTAGGAGGTAGGATTGTTCTCTATATAACGTTTACTGGAACAGTAATTACTTCGTGCATTTATAAAATAAAGTGCTATTCGGATACTTGCAATCCTATTATTTTTCTATAGTGAAAGATTTTTTGTGAAAATGTCTTACAAGTCGAGATTGGGAGATTGGGGCCTTAAAGACTGCATATGTCCAAGTATTCGAAGGTATAATAATGATTATTTTAATTACATTTTAATATGATATTTGTCATATTGTGTACCTAACACTACTTCTATATACTTACGCTTAATAAATCAATGATTTTAAAATATATATCTATTATTTATTAGTGCTTTGTTTCCTTAAATGAATCATTTGGTTGCGTTTTCACCAGATATCCAACTTAAATTTATAAATCGATGTTCAAAGTTTTCTGTTAGTAATATCGAAGAACGAAAACATTCGGTTCATTCTAAATACCATATAGATAGATTTAAGGTATAAAATTACAGGCAATACTGATTTTTTTTAACCTAGAAAATACGATTATTTAATTTCATAAAATGACACCAAATAAAATATTCGTATTTTCTTGGTTAAAAAACGCATTAGTATTTCCTGTAATTTTATATATTAAATATATGATATTTAGAATAACTCAAATGATTTCATTTTTCAATATTACTAACCGAAAAATTTTAACATGTATTTAAACCTATCCTGACGACCCGGGAGTGCTAAAGCCGCCACATACTTCATTAAAATTTCTTTGGGTCAAGATAAAACATTGTTAGAGAACGTGTTTTAATATTAAATATTAAGTTGTACATGTTGAGTTTCACTATTTTTTTTTCTAAAAAAATATGTTAAATGAAAATATCGAATTTAGAAATTCGCTATTTCAAACTGAAAATATTTTAAATAATAAATAAATGTGTAACTATGACAAAATGAAGATTTTGTTATTATTATAATAATGTTTTCTACATTTAACAATACAAATATGAGTAAGTATTTTGTAGTCTAATTTTTCCGTAGAGACCATCGTTTTTGAAATAAAGGGTATCAAAAAAATTTTTTTTCGGTTTTTGAAAATATGATAATTTACTCCAAGATATTTTAGTTACCGTGTAGAAAAAACGAGTTAGTCAAATAGATGCAGCCTAACATATTGGTATTTAATACCAAATATAAATATTGACTAATAATTTTTAGTTTCAGAAAAAAAGACAAATATTTTTCGACATCTTATATCTCGAAAACAAAAACCCCAATGGAAAATGGATGCTCATACTAATTACAAAATAACTTTATTTTGTTGACATCTAACAGTTGTTAAAGTTATTAGTAATAAACTGAATCACCCTGTATATACAGGGTGACTGGTAGATCGACGTATTTCTTTGAGGGCGTGTTAGTAGAGATCATTTGCAATGGATTTAACCATTATATGCATTATGCAAAACCTGATGCAGACATTATAACCTACTATTTGCTAATATTTGTATAAATACCTTTAAAAGCCCATACTTGGGATACGTTGTTTTTTTCTTAATGAGAATAAAAAATTTAAGATCTCAGTGTTTTACTGAAAATATGTATAGTACGGTTACCTTAAAATTTTAAGTTGTCTCACTATATCTCTGGATGATCAACATGAGTTAAAAGAAGATGATTTTGTTTATCGGTTTCAGTTTTGCGATGAGTGATTAAAGATGTACAACAGAAATCAAGATATTGTTAAAAACACCTTTCTCCAACGAATCGACTTTCTGTCTATGTGGTATTGTAAGCATACAAATTTGTAACTACTGAACACAGCAGAATGCACAAGGGATAATGAAATAATATACATAACGTCACCAGAAGATAAATGTATGTTGTGGTGTTGTAGATCACATAGTTGTGGGTTCTTACTTTTTTGAAAGCCCTCTGAATGGTGAAATTGACTTTTTCCAGGAGCTAATTCTTGCACTAGCAATCCTATTTACAAGCGAAGACGAGAAAGTGTCCAGTGGCCAGCAAGATAACTGGACGTAACCTTATTGGACTATTTTCTTTGGGGCTAAATAAAAGCAAAGTTTACATAAATAGACCTGCAAATTTAAAAGATTTAAAAAGGAGAATTAGACAAGAAGGTCATCAGATACTGATGTAATTGATAATGATCAAAGTGAGTTTGTTAGTCGATTACAATGTTGTCAGAAATTAAACGCAGCACATTTTGAACATTTAACCACATTATTTTTTAAAATGATAGATACACGCAAAAATTGAAAGAAAACTTATATGAATTGTTGTGAATTTCGAAACCTATTCATATTGGCATACACATAAACAATGTTATATTGTGCTCTTGACTTCTCCGGCACCAAGCTGGAGACGATTAATTTAAATCAAGCTTCTGATTAACTTCAATATCCTAAAAATATAGAGCGGTAAACTTTCAGATTCACTGCATATTAAAACGTTTATAAAAAATTATACACAAATTACGACAAAACCAAGAGCAGAAAAAACTTAAACTGTTGTTTATGGTAACATTGTGGTTGCTATAGATTTAAGGTGTTGCAATACATTTTTGGAACCACTACTAGATAGTTATTTTCTGCTTGTCAAGAGAATAATTTTAAACGTCAAATTAATAATTTTCCTTAAAATTTTTAATTTTAAACTGGCATAGATAAAATATTGTACGAAACACGTGTGATAACTGATAACGCCTTATATTAGTATACTTGTGTGGTTACACAACTCGTGCTACGCACTCGCTGTATAACTTCGACACGTGTACACTAACAAGGCTGTTATCGCATTTGTATCGTAAATATCTATTATAAAAGTGTGTAGTATACCATCTCTTAAAATTTCAATACAAATTTTAATATCAAGGATAAGCTCTAAAACCGCCATAAATTCTTATTAAAGAGGGATGAAGGAATTAGGGAAAATTAGTTTTATATAAAACTCTAAAAATACTGCGTAAGCACCTACTGCTGAAAACGTTAATGATTGATTTATTTTATTGCCCACAAAATCTCACAGAAAGAAGTTCGTTTAAATTATAAACAGGGTGCTCAATTTTACCCTCATTAAATCTGGTATTTTGGTATATAAATGATTAAAAAATTAAAACGAATTGCTTGCTCGATTGAAAAGAGTTTCCTCTGATTTGTGTATGATTCATCCGATTTATCTGAAATTTCCGTTTCAAAAAATTCTAAAATTAATCTGGACTTAGTTGTTTAAATCATTGAGTAGCAAGCATATTAAACGGAGTACTTCATTTCCCACATTAAATGATATAACTAAGTCTACTAACTGTTTGTTGTTATCATTTTGCTGTATTTAGATTAGTAAAATTATTCTATTACACCGCGCCGCGATGCACTTTCACGAACGTTGCAGCAACATCCATTTTACACAGAGAGCTCCGTCCACATTGCATGTTGCTGCAACATTTGCGAATGCGCGGTGCCCTTGATCTGGACGCACCTTAATAATATTGGCAATTCAACAGAATGATTAACATTACCAATTATAGGACTGCACATCAAATAACAAACCAAACAAAAATTATTCATGTGTACACAAACTAAAACTACAAGAAATAAAACAAACTATGTTAAACTAAGAATGAAAAAAGTTTATGTAATTGTTGTCATTACGCACTATTAATAATTTTTCTAAATAGGGAATCTGGATGAAATCCCAGAGACGGATTTTAATCCTAATACTATAATAGTAATAACATAAATTAAAAAAATAATAATAAAATTATTATTGGGTATTATACAGTGTGTCCGTAAAGTATGGAAAAATTTATTATTTCTTAAATTAAAAATGTTTAGAAAAAATCCTCGGACAAGTCGATTTTTAATTTCAATTGCGCACCTTATCCTTTATTTTATTTTTTTTTGTTAGGACGTCATCACTGTTGCCGTTATCACGTCATCGATATTTTTTTAAATGGAACACGCTGTGTATTTCTCCATTTTTGGATTGGGAATTAACAGCTGATTTCAAAAAATGTATCACGCTTAGGATCTAAAAGTTAAATAAGTTGGAAGATGCGGCTATCTTGAATATAAGAATTTACTCATATTTCATATTTTGTTTGAACAAATAATATTCACTAGAACTAACAGTTAATAATGAAAACAATTTATAGTAAATGTTCGAATTGTACTCTTTGTTGTAGCTGACAGTACCCTAAACAATGAATAAAGTGTTGCTGAACCTTGTCTATACTTTCCTGAGGAATGTTGATGATTTCTGTTCAAATTCTCTCTTTTAATTCGACAATGTTTTCTGGTTTGGTTTTATAAACTAAGTTTTTTAGATGACCCCACAGGAAATAATCTAATAGATTGAAGTTTGGTGACCTTGGTGGCCATTCGATGGGTCCACGTCTACCAATCCACCTGTTCATAAATATTTGATCAAGATACCTTCGAACGTCTGTTTTATAATGAGAGAGCCGCACCATGCTGTTGATACCACAGACTTTCGTCAACTTTTACAGGATTAATTCTACTTGGGAATAAATTTAATAACACTGGGATATGATAGACCATTAAAAGTTATTGGAGATATACCCTTTACAGTTCTATCGAAAATATAGGATCTAATGATTCTATTTCTTACAATTCCCGCCCACATATTTACCTTTAGTGGATACTGTGTGTGCTGCTCCCGCATTCATCGAGGATTTTCCCTTGCCCAGTATCTACAATTCTGACGATTCACTTCACCATTTAATTTGAAAGTGCATTCATCAGAGAAAATAACATTTTTTATCAGAAGAGGATCACTATTGCACATATTCATCATTATTTCACAAAATTGTATCCTCCGATCTGGATCATCATCACTTAGTTCTTGCACAAGCTGAATCTTAAATGGATGCTATTTTTCTCATTTTAAACTGTATATACTAATGTTTAAGTAACAGTATAATCGCGACTAACTTGGCGAACGCTGGTATGTGGATTTTCTTTAATAGCCAGTAAAATATTTAATTTTGCATCCTCGTCAACATATGGGCGACCCATTTTGGGTAAATCTTCCACCGTAGAAGTATCTAAATTTTTTCAATTTTACTCACTGTCGATTGAGTTATGGGTCGTTCTGGATATTTAGTATTAAATAAATTACATATTCCTTGTTGAGTTTGCATCCTATTACCTTATCCAATCATCGTAAGAATTTCAATTATCTGCTTTACAGATACACTCATGTTATAAATTAAAATAAATCGACAACAATTATTGAGGGTAAATAATTATTAAGTGATTCACTGTCTAAGACGATAATGATAAAGCAAAAAAAATAAACAAAAAACTAGCCTGCTTCAGAAATTATTAAAAGATTTTATTTTACTTTTTTATTTGTCTTTTTTTAAATGGCCGTATCCTCCAACTTATCAATTTTAGACCCTAAGTATGATACATATTTAGAATTAGCTGTTGATGCAGAATCTAAAAATATACAAGGTGTTCCATTTAAAAAAATATCGCTGACGTCGCAACGGAAACAGTGATGATGTCATAACTAAAAAAATAAAGGACAAGGTACGCAATTGAAATTAAAAATCGACGTGTCCGATTTCTAAATATTTTCGATTTAAGAAATAATGAATTTATTCCATACTTTACGGACACATTGTATAATCATTCTATTAAATCTACTATGAAAACAATACCAAATACCTTTAGTTTCTTAAATTTTATAGTATCGTCTTATCTGAATGTGCAAGTATAAAAGTTTTAGGTAGATAATAAATCAAGCACACTTCAAATTCATTTTATCGCAGAAACAATTAAAACAACTACTCAATCTAAAAGCAAGGTTGCATTGGAATAAATAATAGTGTTTTTGTATTTAATATTGAAAAATAAAAATAAATTTCCTCTTTTTGGTAAAAATTTAAAATATAGAGTGGAATGAAAAAACAATAACGCTGAAAAAAAATTTTTTTTTGCTAATTATTATTTGCTACTTTTACAAAACTTATTATAGATAAGCACAACATATATCTTTTTAAACAATTATTTTTCCGGTTATTTGCCAAAACGCTGAAAATTAGATTACAAAAAAGATAATATATACATTATGTTCAGTGTGAGTGACTCAATGTTATTTTTAATTCCAACTATTCTGTTCAGTAAAACCAAAAATAAATAAAACAAAAGGTACTATGATAAGTTTTGTAAAAGTAGCAAATAATAATTAGCAAAAAAAAAAAAAAAAAAAAATTTCAGCGTTATTACTTTTTCATTCCACTCTATATTTAATATTGAGATTAAAAATAAAAACTTTTACATTTAAGAAATAACGGAAAACATATTAGTAGTAATAATAACAATAATAATATTTATTACTATTGTTATTCGAATTGACATTATTTGGGATATTTACCAACCCAATAGCATTAAGATACATACACGACAAGAACGTGGTGCTGGTACAAATTTGACATCACCTCTTCAAACCCTCTTCTCAATCAGTCAGATGTTCCTAAGAATAGATGGGATTAAAGAAGAGCTCTTCTTTCTTAGCACGCAGCTGTTAAAAACCAAAAGGACCAAGAATTGGTTATACCGCAGGAAAATTAGCACATTCTACCTTTGATAATCGTCACCTAACCTGTTCGAATGAAGTAGCTGATTATACTTCAAGTGTCTGATGCAGTTAGTCATGAATCTACCGTGATTCGAACGGTAGACACTGATGTTTTTGTACTGACAGTAGCTGTGTTCCACGAATTGTAGTTAAAAACACTTATGGATTGCATTTGGGATAGGCAAAATCTTTTCTTATCTACCAGCACACGAAATTGCTAAGGGCATCAGTCTTAGGAAATCACTTTCACTACCATTGTTTTACGCTCTAACAGAATGTGAAACTACATCGTCATATCATGGCAAGGACAAATGAATAGCTTGGAGAACTTGGAATGGTTTCGATAACCTAACTGAAGCTTTACTTCAAATTAATCCAAACGTGTAGTAAAACCCGTTGCTTTGTGATACAATTCGTCGCTTTCGAGATAATGTCGAAATTTTGATGACAATTTTGAAGCCATAACGACCAAACCATTTTTTCTGAACAGCACTATGTCCTATTTTGTTCGCCTCAAAAGATTGTCCGCGTTCACCCAATTTCAGTTTAGTATCACAATCTGAACGATTCTTGTAAAAGTTCAAATTAAGCAATTTCACTATTATTACTATTTCTAAATCTACTTCCACCATTTGTTTTAATTTTCCTTAGATATCAGCTTCATAAAAAACTACAGTTTCTTCTGCAAATTATAAAGTTGCATACCCATATTTAACAACTTATTGTGATAATTCGGTGACAAAATCAGACCATGCAGAAAATGATAATTTCTTAGATGACCAAAAATTTACATATTTTGTTTCTGATTTTACATATAACTGCAACAGAGATCATTATGCGATTCTTTATACCTATACCTGTGACTTCTAACATGGCTAAATTCTATAATCAACAAATCAAAGGTAGGGTATTTATTAAAAATTCGTAACAAAAATTTGCAAAAAAAAAATTTTTTTTCTTTTAAAAATTTTTTCCCCATTTTAAAAAAAAAAACCTGGAGAAGGTTTCATAAGCTGCTTAAATTGAATGTAAAGGAATAAATAATTGGAAAAGGAAAGATCTGTTAAGAATTCATTTAATTTTAAAGAAAATGTGCAATAACATTATATTAAATAAAAATAAACAAAAAAGCAAGAAGAGGGTGGGAATAAAAAGAAATTAAAGGAAAATTTACTATCATGCTGAGGACTGAATACACAAGATAGGCATAACTATAAATTTATCAGCAAGCAATAAAAATAAAAAGACATAATAGCAACCTACAAGCTTTAACTCTCTTTATCAATCACTTGGTGAGACAGAATGTGATTTCCATTTTTATTCGGTTAGTTGGCTTATTAAACTATATCTACAATCAAATTAAATCAAAGCATTGATATTTAAATAATACAAAAGATATTTGTCACGAAGGAATAAACCCGTGTCTTATTAAACAGTTACGAGCATCATGTGAAAAGAAACATTATTAATTCAGCATGCGTTGTTCCGACTGCGGAATAACAATTGGAGCTTTTCTCGGCTTACTTGACCAGTACTTGTGGCAATATCAGTCACCAGTAGATAGTCTTTTACAACCGTTTAGCTTTATACAAAACTTGATGTAGTTACGTACAATACTTAAGCTTCTAACTTTATTTTCTCATTTGTGTTATCTACCTATTACAAATAGATTTAGGTGGATTAGCTTTTGGACATTAATTGTCTGAAACTTTTCATTAAAACAAAGTATTTGGTATTAAAAAGGGGTTTTCTTTTTTATTTTAAACTTAATGTATTGTAAGTATAGATCATATTTGTCTATAATGATTAATGAATACTGCAATTACCTTATTCTAAACATACACACGTACGAAAAAAATGTAAGGCTTTAAAATAATATATATTGATCATTCTACGTGGTCATTATTTTATTATAAAATAATTTTATAATAAATTAATAATAATAATAATAATTTCCACGCGGTGCATCCTGGACAGGCAGGGGCAACTCTGCCTGACAAATGTCGGCCGGGGGTACCAAGGCTAACCACCTAGTACCCCTACTACTTCTGGTTGAGTATGACTTGAGAAGAAAGGCCACTCACGATCGACAGCAAGCGGATGAGGGTCAGAGACAGGCGAGAGTGGACTCATCACATGGTCTCAACAACGACGAAAATGGCAATGTAAACGGACGCTTTAAGCAGACGAGGGAACTTCGAGATGACTTGCTGACCTGCCGAGAGAGTAGCGAACCTGAGCGAAAGGGAATACATGGGTCGAATGCATGAACTTTGGTGCAAAATGCATCCAGAGCATCGCGCCTTCACTCAACAACGTTTGAGAGATCAAGTATCCTTCCTGCGCAGGACAGATTACGTAAGGGCACCCCGTCAGCTGGAAGAATTGCCAGCCGTAGTCCCACCGCGGCAATTAGCAGCTGATGGGAAACATCTTCTAGAGTTCACCGATGTAGACTTAAGGACGAGGGTTAGCTTTAACGTCAAGGCTAACCTAAAGCCACAAGACCTGGTTAGAATGGACGAGGTCAACGATGAGGAACTTCCAGAAGATGCAGACATCTGGCAAATCAACTGTGCCGTGTACAACGCCGCGAAAGAACTCGTTCCCCGTGAGAGGTCAACCAATCACGGGGTCGAGAAAGCCAAGCGGCGTGTACAAAAAAATCGAGTGCAAGATACACTCGGTTAGACAACACGCTTCTTGGATCCAGAATGTGATGGAATACAAGACCAGTGGTAGAGTATTTACTCTCAGAATCCGGCGTATATCCGCCGGATTAAGACGTCAAAACCATACTCTAAATATGGTGCGAGTCTAGACGTGATGATTACCATCAAGCAGCACTGTCTAGATAGGATCCAGGCGCTTATGGCTACCAACAAAATGTTGAGGAGGAGAATGAGGTATATGGAGCAAAAATTTGTTCCGTACAAATCTTTCCCATCTTTTTCAAGAGCCACAGCGTGTTGTAGATAATCCGCCGACTGATGTCGAAATCTTCTGGAAAGGAATCTACTAAACGACGTGTCCATTCAATAGCGACACTCCAGCAATTTCACACTTCGAGGCTCTGTGCCACGAATATCTTGAAGAACCAGAAGAAGTGTGCCCGGCAATCATTACGGAAGAAGTCCAACAAGCACTTGTTGGTACCAAGAACTTTGCAGCCCCGGGTCCAGACGGCATTAACAACTGGTGGTGGAAGAAATTTCCTTCCACTCACCGCCGTCTGGAGCGAGTTTTCAACTCATGGTTGAACGAGGGACAGCAGATTCCGGACTAGTTCGTTGAGGGACGTCCTGTGCTTATCCCCAAAATGGGGGATCTTTCCGACTCGAAGAATCATAGGCCGATCACTTGCCACAACTCCTGCTACAAGATATTTACACGTATGTTATATGCTAGGACACTGAGGTCTGTTGATCCGGTATTCCAGCAGATACACGAACAGCGTAATGCCAAGAAAGGCATGGCAGGTTGCAAGAACAGCCTGCTAATAGACTGCTGTATTATACAGGATTCTGTGTAATACAAGCGGAATCTATCGATGGCCTGGATTGATTACCGCAAGGCATTTGATACAACATCGCATGAGCTATTGTTGCACTTTCTCGAATGTCTTGCAGTACCAACACCACCAGTGAGATGTATAAAACCGCTGCTGCCACTCTGGAGGACCCGCTTCACCATAACATCAGGTGCACAGAGGGTCACGACAGAGCAGGTGGCATTTAGGAGAGGAGTTTTCCAGGATGACTCCCTGAGTCCACTCTTCTTCTTCAGCTCACTGCTACCGTTGTCTGTTGTGCTCCGCCAAACCCGCGGATATCAATGTGAACTACCCAGTCACCGGAGGCATAAGGTCACCCATCTATTTAATATGGACGACCTTAAACTTTATGATTCCGGAGAATGCGAATTACAAAACGCTCTTAGGGTGGTCGAAGAATACACGCGGGCAATTGGTATGGAGTTCGGGTTAGACAAATGTGCAGTCGTCCACCTCAAGAGAGGACGATGTGGGGAATTCCCTGAAGATGCGCAGTTCGCAGACGGAAGCATCCGAAGACATTTGGATGCCGGAGAGACCTATACATATCTGGGTGTGTAACAAAGGCACATCTATGATGTAAAACAAATGAATAATTTTCTCTTGGTAATTACAGACACCATCTCTGAACGATTTGTTTTTCCGAACTTTTGGGGAAGAACACGGTATCTACAACTAACATGCTTGCCGATTCTGCTCTACTCCGTTGGAATAGTGAAGTGAGCGGTAGATGAGCTGCACCAATTAGACAGAGATACCCGCAAGGTGATGAATAATCACAGAAGTATTCATCTTAGATCATCCCTTCCTCGTGTATACCTCCCACGTCAATGGGGGTCAAGGACACTTGGGTCTGAAGTGAACGCATGGCAGAGTAGTATTGAGTATGGCATGTAACATTGTCAGGAGCTCAGAACCCATCCTACGGTTTGTAAGACATCACGAAACTGTAGGAGTAGGAGCAGGATTGTTCAAGGAAACAAAAAGAGCCGCAGACGAACTTGGTCTCGCATTTGACATAAGGCGAGAAGGCCGGCGAGGTGCTAATGTAGAATCAGTCACTGCGCTTCAGCCAAATCGTCCGAGAGCCCGAATCAGAGCTACTAAAGAGGAAAAACTGTTTCGGCAGAATGTCGGTAAACCCCAGCATGGTTTCTTCCATAAGAACATAGAAACACAGGATTTATCGAGCAGACTGCCATTCGCATGTTTAAGGTCGGTCCAGCTTAAGTCAGAGACTAATACATTATGGCCTTCCAGAATGGTGTCTACCGTAGCCGCTTGTGGCGTGTAGAGGTTTCTGATATCAACTGCAGGATCTGCCGTCAGGCATCGGAATCGCTCATGCACTTACTCTCTGCATGCCCCATATATTACCCCTAAAGCACTCGTACGGGGTAAACCAGACACTAGTGCAGCCTTACGTCCTCGGATATCCTGAGTCCGTTGTCGAGAACGGGAAATGTTTCATTTATTAGAACTACTCGTTCTCGACTGTCAGGCTAATCCAAGCCAATAAGCCCGACATAGTCCTCATCGACCATCAAACCAAGGTGATGTATGTCATCAAATTTTCGGCCCCTGCCGAGAAAAACATCACAATGAAGTAGGAGAAAAAGCGGACCAAATATCGCAATCTCCGGTACGAGCTCCAAGTGCTGTACCCAGGCTATTCAGTCAAGATGATCATCCTAATAATCGGAATACTCGAAAGAATAAAGCCTACGCTGCTCTCGGAATTGAAAACCATACCGGCCTGCCAAAAATCAGCCGAGCGGTTGGCAGGCCAAATGAAGAAGGCGGTCATTCTGGATTCTCTCCGCCTTCTTAGGGCACACGATTCTGGTATCTATATTCACTAACCTTGCGGGATGTAGGGAGTGTCTGTAGTTAATTCGCAGGCGCGACTGTTGTGAGACATTGGAGGCCACGGGAGGACTGTCCGACATCTGTTATTCCGAAAATAATAATAATAAGATAATTATTGTCCTCATTTTCGTAAAAAACATATTTTTTTATTTTCTGCAAATATATGTAGTGCGGTCATAATATTTGAAACTCAATAAAATTGTTAAAATTTAATAATTGCTCAAAATGTCCTAAATGATAAAAAAATTGTTGTAGCACATTACGAACAGCTTCTGACGAATTCGCTGTTTCAGTTCCTCAGTATTTCGTGTCTTATAATGAAAAACTTTATTCATCACGTAATCCCACAACAAATCTAGGGGTGTCAGACCTTCTCATGTCGATGGCTAGTCAATAGTTCCCCTTCTCCAAATTTATCTATTTGAAAATACTTCATTTTTGTATCTGTTTACAGAAACTTCATAATGAGGTGTGTCACCATCTAGTTAAATGTTTAGTTATGTAGGTCCGGTTCCTGGTTATTTGGAAACAAAGCTAGGAAGCAAAGGAAATGCTAGAACGACATCATTTTTTAAAAGGTCCAAATACCGGTCCCCATTTAAAGTTCGAAAAAAAAACACAAAAACACAGATGACGTTTTTGCCGACGATTCCTGCTACACATTTATTTTTGAAGAGAACTGTGTGTTCTTCTTTTACATCCAGTGTGGATTTCCTGTAGCCTAGTAATGATAATTCTGTGTATTTACATTATCATTTAAGCAAAACGTGGATTCGCCTGAAATAACAAGTTTTCGTACAAAGATAGGATCTGCCTGAGACATTTTGTTAAATGTTTAAAAATTTCTCTTTTTGGTCAGAATCACTATCCGTAGCTCTTAGTTAACTTGCGTTTATATGGATGGCATTTACGTTTATGTAAAGTGTTTGAAACTATTATTTTCGCAATGTTTATGTCTAATACCAATTGCCGACTTGTTATTTGAAAACTTCCTCATGCTGTTATTAAAACATCTAGTTGTACATCATCTACTATCATACTATAGGACGGCTACTTTTGGTGATATTTGATTAAAAGAGTTTAATGTATGTTTTATTTTGTTAAGAATTTTTGTATAAAAAATTAACGGGGTCTTTTGAATCGATGTATTAATATGATATTTTTTGTTTACCAGCCATATTAAACGCGATAGCGTTTGAGGCGCCGGCGGCAAGTATGGCTTTTATTCGTTTTCAGTTCTTTGTTTAAATACGGGCAAGAGATAATATAATTTGTTTACCTGTCGCCGCCGGTATCTTGAAGCCACTTTTAATACGGTAGTTAAGCAAATCTTATAATAGTTTACACGTGTGCGTACTATAGTGCTGACACTAATATTTCCGCTGCTATACATTTCTGCCAATAGCTTTTAGCCCGCTGGTGTACTGGCCCAGATTAGTTTTAGAAAGAACTTGTCGAGAACTTTGGCAATTAATTCTTCAACAAATATAACAAATAAAGACTGAATAGAAAGAATTAGTATATGTTTAAGTTTTGGACTTAAGTAAAGCTTTTGTTATGTGTCGCACAATATTTCAGGAAAAAATTAAGTTTCTATAAATTTTCCGGAAATAACATAAATTTGATCTTGTCGTATCTCACCTAAAGATCTCAATTTGTTAAGTTTAATAATAATAATTAAAATTTATTAAATACCTATTAAATTTGGTGTTCCGCAAGGTTCTGTTCTGAGGCCTGTATCATTTCTTATTTATGTCAATGCTAAATACTAATGAATTAGCGAAATTCACTCTTTTTGTAGATTAGACAACTTTGGATCACTCCCATAGGGATGCCACAGTTCTGTTATCCAGGGCTCGGAACACTTTATATACAGTTGAAGATTGGTTTTTACCAATGAGTTAGTTCTGAATAAAGATAAAGCTGAAGCAATGATTTTTAGTTTAAGACAACAATCCCCAAATATGAATTCCTCTAATTGTGTCATATTTTTGGGCTTTACTTTAAATAATAAATTAACATTGAATAAACACACAGAATTGATCTACAAAAATGTATTGTGTAACATTTTCTTATCGCGCAGTTTGGCAAACGGGCAACAAAATTAATAGCATATCATCCACTGATTCAGTCTTCTTTAACGTATGCTATTTTGGTATGGTGACATTCGGCATTTTTTTTTTAATTCAAAGAAAGGCTATACGGATAATTGCAGGATTGGCAGACAGAGGGGATTGCTAGGATGTTTTTATAAATCTAAACATACTTACTTTGCCTTGTATATACATATTGCAATGTTCCCTTTACATAAATGAAAATAATTACGTATCCAACAAGTAAAAAAAAATAAGATTAATATAGATCTTTTGCGATTAGCGAAGATTAGGAATGGGACAAAATATTATATAATACAATCTTAAAGTGATGCTGAAGGGTGTCCAAGTATTTGAATGCAAACGGTATAAATTTGTAATTAAACGATTTTTGCTAGAAAATGCATTCTATGATTTTAACGAATTCTTATCAACTAATTTTTCCCAAATATTTATACCCCTGTTTGTCTTCATATTAAAGTGCATTACATTATGTTTGTTTACATTAATTTTTTATTGTTATTTATCTATGATAACCTGTTAGTTTTTATAATATTTTTATTATATTTTGTATGCTCCTGACTTATCATTTTCGCAGCCACGTTAGAGTTCCAACTCTCGTAATTAGGTGTAATGTTTATCACTTCTAGTTTTTTAATTTCTGCTTGCAACTACGGCTATAATAAATTACCTGCTCCGAATTATTAGAATTTTAAATATTCACAACTTTTTGTTAACTTTTTTCTTATGTAAGTTATTTAGCTCTATTGAAAAATGATTTAATAAATTTCATTTTCATTTAAAAAAAAATATTCAATGACTTCATAATTTATTTTTAATATTACTGATTAATTGTGAATATATCTCAAAAAAATGTAGTTTTATTTAAATCATTACATTATACTGGTTCAAGCGATTTCCACCTTGAATATTTACAAATTTTTCTATATTCACTGCCTTTATTTTGGATATTATGTCATATATTATATAACGCATAATGCATGTATTCGTCAAAGAGCTGCCATATATTCACTTAATAACAGGGCCAACAGGGGATGTTTTCAAAGAATGATATTCTTGAAGAATAATGAATTGCCTACGGATATGTGGATAAATCAGTTGTATGTGGATATATCATTATAAAAAAAAACCAACTTGACACGGAGATCGTTGGGATGATTGGTAAGGTGGAGACTATTACGCCCTCTTGGGTCTAGATGACATATTTACTACCATCCCTTCTTTAGCTTTCTCATTCTATTCTGTACACCCAGAGTAAATTTTATGTAGCTTCTTTACTAGTTTGTTACGCAAAATGACTCCGATTGTATTTACCACTACACTGATTTTTTTTTGTGTTAGAAGTTAACATGTGCACTAGTAACTACTATTTTAATAATTATTGATACAAATCAAAACGTATTTTGCATCCTTATCTCAAAAATATAAAGCTTTTCTCAATATTTCAACAGATTCATTCACTGTAAAAAAAAAGTAGGTGGTAGTAGTTAACAGTTTTCAAGTAATGATCAAATTAATGAAAACAAAATTCCTAGAAATACGTATTTACAAATTTTTATTTATATTTTAGCAAAAAATAAATTATTATGCACTTTTTAAAATATCAATCAGCAGAAGTGTTACACGTAAAAAACATCAAATGTATTAAAATATTTTAAATGTTATGATTTTATCATTTCTTTAAAACTTAATATTGATATTTTTTTTGTGGGGATTTCGGTCACGTATAACTAATTTAATTTTTTTTCTAACGTTTCGGTTTATTACACCATCATCAGAGAACTACAATTAATACAATATTTTAAAAAACATAGTTATGGTTATTGTACATAAAAATTTACTTACACTATTAATTATTAGGAATTTATTTTAAAATTTTTTGTTACATGTTGTTTGGTTGTCTGTTTTAACGCATGTTAAAGTTACAGAGATAACGTTGGAATGTATATGGTTTATTGTGGGTGTTTGGCTTAAACAGTGCATATATAATAAGATATTTTATTTCAAGAATTATTATTTTGTATCGGTCAGATGTAAAAATTGATTTCATGTTGTAATATACCCCAATCATTTAATTAAGTTAAAACAGGTTTCGCTTAAATTTTCTATATCACTGCGATTATTTATGGCGTTGGTATGTCTTTTTTATTTGCAGCATTTCATGTATGTTTCTTCGGTTATAATTAGGTTCTTTTTCTAATATTTGCATGTTGTTAAAATTAAATCGGTGGTTTTGTTCCATGGCGTGTTTGACTAGTGCTGTCGTGTTTTGGTTTTGAGTTCTTATGCTATATTTGTGCGTGTATACTCTTTTATGTAGATATTGTTTAGATTGGCCTATATAGGTACCATTACAGTCGTTGCAGTCTATCTTGCATATAGTGTTAGTTTCGTCTTCGGTTGGTAGTCTAGGTTTAAGTGTTGTGAAAAATTTTTTCGTGGTATTGTATGGTTTATGGGCTATTTTTATATTGTGTTGTTTAAATACGCTTGCTATTTTTTCGGATACTGTTGGTGTGGATGGCATGGATACATATTTATTATTACTATTATTTGGTGTGTGGGTTGTTTTATTATAGGTTTTGTGTATTCTTTTTTTTATTATTGGTTCAAAAACCAATATAAACCATATACATTCCAACGTTATCTCTGTAACATAAACAAAACTTTAAGAGCCCACAAACTATGTTAAAATATCTCAGTTGCGTTAAAACAGACAACCAAACAACATGTAACAAAAAATTTTAAAACAAATTCCTAATAATTAATAGTGTAAGTAAATTTTAATGTACAATAACCATAACTATGTTTTTAAAATATAATATTAATTGTAGTTCTCTGATGATGGTGTAATAAACCGAAACGTTAGAAAAAAAAATTAAATTAGTTATACCTGACTGAAATCCCCACAAAAAAAAAACTAACAATATTAATTGATATTAACGGTCAAGAGAAGAATATATATATATATATATATATATATATATATATATATATATATATATATATATATATATATATATATATATATATATATATATATATATATATATATATATATATATATATATATTTCTTTAAAACGATATCAGTCACCTTGCACAAAAAAGTGACAAATATAATATTTCACTGCAGCACTCAAATTGTTTGTTCACAGATAAAATTAGAAGTAATGGATCACTTTCTCCACAGTCTGTGGCAAACCGATTCATTAATCTTTGACTATTTGAACAAATAGTCCCATTAGTTTTAATAGCAGTGGTGGAAAGCAATTTTGGAACAGGAGTCGCATAATATTACAGTGTCATTTTTTCGTACAATTTTTTTATAAAAAAAAGTAGGAAAATATATGAAATGTTATGTGTTTAATCAACTAACGTTTCTTTAACATAAAATATAAATTATTGTCTTATATTAAATGGAAATATTTTTTATTTTAACGTAGGTAGGTTGATCCCATATGAGTAATTATTCATGATAAATCAAAAAGAAAAATTCTCATAAAATTCCTTTATTACTGTGACCGGTTTCGTGAACAATTTATAAAAATTCCTGTGTCTGATGATGTGAAGTAATTAATTTGTTCACGAAACCGGTCACAGTAATAAAGGAATTTTATGAGAATTTTTCTTTTTTGATTTATCATTTTTTATTTTAATAAATATATCATTGATATGTGATTCCAGTTTCAAATATTACCATATACAAAGATTAGATAACAGAAGAGTAACAATAACATCATTACCTTCAGACGGGTATAAAAAAATTTATATTAAAAATAATTAAATTATAATCATTATTTTTTGTTATTTTCTCCGGCTACTCACCACTTTAGTGCTTATTTTATCAATGTACACGACATTCTAAGATATAAATTCAACTTCGTTAGCGGATGGCGCTGATATCAATGTGTTACTAGTGGCGATATGGGACTAAGTTTATTATTGACACAGGATAGCTCAATATATATCATTTTAATAACTTTTGGAGCTAACCTCTTTCAATAACAAATTTGCCCCGTCACTGAAAGCACATATAGATTTCAACACTGTCCAGTTATTTAGAAACGACGACGCTGTACGTGGATTAAGATATTTGTCTTTTATTGTAAAGTCAAGTCAAGTTTTCTTATTGCAACAGTTATATAATTATTTGATTAAACATAATGCAATGTCATGAAAAAAGAAATAGAAATTATTCATTGATTAGCAGATAATATTTTGTAATTCTTATATTTAATGCCGGTTTCTAAAATGTCGTATTCACATACTTATATCGATGGATCTTGGGCCGAAACAGAAATGTCGCCAAAATTACAGACATACATTTATACATGTAAACGCATACTAACACGGAACAGATCGGAAACTACCCTAATAGCACAACTTAGTCCTATGGACATCCGATGAACGTCCTCAGCGGACACTATAGATAAATCAGGACGTCCCATGGACAGCCTTTTTTAGTCCAAAGGACATCTTATGGACGTCCTTGGGATGCCCAAATGTCACAACTTCACAACTTTGAACCATATTCGGACGTCCATACGGAACATCCGAAGGACGTCTATAATGGGACATTATTTTAATATCCCAAAATACCCATTTTAGTTTATTTTTCTTTCTTGGGTCTCACTATCACAAATCATTTTTCCAAACTTATCGATTATCTAAAAAAAATACAGATATCCAGTTATGACATTGGAAAAATAAGCCTCCGCGCTTGTTACTACATCAAAAGAATTATTCAGAGGGTGTTTTTTGACAAGTAGAACCAGACAAAAGACTTATTTTTACAGTATCACACTGGGTAACTGTATTTTTTAGATAATCAACTTTAGAATTATTCGTGGGTAACAAGCCCCAAGAAATATTAAGAGAATGCTACAAATAACATTTTAATGCCCCAGAATAAATCACATTTAGATTTGTATTGTTGTCTACTTCTATTATGCTGTCGACTTCAAAACGTTAGTAATTTAGTAGTCTTTTAGATGTCGAGTTAACCCAGCGTTAAAGAATGTACTTATGGTAATATTTTATATTATATTTCACAAAATCAAAATAACTATACAAACTACACCAAAAGCGATGCAAAATCTAGCAAATAAACTGCCAAAATCATCTATCACTTTTTCCAGAAGGACGCTTACTTAGCATTGTTGCCAAATCAAATACCTTCATTTCCCGCCACGGCATAATTTTTGTTCATAAGATGATAATAATTGTAACTGTAACATCTCTTTGTATAAAAAAAATAATAATAAATGACGATAATACCTGATACACACGATTTTATTTAGTTGTTTAGATATTATCTGTTGAATGTTGAAATTAATTGTTAAGAATTTATTATTTTTCCACTTGGCAACATGGAACATGTACGTTTCCACTCGCGCGAATTTTGAATTGCATTTGTAGCTTTCACATCATATATTAATATTATTCATTTTACGTGCATAACACATGAAGTATGCTTAATACTTTAATACAATACAATACTGTTATTATGTTATTTTTATGATCCAGATATGATTTATAGATGTTTTTACTTTTTCACTTTTTATGTAATAAATTTAATTTTTGGATTTATTGTTATCATTATGAATACATAGGACACGCCCATATACCAACTCACAAGGAAACATAACAAACCTACAAATATTTTTTTTAGGAACTAGAACCAGAATATCACCACCTAGTGGAAATAATTTGAAAAAAATTTAGTTAGTTAAATCAATCAGATCACTCTATCCCTGCAAAAAATCTATAAAACGTGAGTGTTCATCTATTCGCAAAATGAACATTTTCTACACAATTTCAAAATGTGTTCAAACAGCAACGTCCGTCAGACGTCCATTTTAAGTCCTTTGAAGTTGGTATATTAAATGTCCAAACATGGACGTCCATCGGACATCCATTTTATGTCCTTGGAAGTTTGTACATTTAATGGTCGGATACGGACGTCCTTTGGATGTCCATTTTATGTCCATGGACGTCTGTACATAAAATGGACTTAGAATGGACGTCCCTAGGACGTTGTGTGATATTAGGGTAATACTTCCGAATGAGATCGAACGGACAAAATATATCGACTGATGTCGTCTTGAAACCAACCCACTGCACAAGCTAAACATCGAAATATTATGCATATCTTAATCATATCTCAATCAATGAGTCAGTACAGCGATGTCGTTAGAAAAATGCTTAATTGTTTGTGTTGATAACTGTCTCGTTTTATGATTCGTAAGGATAATTGCATGGAAAGAAATGTCTCCAATGAATGATAAATTCTTCATTTAAACTACTGCTAGAATTACTTAAATTCGCATACTTCATATGCAATACATACGAAGTAACTAACATTTATAAACCGAATATTAATTGTACATTTATTTTACAAGCAATTATTTGTTTTCTGATCCATTATAGTGGCTGGACTAATACCTGTCCCGTCTCGTTCTGTTTCAATCTGAAATATTCGTTTGTGTTCCGTTTCGTGCTAATGAACGACAAGCATCAGAGGATAATATTTTTTAAGAAATAATTACGTTTTGAATGGTAGTACCTTGAGAATATTTTTGTAATTCGAACTAAATGTCACAGAATTTAGGTTTTTTTAGTATAACTTTTACTGATAATTTTATTTAATTAGATATTATTTATGTTCAAAATATTGTGTTTCTTTAGATTACTATTTTATCGAATTTTTCAGAAAATTTTACCTAAACGACATATAATTTACAATCACATTTAAATAATATTTTTACATTAACGAGGAAGAAAATAATTTAGATTATAACCTCTTTTCATTAAAATTTTCAATTTGATCCGATTATTTTAGAAAAATCCTTTGTGAAATATAAAAATGAATAATTTTATTATACCTAGCAGTTGGTAATAACAATATTCACGTACCGTTGGGTTCGGTAATGATCTCTAAGATTAAAACAAATGCCTGAATTAACTTTGGTCGTGCAATTTAAGGCAAATGGTTGAATTTTGCATGTTTCTCGTTTCCCTCTTTCATTAAATCGTAATCGCTAAAATCTCCGCAAACTTGATATTACATATTTTTAAAATGTCATTTTGTGTATATACACGACTGTAACAGTTAACGATTTTGATTCATAACAAATCAATGTATTGGAACAAGTCTCATTGATGTTCAGAAAAAAAAGGTTTGTGAAGCTGCAGTAAATATACAGAAATATAATTAATTAATTATTAATTATTTTGTAACATAACATATACACATTTATAGTCGTAAAAAAACTGACATATAGCTATATAGTTTGTTTGCAAGGAATTTTAAATAAATTGGACTTCATTTGATATTACGACTTATGCAACCAACACCTCTTAAAGTCACAACAAAATCATTATATTTATTCATGTTCGAATATCATCCTTGCAGCAGATTGCACGAAATGGAAAACGATAAGAGAGTCCTATGTCCGACGGTGGACAAGCCAAGTTGTTTAAAAAAACGTTAATTCGTAAAAGTGAGGTCAGGAGAATGTGGTGGCCAGTTTGCCAATACATTTATTTGAAAATATTTGATGTAAATGATGTCGGACATTTTAAAGTAAAATATGAAGATATTTCGTCATGCATAATGGTAAAGTAATTCCGGTAAATCATCCATTAAACCATGCAACACATTTTGAAGAAATTGTAAATAACTTTCGCCATTTGATGATATGATCATGGAGCCAACAACAAATTTACCAAAAATGCCCACATGTTAATCCCAAATAGTAGTATAGTAGTGTCGATTCTGGTGCACCGACTACCAGCGTCCTGTTTTCATGTTAGTATCGCAGGAGTGTTTTACCTATACAGTTGGCCTAAATCTAAGATAATAGCTAAAAGGATGGCGCTAAAATTATATATCTGACCAATAAGAGCATTTGTTTTTACAATGATAAAATGGCTGCTAATAAGTGGTCAGCAGTTAAAACATGCTATTTTAGCAGTTTTTTAAGCATTTCTAGCTACTATCCATATACTAGCAGCCATTTTATCTTTATAATAATAAACGTTCTCATTTGTCATATACATGCTCGCTCCACCCTCTTAGCTATTATCTTAGATCTAAGCCTATGGTGTAGTTCAAACGTTCTTAACTTCCTCACCCCCGATGTGTTAAATTCTATGATCGTCCTCGTATACGCCCCCAGGTCCAATGATGATAATGGGGACGGGATGTTCATAATCGGTATGCTAGATTATTAATACCTACCGGTACCTACATTATTAATAGCATAATAAGATTGCAGTGTTTTCCGCCACAGTGGAAGATGGCTGTGGTGGTCCCATTTCTAAAACCGAACAAAAATGCACAAGACACTAATAATTATAGGCCGATATCGCTGCTAAATTCGATGAGCAAAATCGCCGAAAAAATCATTCTACGAAGGCTAAATAAAATTATAAACAAAAAACAACTTATTCCAGACAACCAGTTCGGTTTTAGAGGTGGGCACAGCACGGCTCTCGCACTGTGCAGAGTCGTGCAGGACGTCACGGAAAGTTTTAATAAAAAACAGTCTACTGTTATGCTTCTGTTGGACATAGAAAAAGCCTTTGACACTGTTTGGCATTCAGGGCTCCAATACAAACTTAAAGAAATTGTCAAACTGCCAATCATTTTGTCACATTAATTAAGAATTATATTAGCGACAGACGGTTTAAAGTAAGAGTCAACGATGCAGTGTCGTCGCTCAAAACGGTCCAAGCAGGAGTGCCATAAGGTACCGTCCTATCCCACATCCTTTTTAACATGTACATATCCGATATCCCTACTTATCCTAATACGAAAAGAGTACTATACGCAGATGACACTACAGTATATGGACAATATTTTTACGTAGAGACGGCGACACAGAAAGTACGGTACCATACAAACAAACTCACGGACTACTACAAAATTTGGAAGATAAAACTTAACGAGGACAAGACCGAGACAATAACACTAACCAGGAAATTTACCAATATTAAAACAATAAATAAACTTAAAATTAATAACAGGACAATAACAGAAAAGAACACCGTAAAATACTTAGGAATTACATTGGACAAACGACTTAGATTCAAACAACACATAACGAACACAATAAACAAGACGTACGGAACACTAAGCAGATTCTACCCTATAATTAACAGACGAAGTATACTAACAACGGACAATAAACTTTTACTGTACAAAACGATACTAAGACCGACATTAACGTACGCTTGTGCTGCCTAGAGCCAATTTCAGACACACAATACAAACCACTACAAACGACCCAGAACAAATTACTTAGACTACTTACAAACTCAAACCGATACATACGTATAGAAGACTTACATAGACAGACAAACATCGACTACATCCAACCGCACATATACGAGACTGCAAATAAATTTTTAAAAACCAACATACAAACATCACGAATAACTAGGGACATGACTCACCTAAGAAGCTACGATGACATACTACACACACACAAATACATACACGAAAGACTCCCACTGTACAACGAACAGAGATAACCTAACTGACATACGGACAACTCACAATGACACAACAGATTCCCATCCCTCCACCCCTCCTTCCACCAAACACACAACACACGTATAAACAACCAACAACTATAACCCACAAATAAAAATAAAAATAAAAGTTAAACAGGTTTTTTACAAAATTTTTCCTGTACAATCAAGACCCCACAAAAACAAAAACATCCAACATTAGTTTGTTAAAGCATTTAGCACAGGACAGCAATTGCTCTCTATTGCAGAAAAGAGCCACTAAATAAACTACGACCTTATAGGTATTTTTAGGCCATGCCAGCGGCCGTAGGTGTCTACCGCATTTTCGCGAAATGTAACACCTACCTTATTATATTTTATTACATTGAAATATATGAAATAAATAGCCTAAATAAAATAAAATATCTTAGATTAAGGCGTATACTGTAAATATTAAGTATCAATAAAGCTGTTAAAATGGAAAATGGAATTGCACGCTAGAATTGACACTAATATACTACTAAAAATGTTACTTTAGTTTTATGCGGATTTTTGGAGATATGTTGATTTCAACAGTTTTACTTTGACATTGGAAATATGTAATACCCTTTTGTACGGACCTTCCAGAGACACTCTGTAGAGGGCTATAATAAATTTAAAAAAAGTGTAAAGTTGGTCGACACGAGTTTTTTATCAAATATATATTGTAACTAATTCTAATAGATTTCCTCGACGAATGTACCCATGTAAGAAGTCATGGTATATGATATCGGGGTGATATGAAAAGCTTGGTTTTTCTCACACAATTATATTTTTAATGACTAGTTGATTATATTGGTCTTGAAACTAGTCATTACAAGTGTAATTGTGTGAGAAAAAAATAAGACTTTTTATATCACCCCTTGTCATATGTGATAGATTTATTAAAATAGTAAATGTACAAGTTTTATGGTGTCCTTTAAAAGGCTGTGCACAAATATAGTGTAAAATTTCCTTTGACAAAAGAAGTATCCTTACGTTTTACAAAAAAAAATTCGAATTTAAAGATACAGTTTCTTTTTGAATGGGCAAAAATTTTAAGCTTAATGTTTTTCTTCTGAACAGTTTTCAAATTTTAAAACAATTATGAATATATCATTGTGTCACAGAATTACTTCCTTTTCCATTCCATTTTTAAAAATTACGTTTCAATGCATTTTGTAACAATCCATTTATTATCAATCAAGGTAAATAAAAAAAATACTGAAAGAAATCCAGGCAGGGCACTTCTACTGTTATTTCATCAATATGTTCATTTATTTTATATTGTTCACTTATCAAGACATTGTAGGCGGCTGAAAAAGGGAAATAAAAAGACCGATAAGAACATACTTTAGTGAAAACGAAAAAGTCCTCTTATGTTAGCTGTCGACAGTTTTTCGGTTATGTTGGATAGAAATGATATGGGAGTAAAAAGGTACTCGTGTTATCTGACAAAGGACCTTTTAAAACACATTTCTCAAATTATTATTTACGAAGAACGTTATCGGTTTAAAGTTAATAGTTTACACATAGTAACATTTTGAAAATGGATTATTTAGTAACTTACCATCCCGCAATACACAACACATATATTTTAAACATTATTAAAAATATTGTCTATAATTATTTCTTCATGTGTTATTGTTATTATATTTTTTGTCATATCCCATTTAATAGTAAGGATGTATAAAATTCCGTTGAATGGAGTAGCAATAATTATGTAATTTTAATTAGTAACAGAACAAGAAGTGTTGACGGTGTTTATTTTAATGTAATAAATATTAATTGAATAAGGTACAATCATTGATATAATGAGAATTTGAAGGCATGCATAAAACTGTTTTAACACATAGTCTATTTTCTTTATTTTTCTTTAACAATTAAATAATCAATATCATAGAGCTCCTCTACTGGGATCGATAACACTGAGCAAGATTTAGAAATGCAAGATTTCAGATAAAGGGCAACACACCCGTCTCTTAAAGGGCGTTCAGTTTTTATCAGTGTATACTCCTGATATGTCATTCGTTATATTGTAAGAACGTTAAGTTTCACTATTGCCAGTAGTCAAATAAGAGTTGTGTCTTACAAAAGATTTTATGTCATTAACTTTATTTATGACGTATCTAGCATAAAACGATACCACCATCAACCAGTTCATACTTTGTACTCTGGCGATAATAAGTTGCGGTTAAATTCCTCTAGTGTCCGTCTAGAGGAAATTCAAATAGACCCAGCATGATTTTCAAAATTATTGTGGACTGATGATGCTCGTTTCAATCTCCATAACTTACATCAATGCAATTACACGTAATTGGCAAAAGAACTCGGCAAGTGCGATGGAGTGTAAACTAATGGATAAATCACTTGTGGAATTTAGGCCAACTGATCTTATTCCAGTCGAGCAATACAAGAAATTTCTGAGGATACCCTTAACACAATCCAAAACAATTTTTTTCGACGATTGCTTATGAGCATTTGCCTATCTACATTTCAAATTTAAAATTTTATTGCTATTTTGAAACTGTTGTTTGAATTAGTGACAGTTTCTAACTATCAAGTTGTCGTAGATTTTATAGGTAATCTTTTTCGAAATTTTAGTTTAATTGACTTTTTTGTTTAATTTACCATGACGCGCTGGGGATCGAATTTTTGAACACACTGTAGAATAAAATGTAACGCCAATAAAATATTATTAATGATTACTAGAACATGGCAAATCTAACGGTGGTCATAGACCTGCAACCAAGTAATAAACTTGCGCCTATGCAGCAGATATAATTAAAATCTGTGAAAGTCTTATTCCCGTCTGCTTAAGTATTTCGTGAAAGCCGTATGATTTGCCATGCTCTAGTGTTACAAAACATGACAAATAAAAGGAAAACATGTTATCTATTTAAACAACTTCCATCCCGGCTATTTGCCACCATCAGCATTGAATTATAAAACAAATATTATGCAAATATAGAGCACAGCTGAAATAATAATTTACTACAATTAATTAAATCTGTTCGGTTTATGAAAACAAAAACAAATGTTTTAATGTATCAGTTACATCAAAACTTCTTCAAAATGATTTTTCTTAAAGCATTTTTTTGTAAGTTATTAAATTGTGTAATACTAATTTATTAATGGTTTCTTTTTTTTATAATTCAGTACTTAACATGGTAAATAACAGAGAAATAAAATGTTTAAAATTATATCTGTGATTTCTATTCTATTGTGAAGAGAAATTTAACAAGCTAGGTATCTGGGTAATGTAAAAATCCAAGAGTTAAGTACTTAATTACTTTTAATTCTATTCCATTTGGCAACGTGGAAACATAGCACGACTGGCTAGTTTGGTTTAGTCTCTCTTAAATCACTATTTTCATTTACTTTGAAGACACCCTATCTACGCCCACGTACTAATCAACTGCTCTTTCTTAAGTTCTTTCAAAGGGAAGCTTTTAAGGGTGGATTTTCTTTACCGTTTCTCTCTTTTACCCAAAAAATTAAGCGTCTATTCAACAGACCAGTTACTTCTGTGAATGGAGTTTCGTTTTTATGTTGAGACACTAAGTGTAACAAGACGTACACAACACAATATATCTTAGATGAGCTTAGTAGTATGAACATCTTTGTCGTTATAGCGATAGTGGAAGAAAATTAAAATCTTGTTCTTATCTATATACAGTGTGTCCCAATTAAAAATCCCCACCCCAAATAATTCAGATCAGAAGAATGTTATTTTTAATAAACGCTGAGACGTAGATTTTTATTTCTAGGATATACGATCTAAGGGACTAAATAAATAACTTTTTGAGAACAACAAAATCGTAACTATTGAAATATACTATTCACAGAAAGTTAAGGATATTGAAAAATCACACTTGAGTACGTCCATACAAAATTTTTTTCAGTGCGTATGCTTCTACAGCTCGAACAGGGAACAAGAGTCCATTACTTTCCTTTTCTACGGGGAAATAATTCTACACCTTTAGTAAAAACTGACGTTCATCTCGAGTCGAGTCTCGAGTTAAATGTTTTCCTTTCGATTGATTCATGATTGTTTTAATATGAATATTTTCGAATAAATAAATTCACGGTTTTAGCATAAGTGTTACTCGGGCTAGTTCGGCTACTCTAAGTTAAGGAAAACGTAAATGAACAATTCATTTGTTTTTTTCGGTAAGTCTGTATTATTCTCTTAGAACTTTTAGGTCTTATCCAGTTTACGTAAATAGATTTTCTATATCAGGGACGCAAAATTTTCCCCGCTTAAAACCTTTTCTAGTTAAAAATAGCCAATTTTAGTAATGTCATTACATATGATTCTAATTTGTAACGTTAATTTTAGGAATTGATAATTGATAATTTATTTGGATAATTTTCTACAATTAATAAAGTGGATAGTTTTTCTAAAATTAATAAAATGGTACAGTATTTTTTTGTGGCACCTAGGCCCCTAGGGCGCCTGTATGTGCCTCTAGTTTTACAGTTTTTATATGTAATTACAATTTTCTACACTTGAAATATTGTAAGTTAAAGTATATAATTAAAAGTTAAAGTATATAATTAAGAATCACAATCACAATTTTAACAATTTTAACAGATACATCACAATATATAAACACATAAATACATACAGTGTGGAAATTAAGTAACGCATAAATTCAGTAATTCCGTATAAAATTTTCAATATGTTATTATTTGAAAAAAATCGAGAAAAACTGTCTTAAAGATCAAATAACAAGAATTCATTAAATTGGGAAAATTTATCTAGTTGCCTAAGTTTGACGGAAAGTTATCGACGGCACATTCGTTTTTATTTTGAAATTATACAAATAGTTGAAAAATCGAACTAATGTGATACGGTTGGAACCGGAATAAAAACTACTACCAAAATCAATAATAAAAAATATAGGTTGTTATTTAAAAAAAAGTCGATGACGTCATAATTTAAAAAATAAATGACATAAGAAACTGAAAATAGACTGAAAATATTTGCTGAAGTTAAAATCGCTATACCCCTTCGAGATTTTTTCCAAAAAATTAATATCAACGGAATTACTGAATTTATGCGTTACTTAATTTACACACTGTATTCATACACATACACGAAATGATATTTATTACACAATAGAAACAATTTAAGCTAAGGGGTTGTAAAATTGTAATCATATATAATTTCTATTCACATGCTATCTATATATTTTATAAAATCAGCATAGTTCACAGTGATATATGTTTTAATGCTTGTGTTAAATCTTTTTATGTTTTTTATACATTTGATTTGCGTTGATAGTAAGTTGTAGAACTTAGGAGCCAAATAGTTAATAAATCTCTTATTTATGTTTTTGTTACTTGTCGGGATTTGTATGTGACCGTTAGTTTTAGTTCTAGTTTCATAATTATGACAGTTGATGTTTTTTAGCCTGTCGTTTTTATGTATAAAAGTACAAATGCTGATTATGTATAGAGTTCGTACATTTGGCACTTCTTCATTGTAGTAGATTAGTTGAGTAATAGTTATTTTTTTTATTTATTATCTTTAATATTGAGTTTTGAATTACGTTTAATTTTTCTAGTGTATTTTTATAAAGACCCCCCCAGACCAAAATTCCATATCTTAGTAACGACTCAACTAGCGCCTTATATATATTCTGCAGTAGCTTTTTTTGTTAAAATTTCTCTTAGTAAATAGAATTTATATATGTGCTCTAAGTTTCTTAGTTATGTAGGTTACTTGTTCGTCCCATTTCAAATTTTTATCTATAATTATGCCTAAGTATTTAATGGAGTTGGTTTCTGTGATCTCATCTTTTAGATTATCAATTTTAATGGCGCTGAAATTTGGACGGTTCGCTGCTGTGATTGAGAAGGCTATGTACTTAGTTTTTGTAATATTAAGTGATAATTTAAGCGTATCAAGACAGTTCTTGACTGTCTTGACTTCTTTTTGCACTGTTTCTTTGGTTTTTTGCCATGTTGTTCCATGGAATATAAGTACAGTATCGTCAGCATACGATATAGAATAATAGAAGACACGAAATAAATGGTTGAATTAATTTCAAAATAAAAGCACAAATATATTCATTTACTGTTTGAGAATCACTCTTTACCAATCTTACGCTACAATCATCTAACAATGTAGTTGTAAATAAATCTCTTATATGTATACCTATGCACAACTGGTCTGCTGACAATTGAAACAAATAAAATTATTTATGATGTTGACTCTTTGAAGAAAGTTGCAGTCTTACACAGGCCCGACTATAATAAAACTAACGCATTGGATAAAAAACGAGGGAGACGCCCAGAGAAAACGTGTGTATTGTCGTGAAATCTGAATTTTTAGGTTATGTTATCCAGGCACCATAAATCCTATAGATTTTAAAGTGGTTGTGTTATGTGCTCAGAAGGTTTAAAACAGGTTTTAAGATAAGCCTACAAGTTTCAAGCAATATAATGAGGCCAATGAAGCTTAAAATATACTCCTTCAAGAACAAATCGACATACTTAACCCTGCGTTAACCGCGCCTCGATTTGTAACGACGTTACCCGCATCTGAGCGTGGTGCTTACCAAGTATGTAATTTCAATAGTTCAATAGACTTACTTGTAATAACAGGTCATAACTGCTATGGAAGAAGAAGTATAATTTTTTTTTAAGTAAACAAAATCTCCCTTAAGTCAAACTAAAACTAAAATTCAAAATATTTATTTGGAATTTTCAGTCTTCCTCCTGATTCCAACAGATAGTACAAATAGCTTTTGAATGTTCTCTGCAAATGGGTACACAAAGAGAAATTTGGTTTGCAGGATGCTGTCTTTATTTTCCGCTCTTTACTCGTAGAACAAAAAGCACACTTTTCCCGTCTGTAAGAAACGCGCTCATTTAACTGCAAGCCGGTGCCAGAATTACAATTAAATTAATAAACATCAAACAAGCACAACCATATCCCCACCACCTACTTGCTAAAATAGTAATAGAGGCATTCCTAAACGTTGAAGTTTATAAGTACAGTCATTTTAATAACATAAGACATCAAAAAAGAAGTGAGGGATTCGCTCATAGCGCGAGTAATGGAGGGTTAAAAAATAATTGGTAATTTAATAGGCATTTTAAGACAAAACGTGTTTGAAGTAGACTTGTTCAAAACTAATAGGGTTTATATGAACTGCCGCCATTATTTCTAGCGGCAAGAGATGTATAACGGTCAGCCATATTAGGAATGTTTCGGATTGAGCAAAGAAAATGTAATTTGTATCTAATAGAAACGTATTCTAAAACCAATTGATTAATATTGAACCATTTTACGGGTTGATGCTACCGATTTATTTATTTTTAAGTCACCGCGAAAAAAAATTACCCATATATTTTTTTAAAATTTGTGTTCTTACGTAGCGCACGAATTTTTAAGGACTATCTAACCCATGTTTTACAGTAAACATAGCATCGTTGAAAATTTTAGCCCACTATGAGGAGTCCCAATACTTCATACAAGTAGTCGAACTATAAGCTGAATCGTTCTCAGTTGCGGCCATATGTTCATTATATATCTATTCATGAGGCCCATATACAATATCGTGCGTGAATCAAGTGAGCGTAGCCCTAGATTTATATGCACTTATGTTTACTTCATTAAATACAAAACGTCAAGGCATTTGTGTGTTTCTTTTAAGTTTTAATATGGTACTTGTCCTACATCAAGTTTGCTTTTATAATACTCTTCAGATACTCTACGAGTAAAGATTTGGACAATTTATTAAAACTGGAAAATTTTAATAGTTTTAAAAAGAGGCATGTAAGCCCTTCTCTAGGTGGGCCCCTGTACTATTATAAGGGTTTTAAATTAGTTTTATGGAGTTCTTTCAGACTATTTACGTTTATAAAAAGTCTCAGAAATAAGCTTTGAGGATACTTATAGAGCATTTTAAAGCTAAAATTGTTACTTGAGTTATTTGATACGTTAACTAAGTATAATAACAGATACCTAAATAATCTCACAGGAAAATGTACTTTTACCTATTATAGATAATAAAAATACCTCAAACTCAATTTTGGTCTAATTTATTTTTAACTAACACATTTATCACAATTTAAGCTAGAAGTACAAGTAATTTTAAAAATTGAAATTAAACTCATCGATTCAAGAGAATTATGTCAAAAGCGGAGAAGCATTCATTTAATTAAAATTTAATTCTAATGCATTTTACAGAATTCAATTGATGTGAAATTATCAGGAAATTACACTGTGGATTTAATTATTCGTAACGTAATATTTTAATAAGTAGCCAAAAAATAAATAGCAGTATATAATGGCATAATATATAAAATATTGTACGAATATACTAGTTAGTATATAGAAATTTAGAAAGAAAATTAGTAGGCAGAGGAAATATTAACCATTTTTCAGGGTCGACAGTTATATAAAAAAAAATCCTGTTTTTTTTAAATTTAAAGAGCCGTTATGTAATTGAATTAATTGATATATCATTGATATGTATGCGTTTATTTATATACCTGCAAAATATGCAATCAGTATTGATGGAGGAAGCCGGAATAAATTAATATAATCCTGCAGTGGGTTGAAATCTTTGATGTGAAGATAACACTGACGTAGTTTTCCACGAAACACCAAAACACTATATAATGGACGCGCGTTTCGCCAACCAAGTTGACATCATCTAGAGATGATTAAAACTTCAGAAATAATTGAAATATTTTTATGAAATTCAGAAGGTGCAAGGTTAATATGACAACTCTATATTATTTTGGCATGTTTTATCGATTAAAATCTAGTCCATCCTGTTCTATATTAAATTTAAACTTCCCGTTGATTCCAAAAAACTAAGTTTGTAGATACCAATTATCAAAATGCCTAAAAACAGCTAAAAACTGCTAAAATAGCCTGTTTCTAACCGCTCGAAGAGATTCAACTGCTCTGTTTTAGGCTTTTTTAAGCATTTTGATATAAGGTGTCTACAAACCTAGTTTTCCTGGAATTGACAGAAAATATAAATTGAAACATGAGTGTATAATCTAGTGCAATATTGAATAAACATAAGAAATTATTGGAAACAGGTCAGACGACTATTTCTAAAATATAATATATTAATCACCTTTTTTGTAATAACAAACGCTCTCATTGTTTAGGCTTGTATAAACATTCAACATCCACGCCTCTATATTCACACCCTTAGCTATTTTCTTAGATCTACGTCTATAACAATGGTAAACAATTTCTTACTTCCTCTCTCTCTCCCGATAGTAACATCTTAGTCCTAAATTCTAGGATCGCCCACGTGCACATCCCATGGCCAATGACGTTAATAGAAACGGGATGTTGGTAGGTGTGCTCATTTCGGCATTTTCCTACTACTTTAGTTCAATTTTCTTATTGTTGATTAACGGATTATAGATATTATGGAAAGATTCTAATTCTTTCATTAATCAACTTCATGTCAATGAAATGGATTTCGGTTATTTCTAAAAACATGGAGCCCATGAACATAGAGCAGCCGCAACAGTCAACATGTTATAAGCCATTTTTCAAGATCGTTTAATTAGTCTTAATGCTGCACACAAATTTCCTCTACGATCATATGAAATTACTCCATACAATTTCGTTTTGTGGCATTTTTTTAAAAACAATCAAACTTTCAAATTTCTACTCCTGACATTGACCATCTTCAAATGAAAATTGTAGAGAAAATCGAAGGAATCAATAACAATCCTATTCTTCTGCAAAATGTTTTCGATTCCGTTAAAAAGAGGACTCAAAAATGTCTGGAGCAAGGTGGTGGACACTTTCAACCGTGATGCTAGATCTGGAGAATTCTTTTTTAGATTTAGGTTTTTATTTCAAATAGGAAATTAGGAAACCTAGCGGATCTTTTAAAATTTTAGAGAATTCTAGGTATTTTTCCTCTTTATATAAGATCCGCTAAATTTCCTGTTTCGTTATTTGAAATAAAAGCCTAAATATAGGGAAAAGTTCCCTAGATCTGATATCATTGCTTTCAGTACCTTTTGTAAGTAAAAATTTTGTTGTATTTTTGTTAAAAATAAATGTTCCGCTTCAACAAAATTATATTAATTTGTGTAATGATATGTATGAAAAGTAATAACCTAATATGACATATCGAATGACAGCTTAATAGGAATCAATCTAAGCTCTATGTTTCCATTTTCGTTGGCAACTTGACATAGTTTTTTTTGAACGCTCGTTATATTAGATTCCTGGATCGGAAATGTTAGTTATACAGGGTGGGGCAATAATGCGTCCAAGTTCGATATCTTGAGTTCTATGATAGCTAGAAACTTGATTTAAAAACGTAATTTAACTAGACAAAAAAAGTCTATAACCGGAAATTGTTTTCGAATATATAGGGTAAGTCAAAACGAGTCTACAGGATCAAGTAACATTTTTTTTAAATGAAATGCCATGTATATCAGAACATTTTTTTGAAACATCTTTGTGGCCCCCTTTCACTCCTATATTATTATTGACTTTATCCAATCACTTGGATATAATAATTTTTTTGTTGAAGTTATACCATTTACACGTGTATATTAAAAATATCACTACAACCACAACTATCAATTTTAAGAAAAAAATATGTTAGTACCAGTTATGAGACATCTGTGTGATGACACACATTTTCAAGTCCTAAAGATATACAGGGGTGGCCAACAAGGATTTTTAAATTTACAACCTTTTGAACTGATTTTTCTCAATTTTTTCAAATGGAACACCCTGTATATTTTTGGACGATATGATGTAGGATTGAAATCGAACCTTTTTTGTACGTACATTCCTATGGCTATTTGTAACCATTTTCTATTTATTGAACAATAACTGCAAAATGAGCAATAAAAATTAAAAATGAGGTTTTTTTTCAAACAATTCAAGAGAAGGTATTATAATAAGCGTGTTACATAATGCCCATAAAAACATCATACCAACAACAATCCAAAATTTTAAGAAAAGAATAATAAATGCTTTTATAAGTATCACTTCGGCAATTTTCTGAACAGTAAAAACCTCATTCCAAAGACGGATAGAAATGTGAGTCAATCAAAATGGACAACATGTGGAGCACTTTTTATAATATCTTCTCTTGAATTACAGAAAAAAAAATTTTAATTTTTGTTGCTGAACTTTGCAGTTATTGTTCAATAAATCGAAAATGGATACAAATAGCTATAAGGATGTACGTACAAAATATGTTCATTTTTCAATTCTACATCACAGTGTGCAAAAATATATAGGGTATTCTATTTGAAAAAAATTGAGAAAATTCGGGTCAAATAGTTGTAAATTTAAAAATTATTTTTGATCACCCTGTATACTTTAAAAAAGTAAATATGGCTGAGTGTCATCACACAGATGTCTCATAACTGGTGCTAACATATTTTTTCTTAAAATTGATAATTGTGACTGTATTGATTTTTTTAATATACACGTGTAAATGGCATAATCTCAACAAAAAAAATCATTGCATCTAAATGGTTGGGAGAGAGTCAATAATAATACAGGAGTGGAAGGAGGCCACAAAGGGGTTTCAAAAAATGTTCTGATATACATGGCATTCCATTTTAAAAAATGTTATTTGACCCTGTAGAATCATCTTGGCTCAACCTGTATATTCGAAAATAATTTCCGGTTATAGACTTTTTTGTTTAGTTCATTTATGTTTTTAAATCAAATTTCTGGCTATCATAGAACTCGACATATCGAAGTCGGACGCAGTATTGCCTCACCCTATATACTGAATTAATTTTTTTTTCAACAAACTCCAAATTATACAAGACGAGTAATTGTCCAAAATATCCTTGTAGTATCGCAGGAACAGTGTTATCTATCATCAGAAACCGTTTACAAAATGTAATATAATAGAGGATGCTGCGATCGTATCTGTTGTACAAGAAATTATCTGCCGAGAAATATCTGAATTTTTTCACACATTTATATCACGTTTCTGATTTTCTAGTCGAACGCCTTCCAGTAAAAATAACGGATGACTGATTCTGATTGATAAAAGTGCTGACGATCACCGAATCTGAATTTTTACTCACATCAACATTATTTTACTCTACGCTACGT
The DNA here is from genome assembly GCA_029963845.1 of Rhamnusium bicolor. NCBI lineage: Eukaryota > Metazoa > Arthropoda > Insecta > Coleoptera > Cerambycidae > Rhamnusium > Rhamnusium bicolor. The sequence continues at coordinate 59,780 of JANEYF010004145.1, forward strand.
TAAAATATATGACATTCTCATGAATATTAATCAAAGAGTGGAATTTGCAGCGGAAAATGCAATACAGCATCCTGCTTTGTTTTTAGTACAATTTTATACGTATGAATGTAAATTAAAAGATTTGCAATATATATTCGCTACAATTTTATTTCAGTATGCGATGCAGTTTTAAATAAAAAGTAAGTGAAATGAAGATGGGTCTTAACATTTATAATTTTTTATTCCAGCTATGAAGTGATTAAAATTTTTCATATCGGTTATCTGCTAGTTTGAACAATGCATTTGTAATTAGGCAAAAAAACAATATCCTTGTATATAGGTACAGGAAGATTACGTTAGTGCAACGTAAATTTAATTTGGGGTTTTCTTTTATTATTTTCTTTTTGATTAAAATTTTATACATGGTGCATATGACAAATAAAGTATTCTGAAACCCACATCATTGTATTATTTCACGAATCATTTTAACTCATGTGCCACTTCTTTGTATACTTATTTTCGACTAACGATTAATTTAATAAGAATACACGAATAAAAGTTGCATAACAGTCCAGGCCCAATTTTCTAAATAGCCTTCGGAAATCACTTCTAGAAGCAAACCGTGTTAGTTTTTGACAACCTACATTTTTAGAATAATTCGATTCCGCTGGTACCAAAATTTTGTCATCTCGAATTCATAGTTGAATCACCCCAAAATCATCTCCAAAGGAATATTATTTAACTTTTCTAAGAATATCTTTGTAAGTGAATTTAGAGAAGAGAGGTAAAATGTATTTCATAAAATTTTCTTTAAGACATGTATATAAAATTATAATCCCTATAGCTCATTGGTATACAATGGAGATCTAAAATGAAGCATATTTTAAAAAATGAACAAAATAGTCAGCCATAGTTTTCCAAGGTATTAAGTTCACATTATATGCGAAACATATCCAGATTTTTAGCATCTATACCGTTAGAAAGTGCGTAGAAAAAAGTAGTCGTCATGGCCCAATTTTCAGGGAAACATTCTGAAATCACTCCTAGAAACAACTCATATTAGGTTCAAGGGTATTGTGATACTGATTTTAAAACTTTCGGGTCACAGTTAAGAGGATGATCAAAGAAATTACAAGGTGCTTTTTTTATATTGGTATTCACTTATTTACTAACTTACACAATTCATCTACTTTAAGTTTTAGAAGAAAAAAATAAATAAAGTTCAGATATAGTTGACATTTGTTCACTTTTCTTCAGCATTCCAAACAATATGTATCTTGCATTTTTTGCTGTTTCAGCATCAATTTTGTTTTCCATAAACTTTTTAGTGTAATCTATGTCTAATGTCAGAGTAATTTTTACACAAGTTACAAAGCAGTTCTGGATACAGCCGTTGATTTTTCAAAATTGCGTCATTTTAGATCTCCATTGCACATCAATGGACTACTGGGAATTGATTTTTTTTTCTCTCAATTCACAGATACAAAGATATTCTCAAAATTATGAAAACACTTCCTTTTATGAGTGCTTTGGGGTGGGTCAGATATGGAATCGGTTGCAGAAAAAAATATATTTATACAAGGAAATGGCATATGTGTTAGAAAGACTCATGGGTTAGAACAACTTATGGATTAAAACAGAATAATATTTCAGATTAGGAGAATAATAAATGCATGAATAATTTTCAAGATTAAGAAAATGACATAAGAGCCCAAAATTTCTATATAATATTGACAATTTAATTAGAACATTGAAAGACTGGATATAACTAGAATATATTAAAGTAAAAAATAAATATGCGAAAACCTATATTCGTCTTTATTATTAAGACCAAATAATTTCCAGTTAAATTAATAAAAAAAAATACAGTCAATATAATTAGCAAAAAATATGGGTATATAAGCAATTCCAAAATTCGTGTTTTTATAAATTACGTCTCAGTTAAAAAAATGTGTTGTGTTAGCGAATTGATTTTTGATATATAGGGTGGGGCAATGGTGCATCCGACTTCGATATGTCGAGTTCTATGATAGCTAGAAATTTGTTTTAAAAACATAAATAAACTAGACAAAAAAATCTATAACCGGAAATTATTTTCGAATATACAGAGTGAGACAAGACGATTCTACAGGGTCAACTAAATTTTTTTTTAAATAGAATGCAATGTATGTCAGAACATTTTTTGAAACCTCTTTGTGGCCTCCTTCCACTTCTGTATTATTATTGACTCTCTCCCAACCACTTGGATGTAATGATTTTTTTGTTGTTGAAATTACACGTGTATATCAAAAAATCACTACAGTCACAATTATCGATTTTAAGAAAATAGTATATTATGTTGCTAGGAGTAGAAGGTAAACATTATATGTTGAGCCCAGAAGTTTGCTCAGCCGAGGTGCAAGCCGAGACTGAGCAACTGAGCGAAACATATAATGTGCCTTCTACTCCAAGTGGCATATACTATTTTTTCTTCAAGCGTCAAAATAAAAAATTTGCGACTTTAATTTCGAAAAATGGCATCAAATATGTTCAATTTTGGCAAAAAAATTAAATATTGGGAATACTAACCATTTTATTTATTAATTAAGCATAACATAGTACTAACCATTTTATTTATAAATTAGACATAGGTAATTTTTTTTTTAATTGAAATTAAAATTAAGTATAACATTTTTAGTTCTTAAACATCAAAATCTATATTACTTATAGGTCTTTCCAAAAACCATTATTTATTAACATGAATATTAAATGTGCAATTCTGTATAGTACAGTTGCTTACGTTTAAAGCACTGCTGGCTGTGTTTGTTTCTAGATTCATAGTTCTGTCGAATAGATTACTTGTAATAAGATTGCCGTGTTGATTGGTCAAAATTCTTTCATTGTTGGCAGAAAATTCTTCAGTAAAAATGTTTTCAGTTTGACTTGAATTACTGGGCTCATTATACTCTAATGGGTTTAGTATTTTCATCGCTATCTGTTTTTTGTTGTTTACAGATTCTTCAATGTATCCTTCAGCAACGCTGGTGGATTTCCATCCACCATGTCACCTTAGGGTTGTTATATCTCCACCATTATCAACTAAGATAGTTGCCGAGGTTCTTCTAAGGCTATGGCCCGTATATTCATGTGAATTTGGCAACTTTAAAAACGAGGATACATCTTTTGCAACGTTTGAAATTTTATGTATGCCCATCACAACACGATGACAATGATCATTTTGATATTTAATAAAAAATCTACCAAAAGTTATGTCTTTTGGCCGAAGAGTAGCATATTTTCTGTATAAATTTAAATAAAAATCTCCAATTAGAGTAAATGAGCGATGATTTTTAGTTTTGTTTTGGGAATATTTACTAAGATTGAATCTTCCAAATCTTTTATATCATTAACTTTTATATGAACAAGTTCATCGTATCTACAAGCTCTTGTGACTCCAAATATTAGTACAATCTAAAAAATGTACTATATTAATTTTATAAAAGTAAAATAAAGTTAGAAAGAGCAAAAAAGAAAAAGTTAAAAGTACAGGAATCGAACCCGGGCCTTCAAATTACGAATCCTACACTCTGACTACTGAACTGTATCCGGACTTAATCAAAGCATTCAATTCTTTTTATCTATTATTTTCATAGCGAATAGATACAATATAACTGAAATTTCACAAATTATAACAAAATTTTATATTACAGATATGAAAGGGTTAAATATATAATTTTAAAATGCGTACATACCTTTGTTGCTAAATATTTATCATTAGGTGCTTTATTAAGAAATTCTTCAAACTCTTCTTTAGACAAAACTTTTGATTTTTATGTTTATAATTTTCGCCTTGTCCTTGGCCCATATTATAAATTTATCGTACGCATTATCATAAACTTTTTTGGATATCGCGGGAATTAATGTTGCCACTGATGAATTTGCAATTTCAAGTAATTCAGGTTGTGTGCACTGCATTTCTTCAGACATTTTTGCTTTTAAATTTGAAAATCGACCCGATGTGAAATTTAAAACTGACAGTTATGACAAGTCATAGCTGCTTGGAATTTTCATTCATTGTATGATAGGTACACTGCTGTGCAAAACTAAGTAGGGTAGCACTTATTACTGTACCTATAAGAGTTAAAAAGCAAGATAAGAAGAAAGGAGTATTAAAAGAAGGCCTTTAACTGGGAGACGGAGGATAAATGATGGTTGAATACGATCAGCAATTGGTAAATTATCTGCGTGAAAAAGCTTATATATTCATATTACATATATATTACACCACTACTGTCACTGTCCTACTTACTTTTGCACAGCAGTGTACATTGTTTCATTTTTGTGCTAGGAAAAAATGAAAAATATTTGTACAAAAATAGGCTCTTTCTCCAGGACGTGTTGCAATATACAATGTAAGTATTGTTATACGCTTGAAGAAAAAATATGTTAATAGCAGTTATAGGACATCTGTGTGATGACACTCAGCCATTTTCACTTCCTAAAAGTATACAGGGTGGTCAACAATAATTTTTAAATTTACGACTATTCGAACTGCATATTCTCAATTTTTTCAAATGGAACACCCTATATATTTTTGGACGATGTGATGGCTATTTGTAACTATTTTTGATTTATTGAACAGTAACTGCAAAATTCAGCAATAAAAATTAAAAATATATATTTTTTGTAATTCAAGAGATAATATTATAAAAAGTGCTCCACATGTTGCCCATTTTGATTGACACACATTTCTATGCCTCCGTGGAATGAGGTTTCTATTGTTCATAAAATTGCCGGAGTGATATTTCTGGAAGCATTTATTATCCTTTCCTGTAAATTTTGGATTGTTGTTGGTGTGATGTTTTTATGGACACATTTGTTATAATACCTTCTCTTGAATTATTTGAAAAAAACATTCTCTTTTAAATTTTTAATGCTGAATTTTGCAGTTATTGTTCAATAAATTGAAAATGGCCACAAATAGCCAAATAGCATAGGAATGTACGTACAAAAAAATGTTCGTTTTTTCAATCCTACATCACATAGTCCAAAAATATACAGGGTGTTCCATTTGAAAAAATTGAGAAAATTCAGTTAAAAAAAGTTGTAAATTTAAAAATTCTTTTTGGCCACCCTGTATACATTTAGGAAGTGAAAATGGCTGAGTGTCGTCAATCACACAGATGTCTCATAACTGATACTAATAAATATTTTCTTAAAATCGATAGTTGTGATTGTAGTGATATTTTTAATATACACGTGTAAATGGTATAATTTCAACAAAAAAAAATCATTACATCCAAATGGTTGGGAGAAAGTCAATAATAATACAGGAGTGAGAGGAGGCCACAAAGAGGTTTTAAAACATGTTCTGATATATATGGCATTTCATTTAAAAAAATATTACTTGACCCTTAATGTCTTGGCTCACTCTGTATTATGGAAAATAATTTCTGGTTATAGACTTTTTTATCTAGTTTATTTATGTTTTTTAAATCATGTTTCTAACTATCACAGAAATCGAGATATCGAAATCGGACGCACTATTGCCCCACCCTGTATAGTTAGTTTAGATACAAGCACTTCTAACTGATATGTTAATGTTGTTGAAAAATGAACGGTTCTCCATAAAAAAATCCAGTTAGGTGGTAACGAATTTGTATATTGAAATTTTCAACGATGATGAAAAGAAAGATTACCATATGTGCATCAAATTAAAAATTTTACAATGTGATCCAACATTACTGCTCCAACTCAATTCCTCAACAATGGAAAAAATAATCAATATGTTTTTTACTATATTTTGTAGCTATTTTTGTTCTCCAAATAGCAATAAAATAGATACACCTATAACAGCAACATTGCAAATTTTTTTCTGGGAAGGACAGTTTGTATAGACTATTTATTTTGTAAGAAATGTCTAATCCTAACAATGTTGACGTAAATATTCTGATCAAATTGAAAAGCCGCATTCATTTTATATGTAAAATCAAAAATAAATTATACTAATTAGTATAAGACAGAAGTATACTAACACAATGAAAAGTGCTAATAATTCCCTCAGTTAGTTGTAAAGATTCGACATACTAGTTTCACTCTTTATTGTTTTATATTTGATGCATTTTACCATGTCTCCTCTTAGCAAATAAATGACCCATTAGAGAGCACTCACAAGAATAAAAATGTTTGTCTGTCTCCTTGAAACTATAAAAGTATCCATTACTTTAAGGGTTTGAGTAGCTTAAGGATCCATGGTATTGTTTATATTGTAAAATAATATTTATGTTTGGCTCAATCCGAACGGTCTATTGGATTATAAAAATACAATTTTTTAATATAAAGTGTATTTCCTAAATAGCACAAATGTAAAATTTATCTTTTAATTGAAAATTATAGATTTTTCAATGCATAATTTATATTTGAAATGATTATTAGCGTTACAATTGATGACTTAGAGATTATTTTCTTCGTTTAAAGTAGGATATCATGAAACATGAGATTAGGAACCTGTTGAACCATGCTTAATTAGTGCTAAAAGATAATATCGAAGGAAACAAATTGTTACAAAAGTTATTTCCTATCATATTACCATTTATTTATTTGACTCAAATTAAAGCCGGTACGTACCGGTTACAACAACATAAGTTGTATTTGTAGAAGATTCCAAGATTTTTGCTGAAATTAGCTTTAATAGAGAATATAATATAGAAAGAATTTTCTTTTAATCAGGTACAAAGGCACGTTGTTGTAGATAACTGTGAAAGTTTTGAACAGATTCTTTTTTACGTTATTACAACTAAATGAAAAGGAGATTCAAGTTTCACTGCGAGCTTCATAAATAACAACACTTTTTTAAACAGATTTGGCATAGTCGTTTTCGAGATATTCGTCAAGTAGGGTGCCAATACATTTGATTCTATAGTAATAACTAAAGTTGGCAGAAATCTACGGTGTGATATAGACGTATGCAATAAGCGTAATAAAAGAATTTAACTTGTAACAAAAGCAATAAACTGTTACAATTTATAACAATATATGCACAACTTACCCTCTTATCTAGCTTAATGAACTAGCTTGGTTATCACAAACTGGAGAAGATCTGTAAAAATTCTGCAGCATGTTTCTATGAGTGACTCCGTGAGTGATGATCACTGTGGTGAAAAAATATGCTTATATTTTGAGAACGACCGTTCGAGATCTATTGATGTAATACAAGCATACTTAAAATAGTCTTTGAATGCACTTAGCGGATCTGGAGTTGCACCATCAGTGCCACTATAAATTTGTCTTAATCTGGTAAAACCGATGTCTTGCTTTAACACACTTGCGAACTTTTCTCTAACGGGCTCATTTTTTGCGTCACCTATAGAGCAGCCGATTTACTTCGTCCACTATTTGCAGTGACTACGCTAATGACCTCTTCCCTTATCCTCGTTATCATACACGCATCACACCACGATTCGTCGTCCATAAAATGTGAAAAAAATTATTCTAATCTATACGTTGATAATTTTTAGACGACATTTCCACAAAGTCAATAATGAACCTAAGACCCCAACGTTCACAGTCCATGTACTGTAAGTTGACCAGATGTTGTTAAAAGTGTGTATTTTACTTTAATCACAACTGATAAGCGATGGCGTCTAGTTGGCCAGAGGTCGTGGGTGACATGATGACGATTTTGTACACCTAATACTATATTATTTGGGTTACTATTACTATCTCCCCTAATACGCCACTGTTGTGGCCGTCCCTTAGACAAATCCTAAATCCGCCATTATGTTCCACTCGAGTTACACATAATATTTTTTCTACAACCACTTCAAAAATGACCAAAAAGTATATGAAAGTACGCAAGGAGACTATTCACTATGTGAACTTTTCCTGTCACTCTGAGCAATTCCAATCTCTATTAGAATGTTTCCAAGGAGATATTTTTGTGCCCTGTCAGAAGAACTCACTTTACGTTCAGCGAGCAGCATTGACATTTCTGCTCCATCAGCGGCAAACGTCAAATTTCTGTTCTCAAATGAGAGCGGGAAAAGCCTGCTATCAATGATGACGCAGAAAAAGTTATTGAAGTATTCCAAATCATAGATTAAACAAGAACTCAACAGCAAGTAAATTACATAGTTTTTCGCCTAGCCTATATGAAAATGAATCATATTAACCCTAAAAAAATGACTGAAAGTAATGTTTATCATCCCTTGGGCCGCTAAATACGATTTTGTAGTTTTTCACAATCTAGACACCTTTAATTGTCATTTGCATGCTTTGACGTTTCACATAATTTTTCGTTAAATGTCAATTTAAACCAAAATTTGGAATCAACACAAACAATAAAAGTGTAAAATAACAATAAGTTGTGAACAATTGTAATTCTATGAACAAGCTAAAATGAATGGTAACTCAGACAGTGACGAAGAATTTACGAATACTCCACCAGACTTGCAAGAGGAAGCTAGCAATGTTTCTCTGAATTTATTACCTACAAAGTCAAGACAACGGTACGAAAACTACTATGAATTGTTCAATAACTGGAAAACGAATAAAAAAAGCAAAAAACAACAGAAAATGTACCACTTGTTTATCTATCTGAAAGATCAAAGATTGTAAATGCAAATACACTATGGTCTGAATTTTCAATGTTGAAAAGCACTTTTAAGTCAAGGAAAACATTAATTTGGATAATTTTCATAAAGTTCGAGCATTTTTGAAATAAAATTTTGTAAATTACCTGTCCAAAAAGTCTAAAACGTTGACACAAAAACAACGCATTAAATTTTTTAAGGAAGCAGATGATTCGGAATATCTTATGATCACGGTAAACAAATAAATTAAGATGAATTAATTACGTTTCTTTTATTAGCATTGCATTGTAGGTTTCTCTTATTATGATACTATACGGAGCTTGTCGTCGAAATGAGTTGTTGATTATGAAACTTGACCACATAGATAATAGAGGAGACATATTGATTGTTACAATTCCAGAAACAAAAAATAATATTACAAGAACTTTTGCAGTGACAAATAAAACAGTTGATGGATTGAATCTACTTACAATATACAACAAATATGTTTCTCTTAGACCTACCCACACTCCCTCATAATCGCCTATTCATTTATTACAAGAATAATAAATGCACAGTGCAACCGATTGGAAAAATGAATTTAGCAAAATTTCAAGCAAAATAGCCACTTTTTTGAAACTGCCTGAACCTAAGGCTACGGTTACAGCTCGCAACTCCAAAGGGCGAATTCGTGCGAAGAAGAAGTGGTTTCTGGTATTTTCAGTTATACGCGATTCAAAGCGATTTTATCTAGAGCGTGAGAGTGTAGTAAACGGTTACATTTAAAAAAATTAAGAACATCGATATTGAAGGAGATTTTTATTTAGCAGAGAACTCGTTCTTGAAAGTGTGTGCATTTGAACAAAGAAAGAGGCAGTACTGGGTTAACGAAATATTTGTAAATCGTCATTTGAGTGAATATTTTCAAATTTTTTAAGAATTAGTAAACCAACCAATAAATTTTATGAATATTATCTATCCATATTACTAGCAAACAAACAGAATTCGGGTCGTTCGCGCGAAAAAAACAAACCTGTTTGAACTTTAAGCGGCAACTGACGATTAGCTCGACTATTCGCTTATACTGTAACCACCTGTATTTGTTTTCGTGAGTTTGTTTTTTTCGCGCGAATTCGCACTGTAACCGTAGCCTAATACATACACAGGACATTGCTTGCGCCGTAGTTCTGCAACCCTACTAGCTAACTCTGGGAGTGATTTGCTAACACTTAGAAAACATGGAAGTTGGCGTTCTTCTGCAATTGCAGAAGGATGTATCAATGATTGCTTATCAAATAAGATTGACATTTCATAAAAAATCCTGACAAACCAAAAACAACAGTCTAGTACTAGATAAAATAGCACAACTGAAGTGTTAAATATTTCAGACCAAGTCAATGAAATACTAGTTAATCTAGACAATTCCAATGAACCATCAACTTCATCTATAGAAATGTCACCATGCTACTAGCACTTCAAACACTTACCGAAAGCCTACAAATTCTGGTATTGCTATCCGTAATTGTGTTCAAGGGATAATTAATATTAATTACTATAATAAATAAATTCGCAAATTGTTGCTACTTAAGATTTTTATTAAATTCTTTGTATTTATAAAATTAAAGACTTTTATTATATTTTTCCTTTTTTTTTTTGGTTTTATTTAAAGCTAAGCGAAAAACCGTTGTGTGTCACACATGCAGAAAACGCATTAGCAGCTCTTAGCTATCAGCTGCCCTCGCTTCGCTTCGATTGCTCGGGCAGCTAATATCCGCGGGCTACTAATGCTCATTTTCTGCCCTTGTGACACAATATAACACATACTATATGGTGTTATATAATAAACTTCCAAATCACCTAAAAGTTTTGACACAAAAGTTACTAATTATCAAGATTTTGGTGGGCAAATACTCCTTATCACATACAATAATTGCTTAATTTTGATTTTTTATTTTCTCATCTATCTATACTGACAGAGGAAGTATTGGTGTCGTGAGAAAAACTAAATTACAGGCGTGACAAATATTCGTTTGTCCCATTTGCTTCATTTATCTCACTTATCCCTTTTATTTCATTTATCATATTTATCTTATTTATTTTGTTCATTTTGTTCATTTCCATTATTTTATATTAATATAATAAATGGAAATAATATTTTCTATTAAGGTAATTTATTTCTTCCATGTCAAATTGAATATGATGATGAGAAAGTACTGTCAAGGAACACCTAGCCGCGACCATTTTTTTTGTACAGGGTGATTCAAATCTTTTGGAGATTTTTAGGACATGAACAATGCATCCATACAAATGAGACAGGCTAGAAATAAATGAAAACTTTCAAAACCATTTAAAGACAGTTACTCGTGCGACACTGATAATCTGGTCAACTGGATTAAAACTAAAATATTGAAGAATTGTGTTAAAAATAAATATAAATTTATTTGAATCAATAAGGAATATTTTTTAGATATTATATTCTATATATAGAAATGATATGCATAATTATGTTGTATTTATTGTCGATAAATTTTTTGCACTACCACAATTTAAAAAGCGATAAAACTTTTTCCATAAATAAATCATTAGAGAAATATATTTTAATCGTTCATCTGTAACAATATCGTACAGATCCATTTACCGGCAAATTTAATTAGTGTTTGAAACAAATTTCCAAATATCCAGTTTGTCTCAAGTAAAAAAATCGGTCGATTTAATACAATTGTTGCAGTTGAAAAACACTGGAAAAGCAACAGTTAGATAATGTGGAAACTTTTCAATAAATTTTGGCTGTCAGCACTTGGAACACGGAACTATAAGGAAATGATTGATAATGTCTCGAGACTGGTTTGTTTTAAAAACGTTTTATACATTTCTCTATTCGTTTCTATTAACTTGTTGATATGGGGATAAGAAAATCTAAATATCTTTTCTCATTTTTGATGCTTCGGTAAGAATGTATTGTACACATTATATTAATTAATACTTACTAAATTGTGCAACAACTTTACACTTTCATATACAGGGTTCGGCATATATTTATATAGAATAATAACATTTAAAAAAAAAATAATAGGAGCTTCAAATAAAAGTATTTTGTTATATTTTTTACATATTTTGATGACAATGAATTTTTTTATCTGCTCAAATTCAAATCAAAAAAATTGATTTACAATTTTTTGATAAAACAGTTCTTCCCGGATTACCCGCGCCCGGATCATATCCAACATCCACACGATGGTGTATCGTGGCAATTGATAAGATGGAAGGGGCTGAGGTCTGGAGGATAAAAAACAAGTAACATACAACTTTAACTCTCGTAATTCTCAAATCATATATTTATACTAAAAACTAATTTATGTTGAACAGCACAACATGAACGTTGCAATTCTGCGAAATTATGAGATGTATTATAAAAAAATAGGGTTACTTTGATTCAAATCACATGATTTAAATCAATGATTTAATCACGATTTAAATCAGATGATTTATTTTCAAAAATCTTTGCCATAAGTCACTATCTTCTTAAATTATTTTTCTGAACCATAATAATCCAGAGGTCACGTAGTTTTACCTAGAAATAATTCAAGAAGTTTGATTTCCAGTGGAACAGCTACGATTTTAAGTCGTTTATATCCCATTAACTTTGCGAATTTGAAATCGATTTGCAAATGTCAAAATTTTTGACATATGCGTAAAAAAAATTGTTTTTTCAAAATTTCTCGAGGTATGTACATTTTACGAAAAAAATTGTTCTATACAAAATCAAATTTGCAACAATTTGGGTCATATTTTTTTTTTGTAGGCTTGGCGCCTCCGTACACATTAACATTGTGTTTTATTTATGTAAATTATTCATTATTTTCATAATTTTGCTTCAAATATCGAATTTACTTGAAGATAACCTAATTTTCGAACACTTGGACAAACATAAGTGCTCAACCGTCACTGGCATTCGAATCAGGACCCAGCAATGAGCACAACTACTATATCACGCTCTCCCATAATTTTGTACTATTACTAGAAATAATAACTTTTATAACTCGTTTCCACACCACCTTGCGGTAGAGTATATGGCACGTTTTTGTTAACGTGGTTTCCCTAGGAGGTTTACTCCACAAAACAGATTTATTCAAGTTTCCTTTTTTTCGTTCTGGATGGTCCAGGTTTGTCGGGGTCTTCAATATCGCAATGTTTACTATTTTCATTTTCTTCTTGCCTTGCGTAGTCTGTCTTTTTTACTGTTTTCTCCATTATGGATGTAGAATGTTCTACTTCCTTAGAGATCTTATCACTCACGTAGTCAAAGTCGTCGTCATGTTCTTCTATATTCTATAGACTCTTTTTCCCTGCGTCTCGTTGCATCTATAAGTTTTTGATTTGTATATGGTTTTCTGCACCCTTCATGTATAATACTGCAATACTCGTTACATTCTATATTTAACCCTGTGGCATATTTATGGTACTAGCCTTGTTTCGTCTTGTGTTCTCAAATAAGATTTACTGCAATTTGTTCTGGAAAATTTTGAGTTTACTGTCTTTATTATTTGCGTTGGTTATTTGTCTCAGACTGCTCATATTGGTGCCCATCGTTCATTTATGGCAGCCGAGCCGGAGGGACGGAAGGTAAATCTCAATCATTCGGATATCGAAATCGGACCGATCCGAGGAAGATCTATTCGCTAGAATCATTTTGACCGACGGCTGCGATTAAATTTCAATTTGTGAGATTATCAGGTTGTTTGTTTTTGCAATTTTTATTTTTAGAAAGGTATAAAAATTAAAAAAAAAATTAATGATTACATAGAACAATTTTTATTTGAAATTGTTTTACATTAAACTAAGTAAAATGTTTTTAATTCAATTTTATTCTGGAATATCCCACAATCACTTGTTGCAAGTAGGTTCATATTTTGTTTTCATGTTTTGGATTTAAATGTTGCTTCGAGTCTTAATCTTATAAAAATCTGAGGAACATGTCTTGAAAAGTCACGAAGACGTTAGGTTATTCTACCAAAGTATCAAAACATCTGTTTCGTTCGTTTATTTGCCGATTATCCGTCTCATCTGTAGTCACGTGACCAAAATCTTCTCGCATCTGCGAGAATAACCCGAACTCAACTCATAAAATCAATATTTTGTCAAGAAAAAACCAGCAGAGACAGAAAACAACTGTACTATTATATCATTTTCTTTTGCAACTTTCTTTCAATGCAAAATGATTGCAAATGTGTTATTCTCGCGTACATATTGTCCTGAATCAGTTTTACTTTATACCTTTTTAATATAGCTCTCACGCCCATATCCATGCTTCGAGGTTTTCCTTAAATAGAATATATTTTTTACGGAGACTACAGAAATGCATATTATATCGCATTATATGTAGTTTTTTTCGGCTTTCCTAAAGGAAATTTAGGAAATATAACCCTAAATTATGATGGGTATAATATTGAACAATATTATTTATCACAAATATCCAAAGATATTTATTATTCCGACAAAAAAATTGACCTTTCAGTGAGTATACTTTATATATATCAAGATTATTTAATATCTAACTTTCACAAGACGCATTGTGGTCACTGTCTCAGACTCAGATAATTGTATTAATCTTACTGTACAGAAGACTGTAAACCACCAAAAGGGAGCTGTGGCTGTTTTGAAACAACCCATATCCAACTCCACGGTTCATTTCACTTTTAGTCAGCAACAAAATGTTTTGGGGCATTATTAACGTCATATTAAAGGAATTCGTATATTAAATGTCTTTGTTAACTTTAAACATTGGTAAGTTTCAAACAGTGTCCTTCCTACCAAAGTTTTTTTTAAGAAGATTTAATATCTGTTGGCATTTACTATTGAAAGATTGTTTTTGAAACGTTGAAATATAAGAAATGTCCAAGATTGTTAAACACTAAAGTCATTTTATTAAATTGTTGTAAAATTATGATCAAGACCAACTTTTATGAAAAATGTGGTTTAATTAATTACTATTTGTGTATATATTTTGGTATAGATATTTAAATCTTATATTAATTTATTTTTTTTTTATTTAATTTTCTATATACATGTATATTTTATTCACGACAAACTATTTCGCTATAAGGTCTAAATAGTTTTAACTAGTTTTGTACTAGGTTTTATCACATATTTTGTTTCAGATACCTCTGTAATATGTATTTGTACAATTTTCCACTAATTTTGTATTACATATAATTATTTTGTCATATATACATTTTTTTAAATTTGATCACATCTTGTGATAATAATAATTATAACAAGATGTGAGTTTATTATTATTATTAGATGATTTTAGATTTTTTTTCTATATTATGTCTTTGTTTTTTGACTTGCCAAAATACAATAATTATATTATTTATGACAAATAAATATCTACTATATTCTATACAGTGTGATATGCACTTCAGATTGAAAACTTTGTTTGCAACTAGTTCATTAGGATTTGATAAAGTACAAAACTACTTCCGTTTAATTACAGTTTTCCATCACGTAAGCGGGCAAAATCTAAAATGATTCAGTAGACAGTCTGCGCCATCCCCGCGAATTAATGACAAGAATTTATAGAGTTTCAGAAACTTATTTCGAAGATGTAGCAGTGACAAATGTGTGGGACAGGACAAACTTTAATGGACAAGCGAACGTAAGTTGTGACATGATTAATGATTTGGTTTAATTTTTATTGCGGAATTAGTATAATAATTAGCAGATCTACGAGTACACATACAGAGACGTATGCCCAAAATCCCACCATTATGACGCGACACCCTCTTGTTTTGTCTCAAAAAAAGTCTTATTTTCATTATAGCATTAAAAAAAAGTATTAGAAATTAACTTTATTAGATGTAAATGCCCAATTTTAATAATATGGACGTAAAATATATAACGTGTCGTAAATTATTTTTTATTTTCATTAAACTAGCAACTGACACGTGTGAAATGCCAAACAAGTTATTTACCAATATAGCTTATTTTACTCGAGGCTCAGTATATTCCATAATTGACTAAAATTTTGTAAAATGTGTATTCCATCAAGTACGCAAGCACAAGCTCATAAATTTGTAGTTACTGCTTCTTTAGTGCTATGGCAGCTATTGACTAATAATTTCTTCCAAAAGACGTTGATCTGCAGTTTAATTCTCGGTTCAGCCTGTTTGTAGAATTATAGAAACATAATATGAGGAAACCCATATCTCTGTTAATTCGGTCAAGACAGATGATCCTCTTCACTGAGAGAGGGTAAACGGGATTTTATTGCACCAATGAAAAACTTGTGCATAGGGATAAACATTTGGAGGTGATCCTAGATAGGAACTGTCGTAGGGGAAGTATGTAAACAGAATTATTAAAAAGTGTGGGAAACCCTCAGGGAACGGCACCGGTTAGTAGGAAATAACTGCAGTTTAAGCTCGCGATTCTTCCACTGGTTGCACACGGTAGTCAAATTTAGACTACAATATAGCTAGTCTAGTGGCCAAATGTAAATCAAACTGCCACATCTCGAAGGCCAGCAAGAGCGCAAAGACTTGCCTGTGTTGGGACAGGCGTAATGATGACAACTCGTATAGTCGCTCTAGAGGTCCTACTGGGTCTGCCGACAGTTTTATCGTGGTTAGAGACGAAAGTTATGGTGGCCTATCTTAGGATGCTGGACTCAAGAAACTGGAGATATAAAGTGAAGAAGCTAGGCGCTCAAAGCTTTCCTCCTGACCACGATGTACTACATAGATAATTTTCATGTGGCCGTGATGTAGTCTTTAGGGGCAGGAATATATTTGGGGGGCAGTAGGATGCAAAATAGCTTTGCTCGTGGTCTTCCATTCAGAGGTTTTGTCATTCTAGCATTGGCGGATAAGGAAGAAGTAAGAAGTAGAATGGAGAAAAATGTATCTTTATTTGTTCCGAGAGTCGTTCATTAATAAGCGGACATATTGGAAGAGCTTGCCAAGTGTGGGTTTCGGGGCGCACCGAGGTTTCACGATACGAGGTATCAGAGGAAATAGGTAGACTTAGAATTGAGGAGACCTGTCTCAGACCTGAGCCTAAACAAGAAAACAAGTCACGATGGCCGTTAATGTATACACTTACGAAATAATGAAATTGTATTGAAGCTTAAAGAGCGATTGGAGACAAATCTAGGATCTTATGATTTAACCGAAGAAATCACTTTTAGCCTGGTTACTAGGTCGAAGCCGAAAAACTCTAAATCACCTAATCAGAGTTCTAATCGGTTATTGTAAACTCAGAAAACACTGATAGGAGTTGAGGAAGATATCGTACATACCCAAGATACAGAAGCGGCTAAGAAACATTCTCACATTCGGAAGATTTTGCTGGCTTAAATAATTTAAAAATATACATAGTTTATAGTTTATCATCATTCACAAGAACTTCTGACTAAATACGATTCATATTAGACCGCTAAGGGTTAGCAAATTGTTGCAGACCTAGATATTTTCTAGTGCAAATATCTAGGTTATCTGAGAATATCGTTAATGTTTTAATAAAAATAAGTCTAATTTATTTTTATTTTTTATATTGCAACCGTGCAGTATCATTCGGTATAGATGTAACATAATAACAGGATTACAGTTTTCACTTTAAATGCAGTAATAATTGAATAAAAAAATTATAACATATATAACAATGAGAGAATGTTTTTTTCCGTTAAATATTTAATTAAACATCTAAATTAATACAAACCAATGTTGCTAACCATTTTCAGATCATTGAGCAGAAAGATCAAAGGCAAAATACTAATTTATGTTGACAATGGTATCGGCTTCATTAGTGTTAGTCCGGTTGATACTTCAGATTTCTCGAGGCACACTTGTATAAAATACAATTTTTTTATGCAACCTATTAAGTAATTAACGCTTTTATCTCCTCTGAAGTACATACGGCGGCTAATTTGTATCTTTGAAACAAATTCTGTGAAGCAATTTCTGTGATATTCTAGCTCACTAGCAGGAACATGTATAATATCTGCAGAAGAATACTATAATGAAAGGAATGAAACAAATAAAGGAACCAATCCAATACCTCATCAAAGTGCGAACATATCCCGATGGGTAGATTTTTTCCATTGTAGAGACAAGTAACCGTTGTGAGTTAAAATTTAGGCATAGCTTGATCTCGGCTCAAATTCGTTCTAAATTACCGCCTTTCTTTCAAGTTATCGACTAACTATATGGAGGCAAGTTAATTATGACTTCTGCAACAATTTCATTTTGGTTGTTTCTAAATTAGTGAATAAACAAAGATGAAAAGATATAGAAGTAAAATAGCAGGCATCCTACTTCCATACACTTACTGTCATTACTGGTAGCTAAAATCAAATAGGCAAGAAAACCTACAGGTTTTCCTGAAAGCAAGTGATGATTATTACAAGATTCTAAAGATGTTTGAAGAGGTAACTGAACTAATACCTTGTAAATTAGGATGTGCTGCATAGTCATGTACCATGATTTAGAGCATATCTATAGACAGATATTCTGAGAACATCTATAAAAGACCGAGTCCAGGGATAGGCAAATATTATTCAGCAGAAAATCCTGAATCCACTTCAATTATTCAATTCAATTTTAACAAAACTTTAGGAATAATTTGGTCGATACTCAAGATAAATATTGTTTTTATTACCTGTGGATCTTTAAATTTTATTCTTGAAGGTTTAGTGACCTAATATATACTGATATTACAATTTGGTGGGAATAGGTCAATCAATTGTTTTTTCTGTTTTTGACTGACCCATTCCCACCAAGTTGTAATATTATTAAGTTTTATTTTATAAACACTAAGTTACTAAATTATTAAGAAAAATACTTTGCAAAGGTTGTTTGTAAAGATGGCCACCAAACGTTAAACCCACGAAATGTATGCCCTGGTTTATTATATCCTGCAATTTACAAATCAAATTCAACATTTAAAAGTTTCCTCCAATAAAATTGTTATTCTCTGAATATACATAGGTGTATTTTTTCGAACTCATTTAACTGATTCAAGTGATTCAATTGATATTACTGAACTTTATTGCGATTTGCAATAAGACTCATTACAGTCACTATTTTCAGTTTATTCCGTTAAATTAGTTTGAAAAATACACCTTATAATTACCGGACTGTTACAGAAATTAAAGCAATTAAAAGGGCCGGTACTTTGTGTGTCAGTAAGCCACTAACTAGAGGTTAGCATGTACTATGTTTTCATAAATATCGATGAAATAAATTCCAGCTTGATCGGAATTATTGACGCACTCGGTTAATTTAAATGACCTGGTGATACACCTAATATTTTTACTTTCTTATACCTAATATAAAGAAGTAAGTATAGTAATCGTGATTTTTTTCGACCTCGAGATTTTGATTGATGTATACGTTTTGAACCCTCCTGAATCCATTTTGACTATTTTCCGAATGATGTCTGTCGGTGCGTGTGTGTGTGTGTGTGTGGATGTTTCTGTGTGTATGTGTGTATGTATGTATGTATGTATGTAACTCAAAAAATACTAATGGGAGACTTCCCAAATTTGACAGTTGAGATTGTAAACAACATTTTATGTGACACATTAAATTTGGTGAATGTGGTACCACCAGAAGAGACATAACGAATGAAAGGAGAAAAAAGGTACAATTTCGGGAAAAAAAATTAAAAAAATTTTATTGCATTTCTGTACGAGTCTCGACGAGTTATAATGAAAAAACATAACTTTATGAAAAAAATCTGTCCGCATGTTTGTAGTATCGCGATAGCAGCCACGGTTTTTGAGATAAAGCTTTAAAATTTGATACACCTGTTCTAAAGTCCAAAGACAATGAAAAATTCAGTGATGAGCAAAATTGGCCAGCTGAAAGAGGTCCAGGGGACTCAAACTTTTTTGTATTTGACTTTACAAAAAAACATATTCTTGATGAAAGATTATAATCATGTCTACTATATCAAGCGAATAAAATATATTATCCAAGTACTGAAATAAAGCTGATGTAAACTGAAATATTTTACACATTTGGCCTCATAAAATGGGGCTAGGATAAATTTAACAGTTGAAAGGTCTAATTTAGTTACAAAAATGGCAATGTCAATAACAAAAAATTATTAAAATGTATGACATGAATTATTATTGACTGTATCGAATGACGCTGATAATTAATTATTTAAAAATTTTAATGAAATATTTCAAGATACGCTATTAAAATTTAATTGAGGTAAGTGAAGAATTAAATAGAATGATTTTTTTAGATCAAGATGACACATACTAGTATAAGAAACTTATGTACTGGCCACATCAGATATTTTAACTATTGAATGTTGATGTATTTTACTAATGACAATTAGGATAATTTTTATAGAAATTGGAATCTGCCAGATGGGCTACCTAAATTATATATATTCTCGTTAATGTAGAATATTGAGGATGTATGTCCAAAATAACGTTTTCACTTGTTTTAGGAAAATGTAAATAAATGTGGTATAGTTAAAAAAAAGTAAAATTCCAAATAAGCTAATTATTTCAAGTTTTATTTATTTATTTATTTATTTAGATACACCATTAAATAGGTAAATAACCCAATTACAGAACAGGTAAGTAGGCAAAAAAAAACAAATATAAACATAATATATACCATATAACTACATAAAAAATAATTACAAGACATAATAGATAGAAAAAAAACGAAATGGTAGTATGTATAATATGTCCTAAGGAGAAACAAGTTATTACTTAAAGTGCAACATTATCGTGTCATTAAGGCTGTTATTAAATATAAATGGATGCTGACTGCAATAAAAATATTACAAACAGTATATAGTGGAAAATGTATAAGTATGTTTGTATGAGGTGTCGATAGGTAGAATGTTAAATTTTTCCTAGAGATTACTCTAGACACAATAAAATTTAATTTAAATAAAATATCTTGACTATCAGTAATATTGTGAATAATTTTAAAAAGAAATAATTGAGAAAAATTTTACGCCTGGTTGCAAGACTTACCACAGTGTTTTTCCAACACACTTTGAGGAAATCCAATACGCGTGTAGGTGCCATCAGTTTTGAAGCTCAAAAATTTTAAAAATCGATGTTGAACTGATTCTACAATATTGATGTGTGCATTGTAATAAGGAGACCATAGAAGAGAAGCATAATCAACCTTAGATGTGACAAAAGTAAAATATAGTAAATATTGTAATTTGTATTTACGTTTGTAAAATTTCGATAATTTCGAGCTCTAAGTATGTACGTCCGTCACGTTCTAAATCTATGGAGTTTATATGTGTAATAAAAGAAATTCTATTATCAAAGTAACATCAAGATCGCGAAAAGTTGGTGGACGATTTAGAGCTACATCATTAAGATTATAATCTAGAATAAAATGTGTTGACTTCGTTGAAAATGACATGTCACATTTGTAAGTACTTAAGGGCAATTTATTTTCTTGAAACCAAATGTTTTCATTATCTAAGTTACTCTGAAGATGGCGACAATTGCCAAAACTGTTAGCAACTGAATAAGTCTTTTAATTATGAATAACAGGAGTCCAAGAATGGGCCCTTGGGGGACACCCGATATTGCCAAGTGTTCGACATATTTAAACCTATTAAATACTACATATTGAGTCCTGTTATATAAGTAAATCTTAAAAAAGCAAATTATATAAACCAAAATTACTTAGTTTATGCAGTATGGTCCAATCTATCAAATTCCTTTGAAAAATCCGTGTAAATTATATGTTTCTGTCTGCATATAAATTGATTCAAATAATGTTTGTCACTAAAGAATTCACAAAATTATGTTGAAATACAGATATTTTGTTAGAAACATATAAGTAAATATAATCATGGAGTAATATATGCTTTACAATTTAAATTTAATAAATTCATTAAAGCTCCTTTTTACATAAAAAAATTAGTTTTCTTGTAATCTTTATGTTATTCTTATTGTAGAATGTTTTTTGTTCGTTCGTCTCCTAATGTTCATTTTCATATTCAATTAATTTAACGGGCAGAGAAATGTTCAACTTAAATAACTTATCCAAAAGGGCGGTGGTTCAGTTAAGCCCAAAACCATAGTTTTTAGACACGTGCCGTTTAATTCTAGTGGGTTTGAAGTAGTTATGGAATAAAGGGGAGTGTCTACAAACGTCCTTCTTAGAATTTCAATTATAATATTAAAATATCTCATGTAACATTCCTATATTGAGCTATAATTAGTGTGCAGTGTTCATAAGTTATGAAAAGTTAGTCAAACATTTGTACAATAAATTTTATAAACGAAAAGCATCGTGCGAGATTATTGTTCGCGGCTTTGTCCTTTTAATAAAAGAAGCAATAACTTATATGTAACCATATTGTGAAAACTGGGAAAGTAGAAAATATTATCAGGTTTTCCCAATGAAAAGCCAACCGCTAAAATATCGCGCGTATTGCTCGCATATATACTAGTTATGTAACGTATACTAGCAAAATGCTCGTGACATTTACAACCAATTTATTCCTACACAGAATTTACGATAGAATAGTTTATGGAATATTGGACGTCATAGAGAACCAAAGGAAATTATTAGTATATATGATACATCCTTAACAGAGAATCCGGAGTTTTAGGTAGAATATTTGTACTTACTTAAAATCGACAGTGATTTTAATATAATGCAATTTAATTTATAAAAAAATATCTAGAAAACAATTATATGTAATTGCTTTCTCATACATTTTTCAACTTTCGATGATTTAAGGTAGACAGAAAAGATAATTTGAACTTGTGTTTAGAATTTAAGTGAGAAGGAGCTCCTTCCCACAAAGATAATACCAAACTTTTTTCATAGTTTTTTTTGAAATCAATACATAATATAAATCTTAACACAAAAAAAATAATATTCCTCGAAATTTGCCAAATAATAATCATTATTGTTATTATTACAATAATAGTGTATTTAACATGTGGACAGATATACGACCATTTATGACTCGACAAATCTTACCCTTATTACACATGTAACCAAAAACAACAAGGGGAGAATAATATTCCTTCGAAACTGTTTATGATCAAAGTGATATCACATTGTTTGTCCGACATAGTTCGTACATAACTGTTTACATTCATTAGCTATTCATGTCATTTTAGAAAATAATTTAAAAACAAATTAAGCTCCTCTTCTTGGTAAAAGTTAAAATATAGAGTTGAATGAAAAATAATATTAACTGAAAATTTTTTTGCTAATTATTGTTTACCAACTTTTACAAATCTTATCACAGATAAGTATAATATATATCTTTTTAAACAATTATTTTCCCGGCTATTTGCCAAAACGCTGAAACTTGGATTACAAAAAAGATAATATGCACATTATGTTCAGTACAACTGACTCAATAATGTTATTTTTAATTTCAACTATTCTGTCTAGTAAAACCAAAAATATATAAAACACAAGGTACTCACCAGTTGACACTCACTTTAAAAAACTTTAAAATATCTACTGATACGTGTTTCTGCTTGCATTGCGTCATCAGGGTAGCCAACACATTTAAAGAATCCAAACTAAGGAAACTTGTAAACCCCAATGTAATAAACATTAATGGCTTCAGAGAACAGTATAATTGAAATTATATAGTGGAAATACCCCTTAGGGTCGAATAAAATAATTTAAAAACAAATTAAGCTCCTCTTATTGGTAAAAGTTAAAATATAGAGTTGAATGAAAAATAATATTAACTGAAAATTTTTTTGCTAATTATTATTTACTAACTTTTACAAATCTTATCACAGATAAGTATAATATATATCTTTTTAAACAATTATTTTCCCGGCTATTTGCCAAAACGCTGAAATTTGGATTACAAAAAAAGATAATATGCACATTATGTTCAGTACAACTGACTCAATAATGTTATTTTTAATTTCAACTATTCTGTCTAGTAAAACCAAAAATAAATAAAATACAAGGTACTCACCAGTTGACACTCACTTTAAAAAACTTTAAAATATCTACCGAAATATCTTAGAAAATGTTACAATAGTGCGTTTCTAGTATTTTTGGTGACTTTTTTGAGAAATCCGTGGATGTGTTAAATATTTTACATGATTACAAATGGTGAGTTGTTGTGTCTATTGTAAGAAATACGCAGAAGAAGGTTCAAATTTTTTTTCCATAAGTAAGTAAACATAATCAATAGGTGCCGAATACAGAAATTTGTTATGTTTAATAGGTAGATACCTCTCTTTTTTTTAATTTTAGGCTTTTTTACAATGTTAAATAAATAATGATCCAAAAGGGAATATACGTTATTGATATATTATTTTTCAGTTTGGTGTTAAAACTAACTTTGTTTTTTAAGTATCGAGCTATATTTGATCTTTCATTTTAACGTATCAGAACAGACACCGTTCACTGAATGATGATTAACTGTTTATTATCTTGTTCGTATACAGAATGTTAAAATTAACAGTGCCTATCCTTAACTTATTTAACATGTTATTTGAAACTATAACTTTTTTTTACAATTCCGTGGTAACAGTTATGATAATGTTTGTAGATTTCCGAATGATATTAACGACAATCATGGTTGAGTATTTTAAGCCTACAAGTATTTTATGTATAAAGTATGCAGTGATGTTCAGACCACTTTACGTCTAGTAATTTCATGATAAAACCAGTGGTGTAACGTACCTCAAAATTCATACCGTATCCTCAATACTCAGTATTGATGAGATTTTTAATATGATGTTTCAATATGAATAGTTGTGTATCAACAGTTAATTTTTAGTTTTAAAAACTCATCGATTCCCAGTGAAAATGATAAAGAATATATTTTTCTAGAGGAAAATTTTCAGTACCAACCTTCATCAAGAGAAATAGGGCAAATTTACTTTCCAATACTTTCTGAAGAAATGTAGGTACAACTTTTAAATTTAGATATTATTTAAATTTCATTATTACCTGCA
Organism: Rhamnusium bicolor; assembly: GCA_029963845.1. NCBI lineage: Eukaryota > Metazoa > Arthropoda > Insecta > Coleoptera > Cerambycidae > Rhamnusium > Rhamnusium bicolor. The sequence goes on from JANEYF010004145.1 coordinate 84,260, forward strand.
TAGGAAAATAAATTATAGGTATTTTTTTTCAAGTTTGAAATAGGATTTAAACAATATTTAATTGAATGAATAATTGATTAGAATAATACGTAATTTATTAAATCGTTCAAAAATAAGCATTTAAATCTATAAGATGCTTTTTATGCTTTATTTTGTAACAAATTCTTTAAACCTGTTAAAATTTTAAAATGAGCAAAAAATTATACTTCATTTCATATTAAAGAAAAATTATTAACTAGGTTGTCTTATGAAATAAATAAATAATCAAAATCAAATGTAGATTAGTAGTAAGTTAAAAAATATAATAAAATATAGAATCTGGGAATAAAATCGTTAATTCAATGTTAATCGGTAATTACAGGAGTTTGAAAGACACCAGTTTTTCTTCTTCTGCAACATTAACCGCTTCTCCAAAAGTACAAAGTATTACAGACATTTAAAGTTCGACTACAGCAATGGCAAAATAATCTCAAACTGAGAATGGAGTTGTGCTGCAGAGCCCCCATGAAAAAAGTTAGTTAAAAATAATTTCAAATGTACACGATGAATAGTTTTTCCAAATCTTGTCAAATATATAAATATTGTTTAATTTCTATCGGAACTTACAAAAAATGTAAATGTGTAGTTAAAAAGATATAATTTACCTTTGTATACTGATTTCACAGCAATCAATAACTTTTAGGATCTATCACATTTTTTTTTGCTTCTGAAACTAGGTTCATTCAGGCATATATTCATACAACGTATGAATATATGCCATATAACTATATATAACACAGATTCAAAGAGGCTCAATTATTATATAGATATAATTCATATCTGTTAATACTTTTATATCAATACTACATTGCATATTGTTAAAAATAATTTCTTACACCCAATAATATTTTGCTGTACAAAATTTATTACAAAATCTGACATATTATTTGCATCATATTATTCATTTCTAGAAAAAATTAATTAGTTATTTGGGTATGACGCAAACATCCTTTCAAATCTAATATGATAACGATGAACTACCTATAGTTTCCTATTCTTCATTCTTATCTGAATGTACTAGTATATAAGTTTTAGGTAGACAACAAATTAAACAACACTTCAAAGTTCAAATACATTTTTATCACAGAACTATTAAAACAACTACTTCTCTTACCACATGCAAAAAGATATTGGATTAAATAATAACATTCGTACAAACAGTAATAAAAGCAATCAAATATTAGAAAAAATCACTAGCCATAAAAACAAAAAGTTTTTGTTGTAATATTTTTAGCGATAAAATGTATTTGATGTGTTGTTTAATTTGTTGTATATGTAAAACATTTATACCAGCGTATTCAGATAAGAATGATAGTGTAAAATATAGGAAACTGTAAGTACTTTATTTTAATCATATTACATTTGAAAGGATACTTACGTCATAACCAAATAAATAATTATTTTTTTCTAGAAAAGAATAATATGTTTAAATGTAGTTCATAAGGAAAGATTAAAAAAAATTACACTCTAATCAAAATATAGAAATTTGAATTACTCATAAATTAATAGCAATTTATGTCTCTAAGAAACATTTTGTAATTAACACTGCAAATAAATATTTTTGCAAATTTTTTTTTTATTGAAATTTTATCCCTCTTAGAATGCACGTCAATGTTGTTATGAGAACCCTCCTTTCCTCTTCACTGTTATTGTTGGCCTCAACTAGTGCCTCAATGAAGTATATGGTGTGCTTGGTCTAGTCATAAATAGTCGAAGAGACAGATGTATTTAACTGCTAATCAGTTGGAAAAGCTAAATATGCGACAACCCGTAAATCATATCACATTCTGAACTACACTCTTTTCATCAAGAGATGACGCGTTGAATCACCTGTGGTTTGAATCCACAAGAACTTCAACGAATATTGGTTTACTGCTATTGGAAAAGGGAAACAGATTAGAGCTGGGCAATACGACTCTATTAAGGAATCGTACCGTATTCATTCTGTAATACAAAAGAATCGTACTAGACGAATCGTATGTTTCGTACCACTGCATCATCCGCCGTGCTATGCGGAAGAACATAATAAGAGCATAACGTACTCGTACTGTACTATTTCGATATGATAGTATGACTAGTACAACTCATTAACATGATAGGAAATCTGAATGAGTAAACTTCGACCTGTCTTTGTCTTCTAGTCTTTCAGCACTGCCTCAACCTCGAATCATTTCTATTTAGGTATCATACTATATTAGTACGAATATGAAACTGTACCGGAGTAGTATCATTTATACGAATAATAAAAATACAACACATCTCTAGATCACATCGCAATACGCGACATAACACAATATCATCTTCATAAAATATTTGAAGGCATTACCTAGTTGTATATCTCCAATGACCGCCTCGTAGTCAAATAACCCTAGCTTGGCATTTTTAACATGCTAAATATACTACTCTGGGCAAACAACGTTGAGAATGTTGGGACCGTCAAATGTGTGGCAACCCGTAAAACATATCACATTCTGAGTTACACTCTTTCCATCAAGAGATGACGTGTTGAGTCATCTGTAGTTTTAATCCACAATAACTTCAACGAATATTAGTGAAGCAATCCATTGCGATATTTTTCCCTTTCTCCAGTCTGTAGTACATAGTAGAATGAAATAAGCTATCGGAAAAGGGGATCATATGGTAATACGCGACATACCCGGTATTCCCATCGTAAGTTATTACTTTGATAGTCACTAGAATTAATTACAAATCGTAAATAACTATTAAACATATTATTTTTTTTTTTAATTACCACGACACTTAATAAACAAGTTGTTCATCAAGTAAAATACCTACCTTATCTCTTTATAAAACTGCAAAATGGTATTAAGAAATGTTTAGAATGTGATATTTCAGGAAGATCACCGTACTTTGATGAAACCAATAAAGTAGATAGACTCCATTTAAATCACGCCATTTTTTTTATTTAGAAGGTCGAAAAAAATTGCGTGAATCGAACGGAGTACTAGTCATACTGTCGTATCGAAATAGTACATACGATTCGTTTAGTACGAATCTTTTGTATTACAGAATTAATACGGTACGATTCCTTAATAGAGTCGTATTGCCCAGCTCTAATCTGTTTCCCTTTTCCAATAGCAGTAAACCAATATTCGTTGAAGTTCTTGTGGATTCAAACCACAGGTGATTCAACGCGTCATCTCTTGATGAAAAGAGTGTAGTTCAGAATGTGATATGATTTACGGGTTGTCGCATATTTAGCTTTCCCAACTGATTAGCAGTTAAATACATCTGTCCCTTCGACTATTTATGACTAGACCAAGCACACCATATACTTCATTGAGGCACTAGTTGAGGCCAACAATAACAGTGAAGAGGAAAGGAGGGTTCTCATGGCAACATTGACGTGCATTCTAAGAGGGGTAAAATTTCAATAAAAAAAAATTTAGCAAAAATATTTATTTGCAGTGTTAATTACAAAATGTTTCTCAGAGACATAAATCGCTATTAATTTATGAGTAATTTAAATTTCTATATTTTGATTAGCGTGCAATTTTTTTTAATATTTCCTTACAAACTAAATTTAAACATAAAGTATTTTTTCTAGAAAAAATTATTATTTATTTGGTTATGACGTAAGTATCCTTTCAAATGTAATATGATTAAAATAAACTACTTATAGTTTCCGATATTTTACACTATCATTCTTATCTGAATACGATAGTATAAAAGTTCTGTATAGGAACAAGATAATAAACAGTTAATCATCGTTCAGTGAACGGAGTCTGTCCTGATATGTTAAAATGAAATATCAAATATAACTCGATGCTTAAAAAACAAAGTTAGTTTTAACACCAAACTGAACAATAATAAATTAATAACGTATTTTCCCTTTTGGTCATTATATATTTAGCATTATAAAAAAAGCCTAAAATTAAAAAATAAAGAGGTATGTACCTATTAAACATAACAAAATTCTGTATTCGGCACCTATTGATTATGTTTACTTACTTATGGAAAAAACAATTTGAACCTTCTGCGTATTTCTTACAATAAACAGAACAACTCACCATTTGTAATCATTTAAAATATTTAATACATCCACAGATTGCTCAAAAAGTCCCCAAAAAATACTAGAAACGCACTATCGTAGCATTTTCTAAAATATCATTTAATTAGAATAGCTAATGAATGTAAACGGTTATGTACGAACTATGTCGGACGGACAATATGATATCACATTGATCATAAACAGTTTTGAAGGAATATTATTCTCCCCCCCTGTTGTTTTTGGTTACGTGTGTAATAAGGATAAGATTTGTCGAGTCATAAATGGTCGTATACCTATCCATATGCTAAAAACACTACTATTGCGAGCTTCTTCTCACTTAAATTCTAAACACAAGTTCAAATTACATTTTCTGTCCACCTTAAATCATCGAAAATTGAAAAATGGATGAGAAAGCAATTACATATAATTGTTTTCTAGATATTTTTCTATAAATTAAATTGCATTATATTAAAATTACTGTCAATTTTAAGTACATATGTTCTACCTAAAACTCCGGATTCTCTGTTAAGGCTGTATCATATATACTAATAATTTCCTTTATTCCATAAACTATTCTATCGTAAATTCTGTGTAGGAATAAATTGGTTTTAAATGTCACAAGCATTTTGCTAGTATACGTTACATAACTTGTATATATGCGAGCAATACGCGCGATATTTTAGCGGTTGGCTTTTCATTGGGAAAACCTGATAATATTTTCTACTTTCCTAGTTTTCACAATATGGTTACATATAAGTTATTACTTCTTTTATTAATAGGACAATGCCGCGAACAATAATCTCGCACGGTGCTTTTCGTTTATAAAATTTATTGTACAAATGTTTGACTAACTTTTCATAACTTATGAATATAGCTCAATATAGGAACGTTACATTAGAAATTTTAATATTATAATTGAAATTCTAAGAAGGACGTTTGTAGACACTCGCCTTTATTCCATATCTACTTCAAACCCACTAGAATTAAACGGCACCTGTCTAAAAACTATGGTTTTGGGCTTAACTGAAGCACTGCCCTTTTGGATAAGTTATTTAAGTTGAACATTTCTCTGCCCCTTAAATGAATTGAATATGAAAATGAACATTAGGAGACGAACGAACAAAAAACATTCTACAATAAGAATAACATAAAGATTACAAGAAAACTGATTTTTTGATGTGAAGAGAAGCTTTAATGAATCTATTAAAAAATTGTATAGCAATTGAAAAAAAATTGCGTGATGGAACGGAGACCACCTACTTTATCGGTTACATCAAAGTGGGCTGATCTTCTTGAAATTTTGTCTAAAGCCCATAATATATTCTGAACGATCTGTCTTAATAATATTTTGCTTTATTATAAACGCATAATGTACTTTACTTAGGCAAGAAATTATTCTTTATTAGGCGTTGTAGTTCCCGTGATTTAAGAAAATTGAAAATATACCTAAAATTTGTTTCAAGCCAAGTAATCCCAATATATCAAATTGATATTCTAAAATTTTTAGTCATTCACCCCTTGTAAAACTAATAACATATTTTCTTTTTTTTTTAATTACCACGACACCTAATAAACAAGTTTTTCATCAAGTAAAGTACCTACCTTATCTCTTTATAATACTGAAAAATGGTATTAAGAAATGTTCAGAATATGATATTTCAGGAAGATCACCGTACTTTGATGAAACCAATAAAGTAGATAGACTCCAAAGTAGGCTGATCTTGAAATTTTGCCTAAAGCTCATAATATCATATTCTGAACAACTTTTCTTAATAATATTTTGCATTATTATAAATGTATAATGTACTTTACTTAGGGAAGAAATTATTTTTTTTATTAGGCGTCGTAATTTCCGTGATTTAAGAAAATTGAAAATATACCTAAAATTTGTTTCAAGCCAAGTTATCCCAATTAGTGCACTGTAAAACGGGGAAAAAGTAGCTTCCTTCTTGAAAAAAATTTTTTTTAAGGTACAACCACTTGGGACCTTCACAGCATGATAGCCTAGGTCCTTGGCCATCTGTAATGGCCAATTACAACATTTTTTTGGAGGTCAAACTTTTTTTATTACGAAGAATATCATAAATTTGTCAAAATTAATTTTTCTTACTTTTTTCACACATCCCTCATGATATCTCCGGAACCAATCGAGATAATTATAGGTATTTTTTTTTAATTGATAAAGGAAATGTGGGCGAAGGTCACTGCTTTAATTTCGTTTTTATGGAAAATTTAATTTCTTTGTAAAACTAGGTGAAACTGGAACGTTTACCTTCCTTGCTACATTTTTTTCGGTAAGCGAAAAACTTTTTTTATTTTAAGGAATTTTGTCATACCATATGTGTATGAAATAAAGCTTACACTTCAAGGAAGTTTTTTTAAAAAAATTCAGTTCTCTACGACTTATAGTTTTCGAGATTTTGTTTTTTAAAGTTACGAGTTTTTCGATGCTAGATGCGCCTCACTGCGGCGCCACTTAAGTGTGTACAGTGTAGACTATTGAATACAAGTAATCTTATATTATACATAATATATTGTCATTTAGAAACAAGCTTTTCTTCGTGTAATGTGAATGCGAATGAGTATTATTTTTATTGAGTTTTTACATATTATTTAATGCTTAACAATGGAATGTTTATTTTATGTTATCAGAATTAAAATCAGGTAATACAATTCTGGTAAAATCTGTTGATACTGATGTCCTGATTTTGCTTTTACATTATTACTGTGAAACACCAGATATGTCCCAAAGGAATATATTTATACAATTAGGACATAGTAAGAATATACAATTTTTGTCAATTAACAATATTGTGGCAAATTTTGGAGAGGAAATTTGCAAGAAAGTATTAACGATTCATTGCCTAACTGGTTGTGACACAACTAATGCCATGTATAAAATAGGGAAGAAAACGGCATTCTATGTTTTATATAAAAATTTAAATAATTTAATAGATTTAGAAAACCTTCCTTTTCTGTCAGAGGATAAAGCGATGGAATTAGGGGTAAAATATACGCTTTATTTATATAAGAATAAAAACAAAAATATAAAATCCCTGAATGAGATGGAACTTAACAACAAGTACAAATCGACCAGCTTCTGAGCTGCCTCCTACTGACCATGCTTTTAGACAACATTTAAAAAAGTAATAATTATTTTTCTAGATCGCCCATACCTATTAAAAAAAGAAACAAAACACCTACATGTAATTATTTTCTTTTTAGGTATAATAATATAATAATAACACCACATGAAATTACAACCCTCTTTATCCCTGAAGGTCTGGAATGACCTTGTGTGGGAGAGGGCTACAGATTTAGAGACAATGGACACACACCCAATGTCCGAGTATACTACGATTAATCTCTCTCACAGAAAAATCCCAGTTCCTCGACCGGGAATCGAACCAATTCCAATTCCAATTTAAAACATTTATTGCATATTAAAATACATCACAAAAAACTTAATTAGAATGCCACACTCGGCATTGTACAAACAAAATCGAACCCGGGACCCCGAAGTTTTGAGGCAAGTACATTACCTCTAGACCACGGAGCCAGGTGTCTGTATCAATTAAAAATTTAGTACAATAGCCATATACAATACATGCAGATGGAAGATCCAACTCGATACGGTTGGACATTTGAAGAAAATGTTTGGAAGGCAACTTTTTCCAGTCAAAAATCTGTGCCCGATATTGTAAGGCAAAGTTTGTCAATAAGATGTTCCGACAGGGTCTGTAACAACAGATGTATCTGTTTTGCTCAAGGTTTGAAATGCTGCAGTGAGTGCAAATATGCAAACTGCTGCAACCAAGGAACTGTCTAGATATTTTTAGATTCCGACGTTGACGATTTTTAAAATATTTTTATAACAAGTTTTAAATTTATGTTTTAAAATAAATAATTATTTCATATTTTTTTTAATTCAATTTTAGGTTTTAATGTATAAATATAATGGATTTTAAATAATGTGCAATGTAAATAATGATAAGTAAAACCTAAGTGCTTATGAAAATAAAATTTATATTAAAGATATGTCAAAAATAATACTTAATAGTATGCACCCACAACACGCATAGCAGACTGATTAAAGCACAGTAGAACCGGGGGAGATATCCTGCCCGCAGAAACTTAATTTCAAATAACAATAACTTAAAACGTACAAGTCGTAGAGTATTGCGTTTTTTTTTAAAAAACTTCCTTGATGTGTTAATTTTATTCCGTATGCATATACTGTGGCAAAATTCCTTAAAACAAAAAAAGTTTTTCGCTTACTGAAAAAAAGTACTGCAAGAAAAATAAATGTTAAAGTATTACCTAATTTTATAAAAAACTAGGTTTTTCATAAAGACTAAATTAATTCAGTCACCTCCGCTCACGTTTCCTTTATCGACTAAAAAAAAAAAAACTTGATTATCTCAATTGGTTCCGGAGATATCGTGAGGGATGTGTGAAGAAGTACGAAAAATTAATTTTGACAGATTTATGACATTTTTCATAATAAAAAAAGTTGGACCTCCCAAAAAATGTTGTAATTTGCCATTTTAGATGGCCAAGGGCCTAATCTATTATTCTGTGAAGGTCCCATGTGGTTGTACCTTAAAAAAAAAATTTTGAAACGTTTTTGTCGGTTTTTCAGTGTACTAAATATATCAAATTGAAATTCTAAAATTTTTAGTTACTCACCTCTTGCAACATTTATCCTGGCACACGGCATATTTTTTGTATAATTTAAATTTAATCTACACACAAGGTAACTAACCATTTCATCATCTAAATAACTTATTATAGGGTGGGGTAATAGTGCGTCCGACTTCTATATGTCGAGTTCTATGATAGCTACAAACTTGATTTGAAAACATAAATAAACTAGACAAAAAAGTCAATAACCGGAAATTATTTTCGAATATACAGAGTGAGCCAAGACGATTCTACTAAAATTTTTTTTAATGGAATGCTATGTATATCAGAAGATTTTTTGAAACCTCTTGTATTATTAATGACTCTTTTCAGTTATGAGACATCTGTATGATGACATTCGGCCAGTTTCAGTTCCTAAAAGTATACAGGTTGGCCAAAAATAATGTTCAAATTTACAACTATTTGAACTGAATTTTCTTAATTTCTTCAAATGGAACACCTTGTATATTTTTGGACGATATGATGTAGAATTGAAAAACGAACATTTTTTGTACGTACATCTCTATGGTTATTTGTAATAGTTTTCGATTTATTGAACAATAACTGCAATATTCAGCAATAAAAATTAAAATTATTTTTTTTGTAATTCAAGAGAAGATATTATAAAAAAAGAGCTCCACATGTTGCCCATTTTGGTTGACACACATTTCTATTCGTCTTTGGAATGAAGTTTCTACTGTTCATAAAATTGCCGGAGTGATACTTCTTAAAACATTTCTTATCCTTTCCTTCAAATTCTGGATTGTTGTTGGTGTGATGTTTTTATGGGCATCATGTAACACGCTTATTATAATACCTTCTCTTGAATTATTTAAAAATAAAACCTCATTTTTACTTGCTTTAACTCACAATGTTTAACGTTTATCTTCAAATCTTGTATTCTTCATTTAACACACTTTCTGGCAACCAATCGATGAAATTTTGCACAGTTACTAAGGTTGGCTGACAATACAATATTCCAGCGTGTGTGAAAATTGAAAAATCTGCAAAAGTATGATAATAATTTAATGTATGATAATAATTTAATTAAAGTAAGACTAAAAAGTAGAAAATAAAAAAAAAATAAAATTTTAAACTTACTTTTCTTAGTCGTTCTAAAAAGTAAAATATAATTTCTTTGCAAAAAAAAAACAAAAAAAGCAAGACATGCGCACTTTGTACAATCATTGCTTTTTTGACTTTTTTTTTTTCGCAGACATTATTTTTTACTTCCTCACTCCTCAAAATTTTGAAAATTTTTATTGCATTTCTGGACGAATCTCGACGAATGATGACGATACACAAAATTTCAGACAAAAAAAATTTTCTGTCTGTGTGTCTGTCTGTTTGGTTCGCTATAGCAGCTACAGCTTTTGAGATAAAGCTTTCAAATTTGGTACACACTTTCTAAAGGTCAAGGAAGAGATTGAGTTCGTTGATGAGCAAAATCGATTCTTAAAATTTGAAATGTCAAAAAAAAATATTAGTGACATTTTTGAAACGTCAATTTGAAATGCCAAAATTTTTTTGACATTTCAAATTTTAAAATATTAGTGACATTCTACCAATGTGACGTTTTTGAAACGTCAATTTGAAATGTCAAAAAAAAATGTTAGTGACATTCCACCAAAGTGACTATTTTGAAACGTCAAAAATTACTTTTTCAAAAAAAAAAAATATTAGTGACGTCAAATATTACTTTTATTATAAACTCCACCACATATCGAATTTTACAACGGTGAAGAAGTTCTGATCCTCAAATAATTGGCAGTGGTTTTACTTTTTAGTACGACTAAGAGAAGTTTTTAATTTTTTTTTATTAATTTTTACTGCTGAATTTTACAGTTATTGTTCAATAAATTGAAAATAGTCACAAATTGAATGAATGTTCTTACAAAAAATTTTCGTTTTACAATTATACATCACATCGTCCATTTGAAAAAAATTGAGAAATTCCAGTTAAAAAAGTTGTGAATTTAAAAATCCTTTTTTAGTCACCCTGCATACTTTTAGGAAGTGAAAATGACTGAATGTTATCACACAGATGTCTCATAACTGGTACTAACATTTTTTTTTTAAATCGATGGTGGTGATTGCAGTGATATTTTTATTATGCACGTGTAAAAGGTATAATTTCAACAAAAAAAAATAATCGTTACATCCAAGTGGTTGGGAGAAAGCCAATAATAAATAATACAGGAGTGAAAGGAGGCCACAAAGAGGTTTCAAAAAATGTTTTGATATACATGGCATTTCATTTAAAAAAATGTTACTTGACCCTGTAGAAGCATCTTGGCTCACCCTGTATATTCGAAAACAATTTTAGGTTATAGACTCTTTTGTCTAATTATGTTTTTAAATCAAGTTTCTAGCTATCATAGAACTCGAGATATCTAAGTCGGACGCACTATTGCCCCACTCTGTATATTTTTGAAATAGCAGCATGTAATAGAATTTAGATACTTATTTAAGTAGATGCTGAACTATTAGATATTTACAAAGGTTTACAGTTTATTTTACTTAGTTTATTTACAATTACAAGGTTTATGTTTTAATTTTTGTTCGTTTTAGAGAAAAATATTGTTCATTCTTTTTTTAAGCATTCATATTTGCAAAATTATGTCATTCCAATAAAAAAAGAAACCTTCATTTGAGAAATCTTTAAATTACGGACTGTGGGCAATTTAACAAATGATGTTTTTAACACTTTTATTAGTCAGAGGGTACGCAAGAAGTCTGCTTAATTTCATACCATTATACATTGGGGATTTTTAGGTTTCTTTGAGCAATAGAATAAACAGGTGATCATTCTTTGTTACTAATACTGACCGTAGATACTAATTTAAATAATATCAAAGTAGGTTCTGACGAGGTCAGCAATTAATTCATACCTAAATCGAATTTAGGTATTTATGTAAACCAATCCATGTAAAATTATTAGGATTAATCCCATTAATCTAAAATTTAGCATTTTATCACAAACTCATGAAATTTAAAAATGTTTACGAATTTTATCGAGCCTCTTTAACTTAAATTTTTAATTTAATGTATTTATACGATTGAATTGGGATTTTTTTCTTCATATAATAATGTAAAAATTTAATTTGAAAATAATTTGTAATACAAACCAAATTACAATTGGATGAACCAAATTTATTTCAGAAAGATTTTTTTTAAGTGAAAAATCATCTCTTTTCCTCATGTTTTAAAATGATGTACGTATAAGGGCTATATGTATTTATTTCTAAAACCTTTTATGAATATCATTGTTTGGAATGGAATATTCAGGAAACTCCAAAATTAATAATTCAACGATGTATGCCCATTATTTAAAAAAAATTACTGAACAATTCGTTTGTGTTTACATCTAAATTTAAACCTTATTAAAATTCGTTTATTATAAAAATGCGGCCTAATTGAAACCACCCACGTATGTAAAAGATTTTAACTCAGCGTGGATACTGTAAAAGCTCTGCTACTACAGTCGATTAATTTATTTCTTTGTTGTGAAAATTACGTCTCTTTGTGTAAAACGCGTGTTAATTCAACACAGGAGCGGGTATTATTACAATAGTCCACACTAAGTGGCCCACTGAAAACAGTCCACCCGAGTTTATGACATTTTGACTCAACTTTGGGCAAAACGCATTAACAGGTCGATTATTTCTTCAGGGGGGGACACTTAAAATCATTATTTTCGTTGGTAACATTTCAACTCCTAACGGGCAGTGACGCGTGATGGCTGGTGAAATTTAGGTATGTCATATCTTAGTATTGGAGCATGGGACCCAAGCGATACTAAATTTAACCAGCCGCCACTGTAAACGGAGATGATATTTACCCTCAAAATATCAAATGGTAAAAGAGGTCAGTTGATACAACATGTTAAGGCCTGTTAAATTTTCGTTACAAAGGCGTTTTACTTTTTACTTCCTATATATTTTCTTTATTCAAACTTCGATGCATTTTGTAAATATCATATGAAAAGCTATTTGTTCAAAATATCTTCAAAACCCTCCATGTCCAACAGTATTTATACATTTATTAACCTGATGATCAAAGGAAAACATATCCATAGTGTCTTTTGATCATTTTTGTCCAGTTTATTTTTACTTGCACGAATAAATATTCCACTTTAGTATTGAACCAAATCAGACATTTCATAAGGTACTCTTTGAAATAGGTCTTAGAACCTACACGTGAAAAATTGGTTTAAACGATTTATTTCCGAATCGATAATAGTGCGCGAAAATCATATTTTGGCAATAAAATCAAAAATGAGAATCTTCTACTCATACCTCGAGTGAAGGGTTCAAGACTAATACCTTGGGAGAAATAGAGAAGCTTCTTTAGGAGGGTACCTGTCTCAAGGAAGGGATTAGAAGATTTGACGTAATGAGAAGTCTATTATTAACAACATCTTATTTCTACATATTCTTGGCCTTTTGCTAATATGCCTTTCTCTGAACTATTTCAAGCCTTTGTTAGCGATTCTTTTGCCTTCTCAGATAATAATTGCTCAATGGTACCGTCTCTGTAATTATTATAGATCCATTGATTAAAAGTTAATGAACTGAAGCTGGCATATAATACAACAGATATTTTTCGACATATAGTCTTGCAACTTGTAAAGCATATTCTTGGTATGTTTTTGAATCGACGGTGAATCCACATAACACGTCCGCAATATCATTCCAAATCTTTTGATTATTCCTTCATTTACTTCAGTGATAGAAGCGGATAAGAATGCATCATTAAACAACTTCTTGCAATAATACCATCATTTTTGTGGTTCCACTACCAACACTTTTTGGCATATTTACATGTAATCCTAATTTTTTTTCGAAAATTTTTCTTTTTTGTTCTTCTAATATTTGCTTATTTTGTGCTTCACGAACCTGTCAAGTTTTTATCTCCCATATAAACGATATATGGAGCAAGCAACCAAAGAATCTTATCCAGGCAAGAAGCGTGAATAACCTGCACTTTAAAGAATGTTCAGGTAGTATTTTTAAAACTTTATTAATTTGATTCACCTCCTTGGGAGTTGCTGGACAGATATAACATGTTTGTGTTGAGGCAGTTTCTGTAATAGCATTACAAAGTTTATCACCAATCATAGTTTTAGGTCTTCTTCTATTTTATAATTTTTGAAGTTTGGTTTTGTATATATTTTCTCTTGTACTGTTAATTTTGCAGACCCCTCTTAGAATTAACATCGTATTGGTCTGTAAAACTTTGTGGATGCGAAACGTGGATTTTGCCATGTTATTATCTTCTCTCTATTCGAATTTACAAAACATAATTCCAACGACGCCGACGTCAAAAACATATCGCTATCAGCGAACAGGACTCAGAAAATAATGTGTGTCAGATTATTAGTTTGTAACAAAATCTGTTCCAAAAAAATTGTCAAAAGTGTGGCTAGAATGCTTTTTTTAATGTTGATCATACCAAGATAAATTGTTTTTCATTTTGTTTGCAAAATAAACCTCATGTAACATGTCGGCGTTTAAATGTTTGCTCCTCAAATAATCCTTGTATGAACAATTTAACCTACACAATATATAAAAATCTATAACGCTTTCAAAAAATTTATTAAGATTCGTTCATGAAACATAAGGTTAATATTTTATTATTTTTTCAATTACATTTGTCAACACATCTGCTGTTTATACCTTTGATATAAAGTTGGGAGCACGAAAACTTATTTAAAGAAAATTAAACACCACAGATAATAAAATCCCATATATTCGATTGTGCTGGAGAGCTACACATTTACTGACAATGGTCACACATCCAATATCCGATTACGCTCGGATTAATTTCTGATTTAGAAAAAAATGGAGGTACGTGTCCTTACCACTCAACCATGCAGCCAATTTTTTCCAATATTCTCCAGAAATATACTCTATCTTATCCGCCTTTTAACATTGTAAAATAATATAAGCAAGCAACTCGGTCATTGTAAACTAAAATTTAATAGGTCATGAAATTCTAAGTCGCTTTACATTTACCTAGAGTTTATACACACAATATGTACCATTAAGTGGTTAACAGCAAGAAATTGATAGTTAAGGAATTAAGGGGTATGGTTCCTTGATTTCTTACGATTCATGAATCACATTAATGTTTAAATGAGAAACTTCTTTGTGCGAGTTTGCCCCATGTATTTCTGATTAATTTATTTTGATGTACAATTGGTGTTTCCTTGATCATGGATGATATTAACATTTTCATTCTAACTTTCTCAGTTCTATATTTTATGACTACAAGCTATGATTTTTAAAAAACGTTTTTTCTGCCTACTTAGTTTTCTTAATTTTTTGACAATAAAGGCCACTAACTAGATGTTGATATATTTGAGTGTGGTATGTTCAATTGTCTTCTGATTAGATAAACAGTAATTTTTGGCATATTTTGTGTTTTGTGCTTTTTCTACAAATGATTAAAAAAAAACATAAGACAGAGTACTATATTATAATGGTATAATAGTCCATAGAGTAGCTACGGAATCTAGTATGGATTTGTCCACACATCTTTTTGATTATTTATGAACAAAAAATTTATAAATGGAAATAATATGTATTAGAAGAACCATATCACGACAGAACACGTTATCATGAATGGCAAGACGATCTAGTGGCGAAACAACGCCAAGTACCTAGGTATCGTCCTGGACAAAGGGCTGACATGGAAACCGAACGCCGATGAGGTTGTCAAAAAAAAACAAGACAGTAAGGACCAATCTCTACCCGATGATGGACAGAAGCATTGACTGATCAACCTGCGAAATAAGTTCAAGCTTTTCAGGACTCTATTTAGGCCAAACTGACGTACGTTAAGTTGCCTGGGGTATGCCGCAAAATCGGACTTGAGAAGAATACTGGCCGTGGAGAATCTAGCGCTGTGGATGCACCATGGTTTGTAAGGAACGTCGATATCAGATCATATTAGAAACCTAAAGTACACGTCAATCTCGAAGGTGATCCAGAATAGGACCAGGAGGCTTTTACTACGGGCGGAGGTCCACGGGAATCCACTGGTCTGACAGACGGTGGACTACAATCCGGCTGATAATGGATAAGTAACACACAAGGAATTCCATTTCCCAAGAGATACAAACATAACCCCCTCACTCCCACCTACCACGCGGCACCGAATCGGGCGAATGCCTGATCGAGGTCGTGCTTATTTAGCCTTGTATAGGCCCAAGGCGCGTCCTGAGCTATTAGCTCCCCTCCCCATACATACACACACACCTACTGCTGATTCATGATTGCAGATATCCCAAATCCGATAAACCCCTAGGACAGGGGCGGTAAACGTCGTTCCAGCCTGTAACACCACGATATCTCCAATAACCATCCGAAATTATTGTCAAGACAAAGAATATTTGTGGGGTAATATGTCTTAATTATCATGATCTATTTCTTAGTTTAATGTTATTCTTCTAATTTTTTTCACTTGTGTCATATAGAAATGGAAGCATATTATTATTTTCCATAGTCTTTCCTGAAGACTAGAAAAAAAACAGATATATTAAAAAATCTTATTTGAAATTAGATGGTAATTAAATACCTATTGAAGTATTTATGGATCTGAGAAAAGACTTGTACTTGGTTAATCGTGATTTACTGTTAAAGTTTAACATACGTGACTTTAAAATAAATACAACAGTAGATTGTAGTTAATTAATATGGACAAACTGATAAAACAGATACAATTTATAAGTTAAAGTAAAAAAGTGATGTACTTGAAAGCTCTGTTCTAGGACCTCTGCTATCTTTATTATACACAAATGATATCGATCATAACAACTAGATAATAAAAACTTAAACATGTATGTTGGTAGCAATATTTAATACGTTATGATGATAAATGCTATAAAAAAATTCATTATTTCCCAGAGGGGACTTATAAACTAATAATAAAAACAATAAGACTCTAAAACAAATATTTCAGAGTAAAGCTCTCGTTATATTTTGTTTGAATAATTTCTATCTACAGGATCGCTTATATATACCAGCCCTATCGAAAACTGAATTACTTCTAACATAGTATGCTACATTGTAATTAGCTAAAATGAAATTATCTGTTCCAGTCTCGTTACTAGTAAAACATAAAACCTCATATTTACATATAGGATATTTACATTTGTAATTTGTCTTGTCCTGCTGCTATATGTACTGGCATCTCAAATTTCTTCTGCTTTGATACTCACTTCGTAATTGGTAAAAAAGTGACTCCTTTTTACTTTCTTGTTAAAGATGTATTGGGACATTTTGATATCCTTAAGCTATAGACTAGGGTTCAAAATATATATTTCGATATCCTTATCTCTACAAACTTTGTATTGGTTACATTACAAAAATTTTTTCATTAAATTGTCCTAAATAATTATTAAGATTTTGTGTCTGGTAGGATGTGTTAAATTTTGAAACAATATGCTACTTTTTTTACTAATAAGAGTATAATAAAAATTAAAATACCGAAATATTCCAATAGAGAAATGAGATTAATTTACAAATAGTAATAAATACTTAAAGTAATATCTAAATACAAGATACCAAGGTCGTAATCTTCTCACTTTATTTAGTTGAAGATTAAATAAAGTTGACACACACATTTGATGAAATTACACTTGTATACTAAAAAAAAAGTGATTAAGCTTTAATTGAAGATTAAATATAGTTACCACACACAAATTTATAAATCATCAAGAAGTTTGTGTGACAACTTTATTTAATCTTCAATCAAATAAAGTGAGAGGATTATGACTTTGGTACCTTGTATTTAGGTATTACGTTTAATATTTATTACTTTTTATAATTCAATCTCATCTCTCCATTGGAATATTTTGGTGTTTTAATTTTTATTATAGCGTCGTTGTATAATATATTATTGTTTCTTTTTTTTACAAAATTTACTTGTAAAGTCAGCGTAATAAAAAAAGTATATTTTAATAACTAATCTCTATGAAAAAATATAATTTTTAAGGGAACAAATTAATGTACTAAATAATATACTCATCCAGAATCATACAACAAAAACAATTCGAAGTGATTCTAGCAGTAGGAAACCAACTCATACAAGCAAAACAAAACGATCGTAACCAGAAATGTGTCATACTATTATGCAGGTTAACTGATTTTAACGATTACAATAAAAAAAGTGAATTTGCGACGTCCTGCACAAAATTAAATGAATATACTCAGAAAAAACAAAATAGTGTGCAATAGTAAATAAGTACTAAAAAAACAAACTGTATTATTGGTGCAATCTTCATTTGTAATACACTGCCGAGTATATTTAGTATAAAAGCAGAAGGACAAAATTTTGTGAAAACAAAATAGTTATTTATGACATATAGACGAAAAATGCGGTTTTTCGTATGGTTACAGAAAATTGCCAATGGCAACCGTATGAGTACGAAAAACATTTTCGTCCGTATATTATACTATTTTTTTATTCGATCCCTGGAAAAAAATAATACATTTTTATTTATTACATTTATTTTAACTGAAAAATCTGATCGTAATCGACTTTACGTCACTTTGACTTAATCTAATAAGAATATCATGACACTTTTTTCTATTTGTATTATGGCATACATTATTTTGTTCACAATTGTTTACCCTCCGAAAAGTAATGTTCGTCCCAGGACGAAAATATTTTTCGGCCTGAAAAAGTAGTCGCCTAGCAACGACAAGCAACAGTAACACCTATTATGAAAAGGTGATCTTTTTGTCCAGATATTAATCGAACCAACCACTTTTCAATGCAATCGAAAAAAAAGTATTTTATTTATAAATGGTAATAAATACTCAAAGTAATACCAAAATAAAAGGTACTAAGGTCGCAATCCTCTCACTTTATTTAACTGAAAATTAAAAAATAAAATTGTCACATAAACTTCTATTCTTGATGATTTATGAACTTGTATACACAAAGAAGTGATCAAGCTTTAATATACAGGGTGTCTTATAATTAAGTACCTTTCTTCAAGGTGGTTATAGAACTATAAAAATTAATTTGAGTTTTGTATATAAACATTTTTCCTAAAACAGTTTATAAGGGAGCTGCAACCCCTTAAAGGGGATAAGTACAACATAGTTGTTTGCCAATAAATTCAAAACGTCTTAACATGCAAAAATTTAATTTTGACCATTTATTAATTTCACAATGTTACATATTTTGTCAAATTTTTATCTAAGTATCATAATTTGGTGAGGTAGTTACAGAGGATGTGGAGGTGAATTTTCGCCATAACTTTTCTATCTTTTTATTATTTTTTTGACATTTAAGATGAAAAAAGCACTTTTGTTAAAAAATGCATAAAGAAGGTGCTCTTACTAAATTTCGATAGGAGCCATCGTTTTGAATTTATTTGTATTTTAATATTGCAATACAAGATGTATATACAATATTGGATATGTAACTACATGCCTCTACAAAAATATTCCCCAATATTTTTACCTGTATTTTTTTGTAGAGCAATTTAAAACATCTTAATTCGCAATGAGGCATGTACAAGGAAAATTTTTTTACAATAATTTTAAATTTAATATTATTTTAACTTTGTGTCTTAAAGTTCAGAAGCTGATTAAGAATAAAAAAATTATTTTAAAAGTACCTAAAACTAACAAAATTAATTTGTCTTGAAGTTTAAAAAAATTTTCAAAATGAAATCCATGCGTTATCCTTCGAACTTAAAATATTATCATCTCTAATGTTTCCCGGATTTCCTGTGCATTTGCCCAATATTAATTAAATAATCACAAAATAATTATGACATTTCGACAATATAACAATTTCAACACTATTTCACTATAAAACTGTGCTAATAATATAAAACAAAGGCAACTGCTCTAAAAAAGAACTGAACAATTTGCCAGTTTGACAGTAAAGTTATTTTCTATCATGGTATTAAAATTAGAAAATGGTACTCATTGAAATATTTAAAGACACATAACTCCAAAACGGTAGCTCCTATCGACATTTAGTGACAGCACCACTTTTATGCAGTTTCTAACGCTGACACACTAAAAAAAGAGACAAAAAAGTTTAAACGAAAATTCACTACCCAAGACAATCATGATATTTTGATAAAAGTTTGACAAAATATGTAACATTTTGAAATTAATAAATGGTCCAAATTTAATGTTTGCAACTTAAGACGTTTCGAATTTATTGGCAAATAACTGTGTATTATACTTACCTCCTTTATGGGTTTGTAGAGCCCTTATGAACTGATTTAATGCAATTGTTTATATAAAATAGAATAAGATAGAATAGAATATTTATTTTTACTTAAGATATACAAAATATGTGTGTGAACATCAAAAATTCATCATAAAAATACAAATAATAGTATATAGACCGACAGATAACTAAATGCTTAAAAAATTATAATACAAATTTAAGACAAATTAAAAGTCAATTAAAAAAATTAATAAGTGAATGAGTGAAATCTCACTCATAAGGCAATCGCCTTACCTAGCATGAAAATATACTTGCATGTTCCTTATATAACTGGAAAAGACATATTTTCATCTAAAGAATAAAAGGTATGTTTAATTAAGAAATTTTTAACATAAATTTCTTATGATCTAATTTTTTTGAGTTCCCAGGGAGTTTATTATATAATTTAGTGCCAGCATATACTGGAGACCTTTCATATGAAGCTGTTTTATGCTGAGGAGTTCTTAATAAACTACCATGCTTAGTGTTATATAGGTGTCTTGCAGAGTTTATTTCAAAGTTGTTTATATTTATTCTAATAAATTTAATGCACTTTAAAATATAAATGGATTGAATGGTAAGGATTTTGTTTGTGAAATATAATCCAACAAACTCAACTTATTTTTTATGGTTATATCACTCACTTGAAGGAAGGTACTTAAATATGGGACACCCCGTACAATAATAAAAGACTTTTACCAAATGATGGAAATCTTTCTTGAGACCGTCGCGCATACCATTCGCAAATCAGTTTCTGGTTATTGCCATCGTCAGCTATATGCAACGTCAACAAGGAGGATCTCCGAATCATTATTAGTCTCTATGTAATAATAGAGTACTAACGAGTTCATGGTAACTCCATCTACTAATGTTAAACGCAATGTAATAAAATAAAGGTATAATGAATACTGTTATTCCCGAGGATGATTACAATTACGAGCCAGCGAAGCGAGCAAATGTTGTAATCATCTGGAAGAATACAGTATTCATTATAGCGAGTTGTATACTATACTTTATCTACGACTAATTTTTAAAAATTAAAAATGATATATTTTTTTTTACTTTTCACCAAAATGTATATTAGTATTGCTACAATTTATACATTGAGCAGATGATGGAATGTTAACATGATTAGGACTACTATTTGCAAAAGTAATATTTTTCGAAGTTCGAAGTGGAGGCTTCGGTATTGTACACCTGTCGTGAAATGGTGGTCGCTGTGGCCAACTTATTTTTCAGAAATTGGTCGATGTATCTTTCCGCTACCTGTGTCAATTTCCAACCTCCATGACGTCTGTGTAGCAATTAGGATTTGGTAATTTCAAATACATTGCTATTTGTCTTCCTATGGTGGCAAATTTATTTTTACCAATTCGTTGTGTGGTGCATTTAGATTGTTGGTAATTTAAAAAAAAAATTATTACTACATGAGATGGGCGAGGATTATATACTTTTTCACAATATTATAAAAATGATCACTAATGGTAAATTTTCTTATAATAACTTTAGTTTTTATTTTAGATATAGTTGTTAATAATGTACTGAGATCATTCACATCCTCAATTTGCATTTCACAGAGTTCATTAGAGCGACAGCCATCCATATACACATTCGATTGTTCTCCTTACTTTTGACCACACCGTATAATAAGACAATTGTTTATTTGAAATGGCACTGTTTGTAAATGATTTAATACAGTTGTTTGTTTGCTATAATTTACATTTTATTCATTTTCGAAATACCTTTAATATCGCAAATTATTTATATTTCTTAATAATAGTGTCGACAAGAAAATTATAGGTAAGTAATAGCTTCTTGTATAAAATATAATGTTTTCTGTTGAGGCAAATGGGAATTAAAATGAAAAAGAAAAGGGAAGACAAAACTAAGTTGCTTTTAAAGGTAAAAAGGAAATAGGTTTTTTTATCTCTTGTTTTTGCTGATTACTTTGCTGTTGCGAGATTAAAGTAGGCGACTTACGGAGTAGACAAAGTATAAATTGTGTGAAATTAAAGCAACTGGGCAAAATTAAAAATCAGTTTTGCGTAGAAGTCACATATTTTATAGATTACTTAATTTAAGTAATACCAGTTAAAATATCCCTGTTTAAATTATATTAGTTATAATATTTTTACGGTATTGTCCTGAAATATAATATGAATAAAAAATAAATTGTTTTCCTTAGATGTCTAGAGAAACTTTAAAAATAAGAAAAAGAACATTAATGTCTACATTATGTCCCTTTTTCTTGGGAATACTTCGGTAAATGATAAATACATAAATGTGTTTCTAAAATTCTTTTATTTTATAGAATATCAGTTTTATTACTTTGGACAAGTAATTTTAAAATCTAAATGGATGTGTCTAAATTTTATATATTTCTAACCTCTTATAGATATATTCTAAACAATATTCCTTTATATTTATGGTTCAAAATTAAGTCTTAACATATATACTTTATTAAGGCTTATATAATTTTTCATATTTTAGATGACTATTTTTAGATCTAAAATAATTTACCTAAAAGCACATCACTAACAGTTTGTAGACATGTAAAAAAAAACACATTCATAGATATTTTTTACGGTCTAAATTAAAGTTTAAAAGATATGAATATTGAATATTTCATGTTGTTCTATTATTTGTAATTATTTTAGGCTAACTTTTCAGGATTAAAAATAATTTATCTAAAATTTGTCTATTTTATAATATCTATTAGATTAACGAAATGGCTAAAATTTATTTTGGTCTAAAACTAAGTCTAAAACGCATCTATTTTGGACAAATTTAAAGACTGTTTCTTTGTAATACATCTTTTTTACATCTTTTTTAAGCTTTAGATAGTTCTAGCTGCTTTTTAACGTTTATTTGATATCATTTAGACGGATCTATGTTCTTAGGAATGGGATATGGTATACAAATAAAAAACAATTTTTTTTATGCCTAATTTGAGTGGAACAAATGCCAAATGTATATTATATAACATAGATCTATCCCGGCTTCCTACCACAATACTGGTCGCTGAGCTGGTGCGTATGTTACATGTATATAAGCAAACGTGTATTAATGAATTCAATTACATTAAGGCCCTTTATAACTGCCGATTTTGAAAAATGGCATATATTTCAGGTCCCTGTTAATTATAATTTGTATTCATCGCGATTAAATCGTACATAACGTAAAAATCAGAGGCTGAACCAGGACATCGTGCTGACATACATATATAAAGATGTGATAAATGATATATTAACTTATTTTTAATTGGTGATTTTGTAGTATCGTAATGTATAAAACATGCAACCAGTCATGCAAATATGTGTGAGTGAGCCATTCGGTTTGTTTTCTACAGGTGGACAGACCTTGAAAAAACATGCTTAATCACGTTTTGTGATTTCTTTCATTGAAAACGGCTAAATTTAACCTTGAGAAACAGAAAGGTTATCTGAGGATGAATTATATAACATCCTAATGAATAGTGATAAAGAATATTATGAGGAAATTAATTAATTATGAGAATGACGAATCTGACGATGGCTCCAGTTCTGATGACGAAAATATTGAAAATATTCAGAATGTTATTAATTGTCAACCTGGTGATGTAGATGTTTCACTGAACCAAACATTTTTAGTAGTAAAATTTTTTTATTTTTGTATTTAAAATAAAGTTTTCACTTAATATAATAAATGTTATACTTATCTGTGATAAGTTTTTGTAAAAGTTGGAAAATAATAATTAACAAAAAATTTTTATCGTCATTATATTTTCATTTCATTCCATATTTTGATAGAACTTTTACCCAGAAGAGGATACGTAATTTGTTTTAAATTATTCTAACCCTAGGGGGAATTTACACTATATAATTTCAATTATTCTGTTTTTTTAAATCCATTAATATCTATTGCTTTAGGATTTACTAAGATTCGCAGTTACTTTCGAGGCTTTCAAAGTGTCATACTAAGGAAGCAAAGATTATCCTAATGAATAGTGACAAAGAATATTTTGAGGAAATTAATTAATTATGAGAATGACGAATCTAACGATGGCTCCAGTTCTGATGACGAAAATATTAAAAATATCAGAATTTTATTAATTGTCAACCTAGTGATGTAGATGTTTCACTAAACCAAAAATTTTTAGTAGTAAAATTTTTTTATTTTTGTATTTAAAATAAAGTTTTCACTTAATATAAACTGTTTTATTTATTCTGGTTAATATAATATTATTCTTAAATTAAAAAAAAAAAAAGACAATTAACAAGCACCGTTTTGGGGGTTAATTGCGAGATGTGTATCTTGCCGCAAGCGGTTACTGCGGCCATTCTGACGCTAATTCGAACATCGCAGTGAAAGTGTTAAAATTGTGCTCCTGCAAAAACGTCTATTTTTCGCCATGTTGTATACCTATGTACGATACGATATGTACGGACCTGCAATGTACGACTTACTCCCGGTCTTTAATTCACAGAAATAGATCATTTTTATAAATCTCGTTTCTTATAAAAATTGAATTTAGAACAGTTTTGCTCACTTAATTCCCTTTTATTTAAAATTGGACAATACATATTTGACAGGCTTTATTTGAATGAAATTTTTGCTTTGTAAAAATATATTTATTTTTAGCAAGAAATCTATGCAACCAAATACTGAGAAATTGAAATACTAGACCTACACATTTCACTAGCACGAATTCAATTCGAAAAACAACAAATCTAAATTTACATAAAATTTACATTTAGTCTGGATAACTTAACATACTCTAAGAGCGTGGAGAGAAATGTTTTACTAGCTTAGTTGGTTTGCATAGTTCCATCGGATTCTCATGGAACCGTCAACACTGAGTGTTCCAACGTTTGAAATCTCATTTGTCATCTCATTATGTTTTCATTAACAAAAAAGAGTCAAAAGCATACTGTTCTAGTCATTTGTTATGGAATGCCATAAATCGCCTTATACTAGAAGTGAACCCTAAAACATATTTTAGATAAAGCGAGAGGCAGTGAGGTGTATGCATAATTCATAGAAAATCATGTTTGATATGAAATTATTCTAGTTTGATGCATGGGAAAGACACTTGCTCTGGCTTGATAGGGGTTTGTTTTAAACCTGTATTTACTTAAATATCAGGGACATTAATGTAAGCCGAGAAGAGGGTTGTACACAGGTTGGTTTCATTAAATAATTAATTACCCTAACACTCTGATGAACTTTCATTTTCGTTTCCATCTTACAAAAAAAGCTTGCAAATAATTAAATTGAGAAACCTTGTGTGTCATACATCTAAATGCATAGAGCGTATTAATTTTTCTATTTTATTCAATTTTATTGTTCAAAATTATACTCTTAGTGGGGCGATTTTGATACGTTCAGTAAGATCGAATACTGGATTATTATACGAATGTATGAATTATTTCGACCCGTTTAAAAATTAGTCCAGTTCTTTTTTTAATTTTTATATTTCTATATTGGGGAGACTTTAATAGGGCACAATTGCATGATTTTTACTGTAATTTAAAAAAAAGAGCTATGATCCTAATATATATTCGACATTTAGTACAGATTAAAAAACCTTGAATTGTAATCGAATTAGGAATAGAATTAACAAAGAATATTTGAATTTTAACATTTTACATTAACTTTATAAGAAACAGTATACTACATATCAAGATCAAGAATGTCTATAATGGTAAGAAAAGAAAATATCTGATGTGGCCAGCAAATGTGTAGGGCTGGGCGATTGTCAAAAGTCATAATCGATTATCGATTATTGAAAAATAATCGATTATTTCGATTAATCGGTTAAAATCGATTAATCGATTAATCAAATAATCGATTAATCAAATGATCGATTAATCGATTAATCAAATAATCGATAAATCAAATGATCGATTAATCGATTATTTGATTGATCGATTATTCGATTAATCAAATAATCGTATAATTGAAAATCGGTTATAATCTATTAATCGTAAAAGCGATTAATCGATTATAGTCGATTTTAACCAGCCTTAATCGATTATTTGATTCTCTTGCCCACCCCTAATTTACGGAGCTGTAGGATTCATCTTTGGGTTATATTCAATTTTATTTACATACTGTTTATTTATGTGACTATAATACTATAATAATTGTATTAAGTAAAAAAATAGATAATGAGGATGTAGGGCTGGGCGATTGTCAAAAATCATAATCGATTATCGATTATTGAAAAATAATCTATTATTTCGATTAACCGATTATAATCTATTAATCGATTAATCAAATGATCGATTAATCGATTATTTTTCGATTAATCGATTATTTTTCCCAGCCCTATAAATGTGTATGAAATTTCAGTTTATATTGGCTTTATTTAAGTACTTGGAAAATATAATATTTTACTAGCTATGTATAGTAGATATGATTTATAAACTTTCATCAACAATATATTTTTTATTAAGTCAAATAAAAAAAGTTTGGGTCCCGTGGATCCCGTTTCAGCTGGCCAATTTTGCCCATCTCCGAATTTATCATTGCCATTATATGAAAAACAGGGTGATAGCTCATACATCGCTTAAAATACATAATTTAAAAAAAACTTTCCAATTTTTTTATAGATAGTGGTTACCCACCACCGTTAGTCAAAAAATTATTGTTCGGCAGATCATCGCTACATAATGTGTTACATGATTCTCAAAGGGTACAACAAAACCCGCCTCAAATCATTTACTGCTCACTTCCGTACATTAGTCCACTTGATCACAGATTTAAAAAAACATTTTCTAAATTTAATAATATCAAATTAGTCTTTAATAACAAATTAACAGTTAACAACCTTTTTTCAAAATTAAAAGATAAGGACGATATTTTGGCGATGTCCAATGTGGTGTATTGAATACCATGTGATGATTGTTAACAAAAAATATGATGGCCAAACTAGAAGGAAAGTTAAAGACCGTGACATCAGACTTAATAAACAGTCTTACACTTTAGCGAATCACGCATTATTATATAATCATAATGTTAATTATAATAACGTTCAAATATTAGATTTTGAAATAAACTATCACAAACGCAGTTTTTTGGCAATGTGTCACATTTTCAAAGAACCAAATACTATTAATGTCAGAAAGTATATTGACAACTTAAGCATAATTTATAATTACTTAGTACAATTCAACCATAATGTCCACATTGATGAAAACACCCTGTATAGTATGGAATAATAATTAATGACCCTAAATATGAGACATCTAGTTGTTGGCATCTACTGTCATTGTTCTTTTGTTTCACTCTAACAAGTTTTTATATCCAAATTCTTTTTAAGTTGTTTTTTTTGCTTCATAAAAATACACATGATGTCTGTTATAATTCTAAAAATTTAAATGAATATGGATCCGTAGTCATCCATTTATAATGTTGTTAATTTTACAAGTAGTGGTAGTACATTATCAACAATTAATTATTAGTGTTTTTTACTACAATTCATCAAGAATTTGTAGTTTTCAATGAATGTAACTTTAACTTTAACCTCACTTTCGTAAGTACTTTTTACTTTTTACATAACTTAGTTTAATTAATTATAATTTATTGTAGAGTTCCTGATGAGGAAACAATAAAGGTTTCGAAAGCTTGAACAGAAAAAAGAGTTTTTCTTTTTATTATCTGTCACATGACTGCAATCCCCGTTTAAGAATTAAAAATATTTGTTTCATTCATTCATTATCTACGTAATTTACAAGTTATGGGTAAAATCCTGAAACACGTCAATTTTTAATTCTAAAATGACATTTTTCGAGCAGAATTTTATGCTTCCTCCTTCGACCCCCTTGGAGAGACAGCTACCCCTTTAAATTTTTTAAATGGAATGAAGGTGAGTATGAGAGCTCATTTGAAAGAGTTTTTAATTCTCTGTCCAGCAATTATAAGAGTTTTTGAATTTGTTTAATTTTTTTATTGAAAAATGTTACATTTTTAATGTTACTAAGTAAACAAAAAAATATGAAACAGTTTAAATCAAATGTTCAAACTGGGCGCCCGTTGCTTCTTGCCAATAATGGAGACGTTGCTGAAATTCTTCTAAAATATTTTGTATCGTTTCCGGAGTGATTTGATTAATTTCTTGCCTTATTCTGTCTTTTAAATCATCGACGTTATTTGGCCTGTTGAAGTAAACTTTTGATTTTAAGTAACCCCATAAAATATAGTCAAGCGGGGTCAAATCGAGAAAACGGGCAGGCGACTCAATTTCACCGCGTTTACCGATCACCTGTTGGGCTTCTCAAAAACTGTGGCTGCTATCGCGCTACTACAGACATGCAGACAGATTATTTTTTTCATAGTTATGTTTCTTTATTATAATTCGTCGAGAATCGTCCATAAATGCAATAAATAATTTTAATTTTTTTCCCGAAATTGTACCTTTTTTCTTTATTCATTGTGTCCCTTCTGGTGGTACCACATTCACCAAATTTAATGTCACCTAAAATGTTGTTGACAATCTTAACAGCCAAATTTGGAAAGTCTCCCATTAGTATTTTTTGAGTTATCGCGAATACACACATACACACACACTCGCGCATCGACAGACATCATTCGGAAAATAGTCAGAATGGATTCAGGAGGGTATAAACGTATAAATCAATCAAAATCTCGAGGTCGAAAAAAATCACGATTACTATACTTCCTTATATTAGGTATAAAAAAGTAATAGATCTATATAAATATAAGTAAAAACAAATATAATAAAAGTATAAATAAAATTTAATGAAGAAAAAGAATGACACAATACAATATAGAATGCCTCAAAGTTCTCCATTTAAAAATTCCTGGTCACTATAGAAACCATCTTTGAGTAATATACTTTTAACAGCATTTTGAAATCTGTTATAGCCTTGCATTATATTTCAGAGACTGGCTGAATGCAGTTGTATTTTGGAGAGTGTTTGTAATTTGTGATGTAGTGTTTAGGTATATTAAGTAGATCTCCATGTCTTGTACTATACATATGACAACTATTTCTAAATATAAATAATTCGATATTTTTTCTTGGTAAGAAAATAATAAATACTCATTAATCCTGCTTCATCTAGAGTACTCTTCATTTGTAATATAGCAAAATAGGCTTTGTTAAGTTGTGCACATACATGTGCCATATGATTACTCCACGATAATTTGCTTGCTGTCCAGGGGAGCTCCAAGCAATTTGGCATTTTTAATACACATTGGACATAATATACACTGGACAAACTGGACGAAATGTAATAAAGCGATTCGTGGAACAAAAGAAATCTATTGTAAGCAATGTATATAGCACGGGCATGTCAACACATTGCATAGAAAATAGTCAAATAATGTCAAATTACTCCATTCGGAAAAGAAAGGAAAGAAACTTTATCTATTAGAACAATTAGAAAAAAGTAAGGCTGTTAAAAATAATAAAAATTTAATGAATGAACTACAAAATTTTACCGGTCACCATATTTTAGATAAAATAATTTAGATTTAAAGAATAAAGTAATGTCCAACTTACAAAAGTATATTTTACAATAGTTTTATAGTAGGTACCAGATATGGTTATATAAGCAATGAGCACAAATTTTACTGTTCAGTATTCTCTGTACTCTTGACAAAGGCTTACAAAGCCGAAACACGTTTCTAATAAAATATTTTTGAAACATTAAAAAAGTAAATTTCCTTTAAAATATTTGGTATTTTCTGACGAGCAATTCTGTCATGCAACATTATACCGTGTGGCAATATTTTCTGTATTCCAAAATTTATAATGACTGTTTTATTCTCATTTAAGATTACTTATCTCTCTACGCCCAAGTATTGACCTCTTGAAATGTCTGATCAACAAGCAAGTGCAGTTCTTCTATTGTGTATACTGCTAAAGTTCGATAGGAAATTTGGTAGATTATTAATGTACAGCATAAATAAGAGACCCAATACAGAACTTTGGGGGACACCGAATAATACATTATATATGTCTAATTAAACATAGATAAGTTAACTTTTAATGTCCTCCCTCATGTAACTTTTTATCCAAAACACCTCTTATTCCTATACTATAGAGTTTTTGCTCGAACAAATTGTTATTCACAGTGTCGAAAGCTTTTGACAAGTGAAATATTATCGACACAACAGACTTGCCACTATCTAAGCCGGTGTGTACAGGGTGGCCCATTTTCGAGCCTCATCATTGGGATCTTGGAAACCGCAAGAGATAGAGGGTCGGTTAAATTATGGCAAAGTTGCACAATTTCATGCTTATCAAAATGCTGTGTTGGAATTTGGAAAATTCCGAATATTTTCTGATATATCCGGAAAAAAACGAAATTTCATAAAATCTTTTTTATTTTTTTCTGACGTTATTTGAAAACAAATTTTAAAACTAATAAAACTTCGTCAATGCCACTCTTTATCCTCTACAAGGTGGCGCTGTCAAATTTTAAATCCGACGTTTCGTCTTTCAGAAACCATCATCAACTATTTTTTTTAATACGGACCTGGATTTTTTATTTTATTTTTTTGTTACCTTTGGACTCCCTAAATGCTATGACCCATCACAAATTTTGATTTTCAACCGTTTCGATGACAAAAACTGACGTTTTCTGTATTTTTTAAAAATATCTAATACGACACTGTTTTTAAAACAAATTATTAGTTCTGGCTAAATAATGTTAATAATAATTAATTAATTAATTAATAACTATATACCTAAACTTTAAAAGCAACAAAATTAAAACCTAAAGTAAATGCTCAAATATCCCCCCTTGCACCTCTATGCATTTTCACATGGGTCTTCGCAGAATGCCCGTAGCCGCCCGCTGGATTACTCTTCCTCTTGCTCTTAAATCTGTTATCTCTAACATTAAATTCTGGCGCAAAATGTTTATGTCACGTGGAGTATCTTGATACAAACGGTTTTTTTAAAATCCCCATAAAAATAATCCAGCGGGGACAAATCCGGGCTTCTAGCAGGCCAGCGCACTACTCTTTGGTTTCCAATCCACTGATTAGGAAATGTTTCATTAAGAAACTGTGTGACGGCCCTTGCATTATGGGCTGGTGTGCCATCCTGTTGCCACCACAGTTGCCGAAGCATATTTAAAGGCTCGTCGTCAAGCGCATCTTATATATAATTTCGGTTGAAATTAAGATAGCGTTCAGTATTTAAGTTTCCATCGTCAATAATTGCCCCAAGATTTTATTTCGATACAGCCCAACCCAAACATTAAATGATGCCCGTCCCTGTTTTCGCACTTGTTGATTTTGGTGCGGATTTTCCACTGCATAATAATGCTCATTGTTCCTGTTAAAAAGACCGCATGTGGAAAAATTACACTCATCAGTCCAGATAATTTTATTTAAAAAATCGCCATCTTGTTACAATTTTCCATCAAGTCAATTGCAAAATTCAATCCTTCTTTCACTGTCTCCTGGCCTTAATTCTTGATTAACATGTAGTTTATAGGGATGATACCTATGTTTTTTGAAAATCCTCTGAATTCGGATTCTAGGCATATTTAGTTCTACGGCAAATTGCCGAGAGGAACCCATAGGATTTTCCGTAACCTTTAATAGAACGTTTCGGTGAAATTTTACCGCAAAATATTATATGTAATAAAATGCATATTATCATTTTATAACAAAACTTACAGCATTTATAACAGCTTCTTCATCTTCAGCTTCTATTCGTCCACCATAAGCATTTTGGGGTATACCAAAACTACCAAAAAGTCACAGAATTTTTGTCCAAAGTATTAAAATACGAATAATGGGGTTGTGGACGCTCGGGGTATCTTCACATGAAATTTGCGAATTTCTATTGACACCGTAATAAATCCGAAGCATATCACGTTTTTCTGAATTGGAAAACACCATTTTTGCTGTCTCAAGTTATTTAAAAATTTAAACTGTCATGTTTTAAGGAGCTAGGGCGATTTCTTGTTTTAATATCAAGGCCGCCTTTTTCATTTTCCGTTAACATTACAGAAATAAGCTCAATATAAACGAGGTGGACGGACACATTAGATTGAAATAAAAGTATTTGACATATCCTATTCTTTAAAAATCCTATTTACGCATTTAGGATTTGGAAATAAATAAGAAATATTACATTGGTATTTACTATTCTAATCTTAATTAGTTACCTACCAATGAGTGCTTTAGTTATAATTATAATGACTTTTTATCCGCTTTTAATATAGCTTTTCATCAGTATCATAAATTTAGATATTTATTTTTT
Organism: Rhamnusium bicolor; assembly: GCA_029963845.1. Classification (NCBI taxonomy): domain Eukaryota; kingdom Metazoa; phylum Arthropoda; class Insecta; order Coleoptera; family Cerambycidae; genus Rhamnusium; species Rhamnusium bicolor. Next base: position 116,467 of record JANEYF010004145.1, read on the forward strand.
TACCTAGCTAACAAATTTAGAATTTTGAAGGAATAATTTGTTTTTAAAAAAACAGTGTTAATTATTTTTTTTAAATACGGAAAATGTCAGTTTTTGTCATCGAAACGTTTGAAAATTAAAATTTGTGATGGTTCATAGCATTTAGGTCGTCCAAAGGTAACAAAAAATAAAATAAAAAAATCCAGGTCCGTATTTAAAAAAAATAAGTTAATAATGGTTTCTGGAAGGACGGCCATGGGGAAGTGTTATTCGTTTTAAAATTTGTTTTCAAATAACGTCAGAAAAAAATAAAAAAGATTTTATCAAATTTCGTTTTTTTCCGGATATTTCAGAAAGTATTCGGAATTTTTAAATTCTAACACAGCGTTTTGATAAGCATCAAATTGCGCAACATGCCATAATTTAACCTGTCCTGTATCTCTAGCGGTTTCCAAGATCCCAATGATGAGGCTCGAAAAATGGGCCACCCTGTACATAATTTAATAAGTGACAAATTGCTGTCTCTGTTGACTTGCTAGCAGTAAATCCATGATAAAACAATAATTCATAGACTCTACATGATGATATAATTTTTAAAATATTGATTAGGCAGTGAATTATAGCAACTTTATTTTGCATCATTCAATTATGATCACGATTTTCCACTTAAATTACTTTTTATTTATTTTGTTAATGTCCACTATAATTTCAAGCATTGTTACATATCTGGACACAATTTTTACAGGCAATCTAAATCGCATATGTCCCGCCATTTCATACTTTGTTTCCAATTAATAGAAGAAACTAAGTGAGAGATCCTATATGCGATATTTCAAAACACTTATCTGCGTTAAAACTTTCAATCGCTCACGTTCCGTGCCCTATCTACTAACATTATACATGCTCGTGCAAAACTTACCTATCCAAACAACTTTATCGATTTTATATCCACATGTAACTCAACAAGTGAAGTAGAAGATTAATCAAGTGAGCGGAACAGAGCTCAGACTTTGGGCGCAACTAAAATATATGGCAGCAATAAAACCACCGAGATACAATACATTCCTGCCGGTAGAACTAGGAGCGAGAGTTAATGGCCGTTCTTTCAGTCTTACTAAACGGCAACTTTGTGTACATTTTTAGTCCAGGAGATACTCATAATATGGTCATTTCTTGCAGACTTTTTTCCATTAACACTAGTTAAGTGGTTACTCTGTTGAAAACACTGGTTGGTGTACAGAAAATATAGTATTAAGCAGGGAGAGGTTTGTTTTATATTCTTTCTTCTTTTTTTATTATAATTGCTTAGTTAGCAAGGAACATTTTTTTACTAAACGGCACTTCAGGAATTATAAGTCTATTGAACTGCAAGGACGCTCGTCATTTATGACGTCATGTTTTTTAAATGATGTTAAAATGTTTCAAATAGTAATATTTGAAAATAAAATTGAAAATATTTCAGAAAAAGTCAAATTTATCGTATTATTTTTATTGCATTAGATTGTTTCAAACAAATTAATTGATTTTCCAGAAACATTGGTCATTAGATAATTATAAAATCGTTTGAATCGTCCAAATAAAAACAACTTTGCCTTAATACTGTAAAAAGTTTTACAATACAATCAATTAATTGGTCAAAAATAATCTTAGTGTACGTGCACATATAGGCGAAACCGAGTGAGACATCGTAGCGAAAAAGGCGAAAAACACAAGTCAGAACATCTTCATGCAAGTGTGCATATCGGAAGCATGATCGGGTCGTTGTTAGTCCTGAATGATGGTTCCACTCGAACGCAAATTAGCTTGTCTTTAAGCGTGAAAGACGGCAGTTTATTGAGCTGAAAATAGTGGACATTAATAAATTAATCACCGAAATATTTTTACGAACCCCTATATGGGATTAAACAAGTTCGTTATATCATAATCGTGATATAATTTCAAAACTGTGGCAGGAAATAGCAAATTCTTGCCATAATGTCGTTTTTCTTTATTAATAAATTTTCGAATAATAACAGCAACATTGTTGTGTCCATATCTTGACTGTTCGTTGACTTGCCAGAAAAACTACTGAGGAATCTGCGTTCAATGTGCGCACAAATCTGTAACACTCGTTCTCACTACGATACGCTCCGGACATACTCGCTTGCTTCCGCTTTGTATGTGCACGTACACTTATGCAACAGAACTATTACTATAAAATCGGTTTCCTTCTCCATTATGATGTGAACTTCTTGGTATAAATTGTATACGTAAATTAGTTTTTTACAGAAAACATGTCGCATATACGAGAAAATAAAAATAACAAAGCCAAACTATTTTTTGTGGTTATGTAACTCCGATATACAATTTTTTTCCAAAAGTTTCCCGAAAATATTGTATTTATTTTTGTCAAAGAATTAATTGGATATATAAGTATGTTTTAAAAAAATCTCACGTATTATTGCTAGAAGACATAATAAAATAATTATTGGGTGTTACATTAGCATTCTCTCAAACCTAACATGACAATAATAATAATAAACACCTATAAACATATGTAGGTAGATATATTCTAAAATTTAAAAATAATCGTCTTTCAGATACTTATTTCCCCCAAAACAAATAAAAATTAAAAGAAAATGTAATTATAAATAATCCTCACCCACGGTAATACTACAAAACAAGGGATGAAAAAATAATTACTAATTTATTGAATGGTTTTATTTTTAAAATATAGATAATTAAGCAACATGTCCCCTACTATAAATTAGTTAAAATTATATATAAAATACAAACTGGCCCTTCAAATAAAAACATTTTAATAAAAATTGTCAAAATCTATTAGATTAATAAATTACCAAAATTGAACATTTTAAATTAATTGTTTTCTGAATTTATTTGCTATCAGCTAGATGCAAAAAGCATAATTGTATCTTTGATATAGGTTGGATATTTTATAGTATAGGATTGGTACATTCTCTGTAATCAATCAATTTATAAATTAGTCGTTGCGTAAAAGAAACAAATATATCCCTTAGTCTATTTTAAAAACAAATTATTTATTTCAATGATATATTATAAAATATTAATATAAACAAATTTTAACGTACATGGTAATCAGTGTAATCAGTTATTAATTGATACATTTATTGCAAATATGAATTATTATTAAAATTATTGGAGACGCCATTTAGTATCAATAAGAACATCAAATTATTTGAATTTTATTTATATATCATAACCTCTCCTACTCGACTATAGTCAAAATACTCAAAATTGCGAAAACGTTGACATTTGTTAACCTGTTGTAATTTTGATTTAATAAAATAATTCATCACAAGATTACTGCTCTCTTTCAAATTATACGATTAATCCAATGATTTTTCTATTCCACTAATTATATTATCAGTAATCAGTTCACATTATAACATTTTTTACATTTTATTATTCACATTTGGGATGTTCTATGATTTTACTTCTTTAGATCATTATGGTATATTTGTAACTGTTTTATTCTTATGGCTTTCGCAGTCTCTCTACACTTTGATGAGAGATATCCGGGTTTTCACAGCACCATACATTAAACATTTTACAAAGAGATAATAGAGAACCTGAAAATCCCTCATCCAGTAAAATTTACCACTTTCCTGTAAAATTGCATGAAAAGTTTCACCAACTGAGCATCTTGCCTTTAGATAATTTCTCTCGAAATTCACTGACTGACTCTAATGGAATATAATTGAGAGACGACAACCTATTAACATAACTGAATTGCACTTGATTACCTGCACAGTTTGTATTTTCATTTTTATTTATTTAATTTTTTTTAGCACCCGACCTAATCTTCTGATTGCTAAATACAAAATGTATACTTACAAAAATATTTTGAATGAAATAAAGTATATTTTTCTACAACCCAGCGAAAAGTGCAACTTTGTGCTTCCAAAAGAAAGCGCAAAGTTATACTTTCCGAGGAGCGAGCGTTTTTTTACTTTGTCGCTCATCGAGCGACAAAGTAAACGCTTAGTTACCATGGAAACCATAATAAAGAAACGTCTACATACATATACATAAATCACAATTACCACAATTTACCAACTTTAGTTACACAAAGTAATAAAAAATGAGCTATTTTTATAGTAATATATCGTTTTCGGAAACTTTCGTTATACTAAAGGTCGTACAAATTTATATTTAGTAAATAATTCGCAGTATCTATAAATCACACTGGTGCCCAAATTATTACGTTAAATAAAATACAAACTACCAACTTTAGTTACGGAAAACAGTTCAAAAATTGATTGGTAGTAACACATCTTTTATTTTTTAACAATTTTATGCTACTAAAGGTAGTAGAAATAGCTATTTTTACCAATTCAATGAACTTATAAAGCTTTCCTATAGCACAGACGAATATTATACTTTGGACATAGGAGGCCATGCTTGCCGCTGCTGTTAGCGAAAATAAACAAATAATTATTTGATGTGTCAAAACGTTTTTAAAACAGCTATTTGTGTCAAATAAATTTATTCTTATAATTATCAGATAATGGAAAGTTTTGAAAAGTATAATTTATGTGATACTTGTACAGAATTATGCCATGTTCAAATACGCCATTTCAGTTTAAAATAATTAACTGCCCTAATTGAAAACTGCGACCAAGACATGTCAAAGAATGGTTTGTTTACGAAGATTCAAGGAAGTCTACTACAAATGTCAAAAATATAAAATTATTTTCCCAGAAGAAGACTGATTACAATCGTTTCAAAGTTTTACATATATGTCATCAAACACAGATTTAATACCCTTTAATTCTTCGCCTTGCTTTTCACCACTAAACAAGGAGGGTGTGTTAGAGGCATTCCAAAAACATTTAGATTTTGTTATACATAGATATAAATCATAAGATGACAGTATTTAAATAAATAATTAATAGGTACTAAAGCAATTTTTTATTTTATTTTGCAGTAAATACCATTTTAACAAACATTTCTACAAAAACAGTGTGGCGCAAATTGATGCTCACGTTTTGAAATCAACTGTCAAATTTGAGGTTATCAATAATTATTAATTTTTACCAAACATTTTTATACATACACTGGTTGTAGAAAAAATCCGATGTGTAATTCGAGCGCAAAATGACATTGCCACTCTCGCGAGTTAGCCGCGCTACGCTACGCGTCGTGCGTCAAAGTTCTCGCTCAGAGCGACAATATATCACTTTGTGCTCTTAATAGACAAATAGCTAGTAAGTACAAACTATCTAGCTCCAATCTCTCCTAAGAAATTGCAGACGAAGAAGCAAATAGCCTTAAAGTTAAAGTTTAAATTAAAGTCTCCAATTTGCCATCCAATTCTATAGTTTTATGAGGCATATATTGGGAAAATATATTTCCTTTATAACTTATTGGAGATATATAACTATGTAGATTGCAATTACAATTACTGTTCTAATTTTATGTTTACTTACCCAAGTAATATCTGATACATGATTGGGAGATGATTACAGAAACTAATTTAACTATCTCAATTTCGGATTAACTTATGTTACCAACTGTTACGATATTGGTATGATAAAATGTAGCACTTGGATTCAGATGACAGCAGAAGTTTTAAACTATCGAACTCTGATGAAATCGAGAATGAAATATTTCTTGGTATAGGGGGAAATTGAACATATTTTTCTTCTAGTTACTGAAACCTTATAAAGCAAACTTGTTTTATTCTTATGGCTTTCGCAGTCTCTCTACACTTTGATGAGAGATATCCGGGTTTTCACAGCACCATACATTAAACATTTTACAAAGAGATAATAGAGAACCTGAAAATCCCTCATCCAGTAAAATTTACCACTTTCCTGTAAAATTGCATGAAAAGTTTCACCAACTGAGCATCTTGCCTTTAGATAATTTCTCTCGAAATTCACTGACTGACTCTAATGGAATATAATTGAGAGACGACAACCTATTAACATAACTGAATTGCACTTGATTACCTGCACAGTTTGTATTTTCATTTTTATTTATTTAATTTTTTTAGCACCCGACCTAATCTTCTGATTGCTAAATACAAAATGTATACTTACAAAAAATATTTTGAATGAAATAAAGTATATTTTTCTACAACCCAGCGAAAAGTGCAACTTTGTGCTTCCAAAAGAAAGCGCAAAGTTATACTTTCCCGAGGAGCGAGCGTTTTTTTACTTTGTCGCTCATCGAGCGACAAAGTAAACGCTTAGTTACCATGGAAACCATAATAAAGAAACGTCTACATACATATACATAAATCACAATTACCACAATTTACCAACTTTAGTTACACAAAGTAATAAAAAATGAGCTATTTTTATAGTAATATATCGTTTTCGGAAACTTTCGTTATACTAAAGGTCGTACAAATTTATATTTAGTAAATAATTCGCAGTATCTATAAATCACACTGGTGCCCAAATTATTACGTTAAATAAAATACAAACTACCAACTTTAGTTACGGAAAACAGTTCAAAAATTGATTGGTAGTAACACATCTTTTTATTTTTTAACAATTTTATGCTACTAAAGGTAGTAGAAATAGCTATTTTTACCAATTCAATGAACTTATAAAGCTTTCCTATAGCACAGACGAATATTATACTTTGGACATAGGAGGCCATGCTTGCCGCTGCTGTTAGCGAAAATAAACAAATAATTATTTGATGTGTCAAAACGTTTTTAAAACAGCTATTTGTGTCAAATAAATTTATTCTTATAATTATCAGATAATGGAAAGTTTTGAAAAGTATAATTTATGTGATACTTGTACAGAATTATGCCATGTTCAAATACGCCATTTCAGTTTAAAATAATTAACTGCCCTAATTGAAAACTGCGACCAAGACATGTCAAAGAATGGTTTGTTTACGAAGATTCAAGGAAGTCTACTACAAATGTCAAAAATATAAAATTATTTTCCCAGAAGAAGACTGATTACAATCGTTTCAAAGTTTTACATATATGTCATCAAACACAGATTTAATACCCTTTAATTCTTCGCCTTGCTTTTCACCACTAAACAAGGAGGGTGTGTTAGAGGCATTCCAAAAACATTTAGATTTTGTTATACATAGATATAAATCATAAGATGACAGTATTTAAATAAATAATTAATAGGTACTAAAGCAATTTTTTATTTTATTTTGCAGTAAATACCATTTTAACAAACATTTCTACAAAAACATGTGTAGCGCAAATTGATGCTCACGTTTTGAAATCAACTGTCAAATTTGAGGTTATCAATAATTATTAATTTTTACCAAACATTTTTATACATACACTGGTTGTAGAAAAAAATCCGATGTGTAATTCGAGCGCAAAATGACATTGCCACTCTCGCGAGTTAGCCGCGCTACGCTACGCGTCGTGCGTCAAAGTTCTCGCTCAGAGCGACAATATATCACTTTGTGCTCTTAATAGACAAATAGCTAGTAAGTACAAACTATCTAGCTCCAATCTCTCCTAAGAAATTGCAGACGAAGAAGCAAATAGCCTTAAAGTTAAAGTTTAAATTAAAGTCTCCAATTTGCCATCCAATTCTATAGTTTTATGAGGCATATATTGGGAAAATATATTTCCTTTATAACTTATTGGAGATATATAACTATGTAGATTGCAATTACAATTACTGTTCTAATTTTATGTTTACTTACCCAAGTAATATCTGATACATGATTGGGAGATGATTACAGAAACTAATTTAACTATCTCAATTTCGGATTAACTTATGTTACCAACTGTTACGATATTGGTATGATAAAATGTAGCACTTGGATTCAGATGACAGCAGAAGTTTTAAACTATCGAACTCTGATGAAATCGAGAATGAAATATTTCTTGGTATAGGGGGAAATTGAACATATTTTTCTTCTAGTTACTGAAACCTTATAAAGCAAACTTACTTTATCTAATATACCGATTAACTATAAGGCTACTAAAGACTAAACATTTTATATTTACATAGATCTATTTAGGATAATATCTAATTCTCTACAGACTTCAATTATAAACAAGTAATATAAATAAAATTTCATAGTCATTACGACAAATTGCGCAGGAAGTTGTATGATAGGTTACCTGTCACCTAACGTAAGTAGAAAAGTTTCAGTAAATAGTTACATCATCATTAGACTGGGCCAAATTCCGAGTTTGTAAATATCACCTCCGCCGATGTTGACGATCATTTTCAATGTGCATAAATGTGTTTACACAACGAAGGAGGCGTTTCTCGGAAGAAAATATAGTAACTGTATTGTTCATGCAAATGTTCTTATGTGTTTTCTGAGCCTGTGTCGTCTGTACAGGACAATTGAACAGTAAGCACTTTTCTGAACACTGTGTAACATTTACAATTGTCATATTAATCACTATGAACAGTCGTATCAATTGTAATCAAAAAATAAATGCATTGTCGGTTATTTACATATCGCTGACTCAAATATGACGCCACTGAATTACTATGGAATTTGGCCCAGTCAAAGTATCACTAATGGGACTGCCACTACTTAAAATGACAAATTAAAATAAACTGAATTCAAGATCGGAGTAGATGTCATATTATTCGAAGTCCACGGCAAATTTATATTGTCATATTATCGGTTGCATCATCTATTACGTTTTTTCATCATAATCATGTCTTCAATTATTCTGAATTTTTTTAATCATTGTGTTAGATGCTGCTCTTACGACACATTTGAGATTAACGTAAAAAATATCCTCAACCCATTTCACAGTCATTCATTGACTATAATTATTATCAATTAACTAACGGTTAATTATAAACAATTGTGTCACGATATATGGTTGACTTCAATGTGACATTTTCGACTAATCATACCGTCTATCTGTTCCTGAGCTCGAATCTCAGCTCCCTGGATGGCAAGGTCGAAGGGTGCGTCCACGTTTTTTTCATAATATAGCCCCCTCTTGGGCAGCTCCTGCTTTAAAATTTGGGGGTTGTATAATTTTTATGGTACCTATGTTTTATGTTTTACAAATCAAAGAATTAATTGTTGTGAAACGCATTTGTCGATTTACCAATCGAGGGGTTTCCGAGAAAAACATTATTTGTCCAAAATTGTGGTTTTTGAGAAAATAAAAAAAGATCATCCTGGCTCATCAGAAACGAAACTAGGAAGTCTAGATTTTGTTTGACGTTGTACATTAGTTTTACTTTATCTTACATTATTATTCGTAAAAAATTATTTATGGTTTTCATTAAAAAAAAATTATTTAAAATGAACAAGACACGTTTTTGCCAAACATTTTATTAAACGGAACTAAAATACCTATTTAAACAAAATATTATTCTAAAGTATATTAAAATACATTTAGTGATTTAGTTTTCACACCCACTACTGTTTCCTTCGGAATCTTCACTAGTTGCATCGTCAACTGCATCAGTTTGCGTTGTTGATGATGATGATGGAAAAAAGCAAAGATCCTCATAGAACTTTTTATTTTTAATGCATTTCAGAAACTTTGACAGTTCTAGAATATTTTTCTGCTTCTTTATGTTTATTTGGGGAGGCCTCTCGTATAAAGGTGGAAGATCCAGTTTGCTAGGCAAATAATTCTTTCTTGTAGATAAAACTACACTTGTTCTCCATGGTCCATGGTAAGAATCCCTAACTCTAACATACTTATCCTTTTTATTGATGGTAATCATTCTAACAGACTTTATTTTAGTGGAGGTTTTGGCGTCTTTAAGAAGAGTTTATCAGTAGCTCTTTTCATATCTATTATGTCATTTGTTGAAATTTTGTGCAGTTTAAATGGACTTGGGTGTTTTCTCGCTTCAAGTATTATTTTGTCCCAATCGGTAGGAATTTCAGCAGACTCAACTCTCCTCTTTTTCTTCTCTATAAGAGAAAAATCTTGGTCATTTGGGAGATAACTATGTCCTCTCACAGGAAACATGTGTGTTACACTTTTAAACATTTTAAAACAGTGCACTAATATGTATAAAAAGTGAAGCATTACATAGTTTTTATTTTGGCCGCAACAGCTGTCACTTAATAAAACAAGGTGCTTTGGAAGTTCATTAAGGTCTCTTAGATAACGAAATAACAGTGACACAACTTCGTTTGCTCCTTTCTTTGCCTCTCCTTCATGATACGTAAATATTGATACTTCATTAGTTCCTAAATTGTGCAACCCAAAAACGTTATACCATAGTTGTCTGTTATAAAAAGCGGCATTTGTTTGTAAATGAGTAAGGGGCAAATTCTGCATAAAATCAAAACTAAGACATAATATTTCCCCACGCTGTGCCCTTTGCGCATATTCTTTTTTTTTAGTTCTAAACGCCTGAGCTTTTCTTAAGTGAAGTTCCTTTTCCACGAGTAGCCTATTTTTATCTTCAATTGATAAATCTGGATTATTAAGTCTTTGCTGTGTGTTATCGCAAAAAAGAGCATGTGTCGGAACGTGGATAGCCGAATTTGATATTAAATTCTTCATTAAAAGTCTTCCAATAGACTCTATATGAAATTTCTATTTGATATATTTCTACAAAGAGTTCATGCATTTTTGCAACTGTTAGATCTTCAGGTAAGTATCTTCTATTTGGATTATCCTTTAGTGAATAATGCGATTTTCTCGCAGCAAAAGATTTAATGTGATGTTTTATTAAATTTACGACACAATCGGGATATTTATTGCTTCTATTTTTGTACTTTCCACGTTTGTCTGTAGGTGACTTCCCATTATATAGCAAATTATACTGCAGGCGATGAACACGTGAAATGGTTACTACATGTATGCTCAGAAAGGCTTTTAAACATACAGAATATTCTGACATATTCCATCGTACTTTATATGAAAAAACTACAGCATGATATTTTCTCATTTCTGGAGGGTTTCTGGAACGTCTTCGAGAAATTGAATTAAAAGAAATTAAACCACGAAGGTGCGAATCTTGGTCATTTTTGCGAATCTTGGTCATTTTTGGTTCCCATTGAATTAAACTCAGCCAAAATGTGATCTCGTGCTTCTGCACTAACAGTTTGAAAACATTTGAGTCTCTTGCATCTGAAGCAAGTAAAAAAATACTTATAAATACCACAGGTATTGTCTGTCTTGTATAGTATAAGGGAAAATATACAGTAAATAATATTTATCGTAAATTAACAACGTGCCGTGAGTTCTGTTTAACACTGTTCAGGTTGTTAGATATTATGTTTTATTAAATTAAATACTGAACAATATGAACTAAAAAAATTTGAATTAAATGTACTTAAGTGTAAACGCTGTGTATTTACGTTTTCCCATTTTACATATTTAATCCTACCTTTATTTTATTATTGTTGAAATTTTATCTAATTATAGTGTATATAGTACACACTGAGTACTGTTAAATTACGGTAAATTTTTTTATTGTGGACAAGGTAAGTACTCAAATAATATATTTATAAATAAATTATCCCTAAAAATAAATACCTGCAGTTAGAACCAGTTCTTCGCTCCTGTATGTGGATTCCAACGTGGTTTATAGGAGCTCTACCGGCAACTTTATCGTCTCTGATTATTTCACGCTTTCTTTTTTTAGTTTTTTTCTTTAACGACCAGTTAGTTTCCTCAGAATCTAAATTCATTCTTTTAATTTCAAGTAAACAAAAGATTCACATTAACACCTTACAAGTCAATAAACAAAACAATACCAAATATACCAAATGTCTCAAACATATAGAAGTTTTAAGGTTATGTTCATAATGTATGACACATCACAGCCAACACATATTATTTTATTTACGAATTTCTGGCAAAAACCTAACTAGTCCCAGACAAGTAATATTTTTACCAGAATTTCAATGGAGATATAATGTTCTTGCCGAATTACTCTTATTTTAAGGCTTAATATTTCGATACTTGTAAGGTTTTTGCCCAAACTAATGTTTCCACTGTATAGAAATTGACTTTAAGCGACAAATGGTGCAATGAACTAAAATTTGCTAATTTTGGATATATCACGTTTTTCTCCAAAACCCCTCGTTAAATTTGCGTGCATGTTATAAAATCAAAAATATGACCAACGATTGTAAAACCGACTGTTAATGATTTCATTATTATTCATAATTTTCAGTATTAATTTATTAAATTATATTAAAATAACAGCTTTTAATTTAAAAATAATTGTTTGCCATACATCATTTTGCCATAAAATATCCTCTGGTATTTTGACTCACCCTCTATATGCAGGCAAATTCTTATTGTTAATTTTACATTTTATAATTTCATGAGCACATTTTTCCTATTTTAGGAATGCTAAAATTTCAGTATAAAAAGATACTAGGCAAAATTAAAACGACATGACATGTAATCGTGGGGCAAACAACTTTCCATATTTTAAGTCTTTACTGTTCTAAACATGTGACTGTAATGTATTCATGCATCTGTTTAACCTTTGAACAAACGATCCCTAATAACTGCAGGATAAGATGGAAATCTTTTGAGATCCTTCTAAAAGCTTTTACAGTAGTTCTTTGATGTCTCCACTATTGCCATGAATAATCTGAAATACATATGTTTGAATTCGTCATTAGCGTTTTTTTTTAGTTTTTGAGAGAAATATAAAGATAATAATCGGACATAACACAATAGTTTAAGCTTACCAACAAAAATGTCAGTTTTTTTTCCTTTTTGATTTCAAATTGTCTCATTTGGGAATTCAGTTCTGCTTAACATATTTTCCATCTTTTCAAAATCAGTAGGCCTTCTTAATAATTAAGAAAAAATTGCATGTTTGTTTTTCAGATAATGCGCCTTTTTTATTAATGACCACAAAATATTATTAAGAAAAGTTTTTAACCAAAAAAATTGTGCATCTGTCCAGGAAAATCAAACTACAATAAATAATTCGTACTTTTGGACTATTAGTATTGGCTTAAGTTACGGTTTGGGACAATAAAATCGAATTTTTACTAGAAGTTGAATAGGCCACTTGCACTTGCCGGATTTTTTAAATTAATTTATATATTCTAATATAATCCTATTAAACATGAGCAATTAACAAATCTGTTTTAATAATTTTAACTGGAAAATGTTTAAATTACTAATTGAACTTCCGATCATATCAGATACTAGAGGCGTGTCTGAAAACACTGTCCTATTGGTGCGACGTCACCTGCCACGATATTTCTGGGTGGTGACCGGTATGGTACCGAGTTCATGCATTAATTAAGTATGATTGCTTGTTTCTTAAAATTATCCGGGAGTAGTCTCTGGTCTCCGACATTCATGCAGGCATAATATTATATTGTAAACACCTGCTGAAACATTCCCACACAGAAAGCCGGAAATTTATACACCATGATAAAGTGAATTTTATTTAATTTTAAAATGTTAATACGTGAACTATCTATTATATGATTCAAATATATCGAGCCCTCACTTTTTCTGCGAAATCCCCAAAAACGGGGAAGGAGAAAAGTTGAAAAAAATTACATGTTCATTATAAGCCTCACTGAAATTTTAATAACATAGAATAAAACATTACGAAGATTCTTTAATCTATACCAAAGAAGAACCCATTTTTAACGATACTCTCGTCATATTAAACTTTAAGTAGTTATTTTTCGGAAATCACATTGGTTTTATGTAAAATTTTCTAGTGGTATATTTTTAGATATTATAGCTGACACAATGGATCGACAGAATATAGCATCCGTACTTGTTCGAAAAATTTGAACTATATTGAGTTAAACCTGATACAATTTTCTAAATATTGGCTTTTGATCGCTTTACTCTAGTTCGACTTGGATGTTTTGCCCACTTACTTCCATCTTTTGCGGTATATACAGGCACATTTGATTCTGACGTTTCATCATATATTTCACTGTATGAAGTTTCATCACTGTCGCTGTGTTGGTCAGAAACATTAGTATCTACTTCTGCAGCCTCCAAAATATCGTCCACTTGCTCATTTTCCAATATTGCATCATTTTCTTCAATATCACGAGCATTTTGATCTAACAGATAGACAAAAAAATCATAAGATTCTATTATAGCCAACAATTAATCATCCGTAAGCTTCTGGTTATTTTTAAATTTCAATAAACCACTCATATTTTTGCAAGTATACATTAAACATATACCAAACCACATTCTCAAAAAGTAAAGAGGTTATAACTTGTTGATATTCGATTTACGTCGTCGTCGCGCAGATCGCATGTGCGTGCGCAACTTGGGGTGTTTAGGTACCCCGCACAGTATTTAATGCTTGCCATAATTTTGACTATCACTAAATACCGTGAACCGTGAGGGGTACAGATAAACCCCAAACAAAAGAAAATTCTTATATTTGGAAAATAAAAGAAGGGAAAACTATACAATTTGGTTAAATGCTAATAAGTAAAATAATCTTAAGATAGAATAGAGGACACAAGTAGAAGAAATGTTTATACAAAGTTATTTAGGAAATTCGTCTTCTGGAGGACACCTGTACCCCGCACGGCTTTATGAAGGACTCCAAAAATGCCAAAATTATATTTTGTGCATGGGGCCTATTTTGGATTTATTTTTAAATCTTCCTAAGAACTGAACATTGACAATTACAAAATAATACAGAATTAGTTTATAATATTCCATAATATGATGAATGCTAAATTGTGTACATCAGCCAAACCAGAAAAAAATTAATGTTTCTGCATATTATGAACTTATATAATCTTGTAAAAAAAGTATAATTATAAAACATCCAACTCAACTAATGTATATTTATCACATATAGTTTATTTTGTGGGAAACTTTGATAATATAATTAGTTGTGAAGATGGTAAAATATTTCTCCATATTTGTTTAACATAAGTGTTAAAAGAGACATCCATCTATTTAGCAATCACTCTTTGATAAATTGCTGTCAGCAATATTAACTTTAATATACTAATGCTGTACAAAACAAGACCTAAAATTTGAGAACATTAATATTAATATCACGCAAATATTAGCAACCATAACATCACCAAAAGTGGAATATCGTAGCTGAGAGAAGCGCAAAAGCAAAAACAGCTTTTCGTGAATTTAACGTTTACATCCCTTTATTTGAAGTTTTCAGGCATATCATGGAATAAACCCTAATACAATTATTAATCAGTATATTTACATTCCCAAATCTAAGGCTAAATATTGCCAAACATTTAAGGGCTTATTATTTATTAAAACGAAAAGTATTTCCCTTAGAAGAATGGCGTTTCGTGTTTTGAAATGGCATGAAACAATTATAACATCGTATCCTCTACATGGAAATATGCAAAATAGTTCCTTACAGGGATAAAATAATTCATGACCTTTTGGACTTTGTACGTTTTATTAAATTAGACTGTTGCCGATATTTCGATAAAAAATTTTAAAATCTTCAAAAATTTTAATAATAATTAAGTAGATGGAAATAAAATCATACTTTAGTTTAAACAAAGAATCCAAAATATATACAAAAACCTTTACACATAAATACAATGTGTCCGAAAATTCCATTCCCATATTTCACTGGCGATTATGCATGGGAAAATATGATATAAAAGTTTCTGAAAATTACTCCTACGGAACTAGAACCCTTTGAAGAAGGTATCTACCATCTGGTTTTTAGTTATTATCCCGGAAATCCTTCAAGCTCTAGAGACATGCTTTATCACACAGCTCATTATTAATCAGGGTCACCATTTAATCGTATTAACTAAGATGACTTCAAGAGGTGCCTGTAAAACTGGGGTGGGTCCAACTAGTTTACACTTCTGTTTTCATGTCTTTATTATTATTTTTTTTTTGCTTTTTATCATCGTAATATGAATTCCCACTTATTCTTAGACAAAAAAGGTATTCTTCTTCCAAGGCAGTAGGACTAATTGTTTTCAATCGTTTTAAAAATTTATTCCAAGATTCATCAAGTAAACGGGATTCGAACAAAATAGCGAAATAGGTGGTTATTCTGGTTAGTACCATGAAATGGTGCCCCTCATTAATAATAAGCTGTATGATAAAGTGCATCTCTGTAGCTTGAAGGATATCCGAGATATTAAATAAAAATCAGTTCTGGGATTCCTTCTTCAAAGGGCTCTAGCTCCCGTAGGAACAATTTTTGGACATGTTTATAGTAATCATTTTTCATATTTTCCCATGTGCAATCGAGTCTGAAATATAGCAATGGAATTTTCAGACACCCTGTGTAAACAAACACTTAAGAAATCAACATCCAGCCAGACACTGTAAACAAGCAGTTTAGGTTAAAATATTTAGCATTATAACTTTTTTATTATTATCAGTTAACTCGTATTTTTTTCGGTATGTGGATTGATGGCTTAAAATAATAAAAATAAAAAATAATAATAAAAAAACCTACAAATTAATTTTTCATTATCGTTTATTTAAACACATTGTATACAGATTTGTACATTTGTAGCAAGTCACAATTCAAAACTATCGTATAGTTAATAAAATTTAAACAATCAGATAATGGTGACAAATATAAATGCAAGTACACAAAGCACAAATACAAATACATAAAACTATAATATAACACAATAGAAGTAAAAAAAAAGTATAAGCCACTGTTATACAGACTAATATATTTGTTCAAAAAGCAAAAACTATGTTATAGTTAATGATATATGAGTATTGGAAATGAAGAAAGAGGTCTCTTTCTCACAAAATTCTTTATTAATGCTACCACATGGGATGCTACTGAGAGCCGTCTGATTTGCCGGGGCTATCGATGAATTATCCGGAATCACTAGCGCATTCGCCATTTTTAACGATTATTATATTTACCTTTTCGCTACGTATGTCGTATCTATACGTTTTTCGGAACGGCTCTCAGGGGTGAGTGACGTATATATACAAAATCATTTTTCTCTATAAGTAGGTCCCGTAAATTGATGTTCAGTATAGTTAAGATAATATTTGATCCTATTAAAAGAAATAAGGCCACGATTTTCTCAGATTGACAGATTATTTTCAATGTATTGGCGAATAAGAAAATACCATTGGCGGACATTCAAACTCAGACATGGAATTTTCGAAAAATATTTTTCGGACGACAATAAAAAGCCTCACATGTCAAGGCATCATCAAGAGGATCCCTTGAGGTTATCGGCAAGACACTTTGTAGCAAAAATTCTTACAGAAGCTGGAAAACGTTCAGTTATCAGAAGATGTACCGTGTGTTAAAAAAAAATAAAGCGGGATACAACCTACTACTGTGAATCTTGTGATGCACGTTTATGTCTCATACCGTGTGTTGAGGTATATTATACAAAGAAATATTATTTAAAAAGACATATTTTGTGAAAATAAATATTTTTGTTTTATTTTTAGATTACAAAACGATGTTGCTTTTTTATATTTTATAGCACTGTTATGCTATTTCTTAGTCATATTTTTATTTGTCCTTACGTTCAGAATGTATGTTTATTTATTTGTTTGCTTATCTATGATTATTTATTTGAATTGTTTGTTTATCTTTAATTTAGTATCTGAGTATGTCTTTTATTTTATTTTATAATAATTATTACAATTTTGCAATTATATACACAAATTACTTCTTACGCATATTCTCTTTCTGTGTATGTTTTATCTATTTATCTGAATAATATTACATTATTTCAATAAAAACAAAGAATGCCGTTTCTCACATGTGGTAGCTCTGAACGAGTGACGTATATTTACGAAGCGTGCACGAATGCTCGTTCAGCTGGGCCGGCCGCGCCGAGAGCGCTGCGTAGCGGAGGGGCTAATTTTCGGGACATCGATTTCACAGCAACACAATGAAAAAAAAGTATATTACCATGAACCAAAATACATAGATCTAGTGTACTTTTCGACGCTGAATTCGATTCCGTAGTTAAGAAAAAGTCTTATCGTCAGTTTTTTTTGGCCTACATCCCTTGAAATGGAGTAAAACTATAGTAATAATCTAATGACTTTTAATGAAGTGTGAGAAATGGTAGATATTTTATATTTTAGAGAAGAGAATATGCATTCAAATCATAGCAAGCTATTTCCATTGATTAAACGAAAATCCACACTTATGGGGGGATGAAAACTACCCCTGAAACTCAAATAACGCACGTGAGTTTAAATAACATATGCAAAGGACAAATTCTTGTAGCTCTTAGGACAACACACTTGAATAAAAAAATGTGACCTACCATCCTCTAGTAATAGACTTTATTCCTGTTTCAGCGGTTGAACCAAATTCACTCCATATTTGTCCACTCTAACTGAGACTACAGATGCCAATTATTAAGCATAATAAGTTACAAATAATTAACACTTTCCGAATTTCAATAACATCCAACTGCATCATTAGAGCAGAGGGGGTTTCTACCACCCTCTAAGGGTAGTTTGTAGTCATATATTGGTAGTTCAAGCGAATTCACTTATTTGTTCACGCTACCTAAAACAACAAAAGCCTGAATTTTTTTTCATCGTTATTGAAACTTATGAGATAACTTTGTCGGTGGGGGTGGTTTTTACGCCCTATAGGGGTGAGTCTCAACCGTTTAAGAGTAATGTCTGGTTGTCACACCCGATTTAGATATTTTGTCCTAAAAGCTACAAGAATTTGTCCATTGTACATGTTATTTAAACTCACGTGCTTTACTTGAGTTTCAAGGGTAGATTTCACCCCCCATAAGGGTGGGTTGGGTGGTTTAATTAATAGAAATAGCTTGCTATGATTTGAATGCATATTCTCTTCTCTAGACTATAAAATATCTACCTTTTCTCACACTTCATTAAGTCATTAAATTATTACTATAGTTTTACTCCATTTTAAGGGATGATCTGGCCAAATAAAAACAAATGACACGATAAATCTTTTTTTTAACTACGGATTCGAATCCAGCGTCGAAAAATACACTAGATCCATTTATTTTGATTATTACATTATTATTATAGTTTTACCCCATTTCAAGGGATGTTTTTGGCAAATAAAAACTGACACGATAAATCTTCTTTTTAATTACGGATTCGAATTCAGTCGAAAAATACACTAGATCCATGTATTTTGGTTCGTGGTAATGAACTTTTTTTTGTGTGGCTGTGTTTTCGGTTTATCCCATCTGTTCCTTCGAACATAAGATACAAACATTTTATCAGGATACGACTATAAAATGCAAGAAGTCTCTGTAATTATTTCATGTTGACCAGTGAATGGACCTAACGTTCAATGTGTCACAACAGAGAGTTAAACGCTTCTACTTCTTCATTTACAATTAGTATTTTTGGTAGTTCCGGCGTTAAAGATATATCTTAACATCTGGCGATATTATTTTAATTTTTTTATGATCGATGGTCTTATATAATTCGGAAGTCTCTAATTAACAAAAATTAAGGTAATTATTTAGAATACGATAAGATGCTTAAATTTTCCTGAAAATATTTCTACCCCCCCAAAATAAGGTGCGCTGAACACGAATATGAAGTTTTTTTCGCCGGAGACAAGCCGTTTATGAGAAAAAAAATAAAAAAAATTGCGTTTTCACACATCTGTCACTTTTTATTGTGATATATTTAACACTTCCTGTTACTAATTTTACTATACTAATGCTTAGAAGACGATGTTACTTTTATCTTGTACAGAAGTATAATGTTTTACACATTAAAAACCATCTTTTAAATACGAAAATGCATGGAAAATGCCGTACCGTGACTCATCATACAATAGCCATGTAGAAGTTAGGTGCGATTCTTAGATTTATTAGGTATTCGGTTGTGTCTAAAGATACAACATTTTACAATTATCGTTCAGTTTAGAACCAGATCAGATCATTTTTAGGGTAAGTTACTCATTTAGTCAATAACGTAATCAAAGAAATGGATTATATCTTTAAATATGTTATTATTCAGCAAGGACCAACGAGAAGGTATGAGCATTTGTCCTTGCCAGGAAAGGAGAGGAACTGGTACGGTTATTAGGGTATTAGGTTAGGTTAGTTTAGGTTATTATTGCACAAATAAATAAATATATAAAAAAAATAAAAACGCATTCTATATAACGAAAAAATTAAACAAATATTCTATAAGTAACAGAAAATAAAAACGCATTCTATATAACGAAAAATTAAACAAATATTCTATAACAGAACATAAAAATTCACTAAATACATAAAAATTGCAATAAGGAAATAAATAAACATTAAGACATTAAGAAACTGTTAAAAATAGAGGGAAATCAGAGACAACCACTGTCTCTGGGGAAAGGAAAATTGTTTGCTAGGCACTTTAGACACTATCTGATCTGAAACCTGAAACGCGTCGCTAATTTCACATACATTTTAGTTGCATTTTTATGATGTAATGGCGTTATCCCAAATACAAAGCTTTTTTATGAGGAAAAAAAATTGTTCTTATTATAAAAAATGATGTATACTATACTCCAAACCGTTCAGAGTGTTATTGGGGTGAGGGAAATAATACAAATCGTTAGATATATCCAGTGTAAAAAAGTGACAGATGTGTGAAAGTGCAAAAAAAAATTTATTTTATTTTCTCCATAACGGCTTGTCTCCGGCGAAAAAAAACTATTCGTGTTCAGCGTACCTTATTTTTGGGGGTAGAAAAATTTTCAGGAAAATTTAAGCATCTTATCGTATTCTAAATAATTACCAAAATTAATTACTTTAAATTTCTACTTTATTCATCCTCTTGTGAAATTTAATGTTTTATTACTATTGAGATTAGAAAAATGTTTTTCGGAACTTCTCGTTTTTGTATTGTAACTAAAGGAAATCATTTCTTAAATTGACGGCGACTGGTAAATATTCCTATCTCAAAAGAATGTAATTTTCCAAGAAAGTATAGAAACAATACATTTACGTTTCATTCCATGAGTCATTTGGATAAGAGCATTAGTCATTTTACATCGTATGTTTTAGGAATTCTGTACGCACAGGATACTTTACATATGCCTGTTCAGTAACTAATTGCATCGTATTTAACGTAACTCGAGATCCAAAAAATTGTATGATACGAGAATTTGCCAGATCGCCAACGAAATGTAAGTTTTCTTTTTGCTGAATCAACATTTTCTTAATCCTAATACTTTTTTGCTTCTAATACTACTAGTATTAATACTATTATTTAATCCAATGTCATCCTGCATCCAAATGAAATAGTTGTTTTAATAGTTTCTGCGATAAACTATGTTTGATGTGTCGTGTTCAATATATTATCTACCTAAAACTTTTATACTAGCGCTTTCAGATTAGAATGACAGTGTAAAATATAAGAAACTGTAGGCAGTTTATTGTTACCAATTGTATTAGGTTTGAAACGATGCTTAAGTAATACCCAAATAATTAATTTATTATCTTTTCTATAAATGCATAATACAAAGCAAATAAAATATTTAAACTATTTTAGTTTGATTTCCTACCAAACTTTCCTTTTTCTTTTAAAGGTGAAATATTATTACATGATTCTATTCTATTAATATATACATTAATATAACTTAGGGAATAATTGGATAGGACACCTACATTTCACGTTGTCTTTCATGGCGGTTTAATTCTTAATACGCACACTTAGGAAACGGTGAGATGGGATAATTCAAAAAAGGTATCAACAGGGGAACTTATAGTACCCAAATTTTAAATGATATATTTTTAATAAGTTCACAAAATACATGTGTTCATTTTTCATTTTTGTCCATACTTTTTTGACTACATGAACCAACGAGCACTAAATTAACTAGTCAATATCATATAATTGGTAATGAACAATATATTAAAAAGGTATATTGTAACCATTAATACAAAATTTAGCCATTGAATAAATAATTTTGTGTGTCTGGTTATATAGAGAACTTTAAACAAAATAAGGAGTATATATATAGTTAATCGAATTAACTATATTCTATTCACTTTAACTTTGCAGTGTTAGGTTGGATTTATGTGAGTGAAACGTCCATCTATGACCGATGCTTATGCAATAAAATAAACATGAAAATGAACCGCTATAGGAACTTTGCATTTGTGTACATCTGCCTGCTGTCTGGACCAAGAATCGGCGCGCGTTTTGTTTTCTAGCAATGCTAACACTGCAAAGTTAAAGTGAATGGATTTATAATAATAATTATTGTAGGAGTGTAGATTGGTTACTCTAAACAAGCAATTACTATGTTTCAACGATCACGTAATTCATTTTAAGCCTAATATGACCGACAACTCACAAGGAAATATGGTTATTGAAATATGCGTACTGAATAATTACCATTTTCTTGTCATATTATTTACAGAGTTTAAGATTATAGAGATTTATTCTAGAAAATACTAAAAAAACGTATTTAATTTGTTAAAATATAATTGCCTAAAGTAAAAACAAAAACAAACATGCATTGATTACGAGAGGCTGAATGTGCACATTTTCAGTAAATTTGTTTTTATTTATGCTATTTTGAAGGCCTTTAGGCCTTTAGGCTATTTTCTGATATAATTTGGTAGAACACTTTTTAGTGTTATTAAATTTTGTATAATTTAGGGTACATATAAGAATATCGAGTGAAGTAAAATAAAGTATGTCAATACATTAAAGTATAGTTTAAAATTGGTCCAAGAAAATATTCTACGGTTCTCCTACAGTAAGAAATATTCAGACTCAGGTAAATCTGAATAAATTTGTGGAAGTAAAACCAAGTGTTTATCTAAATTAATCTTATTTTATTTAAGTATGTCTCCCCAAAAATCAACCGCTGACTCCATTCAATTAATAATAAATATTCATTAATTTGGGATTAATTTGTATACATTAACCGACTCGATGGTGTAGTTGGTTAGACCGCACGATAACAAGTGTGACGAGAAATCTAACTATCGTAGCTGTGGGTTCGAATCCCTCCATCGGCACTGGCAATGTCTGTGGTAATGGTATAATCTTTACTCTGTTTTTCCAAGTGTAAGCTCATAGACACTTCGGCTTTGGATTGAGGATTCTGTCGTGGTGGTGGTGTTTATTAAACTATTTCTTTTCAATTATTTTCGTACATTTTAGGTTGTAAAAAAGTCAAATTTATATCGGCGTTTATTTACGAGAGCGTTATTACTATCCGTTTAAGTCACTGATGCAGATTGGAAAGAAGAGTGGACCCAACAGTGATCTTTGAAATGCATATGCGTGACGTATGTTAAATTTGAATAGGAATTTATTTAGTAGGTAAATTTTTGGTGATCTGTTAAATCGAAATGAATTACCTTTATGAGCATGTGTTCCTACAATACAATATTAAAGTGTACCATATCTAAGGTTTTTTGTTAGATTATATAAAATGCATATTAAAAATAATTTTTTTCTAGGTCCTCATTAATAGGTATTAATTCATTTAACACATATTTCTGAAAAATAAAAGACAAACACACAAATATATCAGATTGCCGAACTCAGAATTTAAAGTTCCAAAACTACAAAAATATACCAGTTATCGTGATTAAATTAAAAATTGCTAGAGATGTAAATACTTTTCTCCTACAAATCAAATAATATATTTTTATTCATGTATTGAGTGTATATAATATATTCAATAAGTTCAAAATCAAACATAAAAAAGGGGGTAGACCATACTTCAATTATAACCGGAATAATAGCTATTATGTGCTAATTAGTTTAATTAATGGCACTACCACTAAATTTTGATTTTACTTGATAATATTTATCTCATAAATAATACAACTAGAATTTTCCTTTTGTTTCCCTTTTGTTTTCATCCTATTTACTATTTTTATTGATATTATAAATAATTTAAATTATGTATTACTTTGATAATTTTTTTATTTATGTATTGTTTCTTTTTTCTGTAATTGAAATATAATCTCGTTTAATAATTGTAAATAAATAAACTACGCTTATTTTACTCAAAACAAATTAACCTAAGTGGAAAATTATGAGATAACGCTAATAAAAAAATCGTTAATAAAAATTGAACATGAACTAATTCAGTTCGTACTAAAAAATATTTTTCAATGCCTTCTATACCTACATTTCCTATTTTATAATAAATGATAACTTTTCTAATGCAATTGATAGATAATAGATAGCCATTACACCACACCTCAATAATTTATATTATGTATTACTTTGATACTTTTTATATTTATGTATTGTTTTAAATATTTTTCTGTAATTGGAATATAATCTCGTTTGATAATTGCAAATAAATAAACTACGCTTATTTTACACAAAACAAATTAACCTAAGTGGAAAATCTCATAGATAATGCTAATAAAAAAATCATTAATAAAAATTGAACATGAACTAATTCAGTTTGTGCTAAAAAAATGTTTTTCAATGCCTTCTATACGTACATTTCCTATTTTATAATAAATGATAACTTTCTAATGCAATTGATAGATAATAGATAGCCATTACACCACACCTCAATTGCGGGTTTGATAAATCGATATACATTTATTCGCACTGATGCATTTGAAACACATGTTGGAATTGTAGTAGTTATTCTAGTCCTGAATAGAGGTGGTGCAGTATGCTGCGGTGCATCCATTTTATGAATATTATTTCCTGCGACTAAATGTTCTGGCGGAAATGGTATATCTCTTCTGTTTCCTAGAACGAGATACGTTTTATTTATTACCACTATTTATTTTTATTATGAGCAGAATATAAAGTTATAAAGTTTACAAATATACTTGGTAAAAAGGATTCAAGTAAAACGTGTTAAATTTATGTTCAATACATTTTAAAATGAATTTGGAGGATAATGACAAGAGAAGTATATTACATACAGTGTGTCCCAAATTATGTTCACAATAGGTGAAATAGACCACAAATTTTAGAATATTTTTGCACGTTTGGGGGTTCATCTGAAACGAAATTTTGCGTGTACTTTTATTTTTTAAAATCACGTAAGCTATGGCAGTTAAGCAAAAACTACTTTCTTGTTGGGTAAAGTATCATTTCTGTAAAAGATACAGCAAAATGTCAGTAAGGAAAGTTATTCAGATTAAAAAGTTATACTTCTGTGCACAATTTTTAAAAAATCCGCTACTTTGATTATTTTAATCTTTTTCCACTATATCTAAATTTGACGTTACGCTCTCGTGCATGAATTATGTCGCAGGATTGAAAGTAGAAAGGTCAGGGCCGTAGACGCTAGTATAAACTAGTACTCAGAAGGGAATATAAATTTTAAAGTCCACTCTTGACTGTGCGTTGAATCACGGTAAGAAATGTTCGTCAAAATCTACCACGATACAACAAGAACCTTCGTACCCTGGTATGATTTGTTCGTTTCATTACTGTAGTTTAACTCGTCAATATATACCATGAGGCAGCATATTGATGCGCCTCACAATGGTCGGAACTGGTTATACGCATCCAGGAACGCATTATATGGTGTAATATTGGTCTCTGGTATGACTTTAGATACATCGTTGTTTATTTAAATGCTGTAATCTCGTGGAGCTTGATAGGCTCCTACTTTTTGGACAGTATTTGTTTATTATAATGGATATATATGAACATCCATGGGTTACGCGAATTTTCTACAGCTATTGCTCAAGTTTTAACTTATTTATAAAATTATATCAACATTTTATTGTCATTGCTTAATAAAATAAAATGTAACAATTTTCCTTTTCCTTTCTTGGGATTAAATTTGGATGGTAGGTCCCAGAACATATCCTTGGGAACGCTATGATTTAAATTTTGTGTGGCTGATTTAGCTGCGTTATAAACAACTAACTGTTGTCTATATTAAGATATGACCTTAAAGGAGATTTTCTTTCGTCAGAAAAGCCGTAATAAATTAATTTATTCTTAAATATGACATGTGACATGTAATTGGAAGCCATAGTGACATCTAAGAAGAATTTGCCTTCTTCAAAACCCGCGTTAATCGCACGAATGCAAATTTGTTTATAAGGAAAGCAGTTGATGGTTTGTTTCGGAAACTATATTAGATGGAATTGAATAGTTGATTATATTCTAGATATAATGTTAACTAACTTTTTTACAATAATTTTATAGATTTTAGCTATACACGGTATGACAGATATTGGTCAGTGATTTGAGGGACCATCAATGTTATTTTTCTTATAAAATGGAAATACTCTTGAGATTTTAATGATTCTGGAAATATGTTACTGACTGTTAATTAAATTAGTAAGAGAAATAGAAATGACATATCTGATGCTCTTTATGAATTCAATAGTAACTAATTCCAATGTAACTTGAGATTTTAAAAACTTAACTTACGTAAATTTCCAGTTATGATAATCAATAGGGCAATAAACTTACTCTTTAGCTGAAGAATAATAAATGCTAGAGGCAGTTCTTGTTCATTCCGCACAATTTCACTTATATTACAGCATTATGCATAATAGCGCATTACTTTATAAGGAATTATATTTTGTTTCCAGAACATGAACTTGAACTCGATATTTAATACCATTCAGTCCAAACAATTTCAGAAAGAAACTGACTGTATTGTGCTTTGTTTGCTTCCTTGAGAGGGCTCATCAATATTTAAAAAGTTTTCCTCTCGGGACCTAAATTTGTTTAGAGGGAGAAGACATTTTATCAGGAAGCTTATGTTCAATTGATCTGTTAGCGTTCACTGTTGAATAAAATTAGGTTTTGTTTGCTTATTTAATTGCTTAATGGTGTATTAATTTGTTTCGAATACTCTAATTTATTTACTTTACGATTAATACCACTCTTCAGTTCTGCTGTAGAAATAATATATTTAAAAAGTATTTTCGACCCTGATTCTTTTCAAATATTTCTATTTTCGTATTAGATTTTCCAAGGATCGTAATTTGTAACAATGATAAATAGAACAGAAACATTATTGTATTACACATTATTGATATTTTGAATTATACTGAGTGTTCAACTAAAAATTCTAGGCCAATTAATAGTAAACTGAAAACGATATTAAGTAAGCCAAAGAATAGATATTCGTAGCGACTACGTTTTAACTTTAAATGACGTCGTTGACGATTACGGTATGAACGTCGCAACGCAATACAAAAAATCATATATAGGGAAAAGGCATAAAATTCATGTCTAGAATTAAAGAGTTTACCATTATATTATTAGTATGACCATTAACGACTCTAATATAATGTGAAAACGATAAAGTAATTAAAAAAAAATTAAAAAATCTGATTTTAAAAAAGAAATAAAATTAAACAATTTTTAAAAAATTTCATCCGTTTGGTAAATACACATATTGCAATATTGCCTAAATGACGTATCACAGGCATTATGTTGATCAATTTCTTGCAACAGCTGACATATATTTTTTTCCAAATTGACAAAATTAATTCCATAGGTTTTTATAAACCGTGTTTTTGTAATAACTGTACAAGAAAAAGTCAAGTGACGCAAATCAGGTGACCGAGTAGACCAACTAAATGATCCGTTAATTCCAATTCACTTCTGTAAAAAATGGTGCTAAATAAATTGAAACTAAATTAACACTTTTAAGTTTCTATCTTATTTCTTCTTTACTCGTTCGCTCTCAACTTAAGACTGAGCTCAACCCACCGTGCGTCTTATTTATACATCCATTCATACGGTCTAGAACATTTCAGAATATTCCTGGCCGTTCTCGTATAATTTCAGCCGCATCTATTCAGTCAGCACAGTCCAGTGGCGTAACATAACAATGTTTGAGCTTGTGTAGCAATAATAGTGGCTGATGTTTTCAACTGTAACTTTACAAAAATATTATAAAACTACTTTTTATAATTTACAATTAATAATACAATCGTTTAATAATAATGACGATGACATGGGAAAATCACTATACATCGCATCATTAGTATCGTGTAATTCAGAAACCCTCTCTGAAAATGTCATCGGGGGATACGGGCTCCTAAACAATATTAAAGACGATTTTTATATTTCTTTTCTTCGAATTTTTGCAATTACTAATTTACTAAACCACAACATTTCAGATAAATGGTTTTTATTTTTTATGGCACTCTTTCTATTTTATTATTGAATATTTACGAACACTTTTCACATTGATACGTAATTTTTGTTAATCCAATTTTTATTACGTACAAATTGAATTTAGTTGTGTTCTAATAAATATACAATTGAATAAGTATTTGTTCTGCAATAAGTCGAAATAACACCATAGAGTTAAAAAAGGTGTTTACTCTGTCTAATTAATTAATGTCAAATCTGTCACTCACAATCATTCCTGTAAATTGGAGAACGTTAACGGATAAATTATGTGAGGATTATATTATTGGAAACTTTGAGAAATTAACGTTGAAAATTGAACGAACGTTTGATTAATGTTTAGTCTCGTACTGTTTATTGGCATTGATACAATTTCACAGCAATACATTTCAAAAATTTACCATTTAATAAATTCAATAACCCCTTGCGAGCCTAAACAGGGTGTTAATTAAGTACGTGGACCAACTTTAAGTGGTAATTCCTTGTATGATTTTAAGATAAACAGTTCATGTAAACATATGTCCTAAACGTCTCGGTTTTCGAGAGACAGTGAACTTTTTTTATTTTTATTTTCTTACATAGTTTTATGGATAACTAATTCATATTCAGCACATACAATACATTTAATAGTACCCATGAACCAACGTTATTAACTATTGATACAATCTACATGGTCCTAATTTTTCTGATGTCCTCCCTTTAAGCCACCGATCTTTTTTATACAACGACAATGGCATTCTCAGAATAAAATTTAATTTACTATTTTGTTCTTCAACTTCGCTCTCTTGATATTTTTCATTATCTTGTACGGTTTAGAAGTAATTTGGCTAAAAATTAAATTATGCTTTGTTTTAAGGATAATTTAATCAAATTCTGCACATACGTAAACGGTATTTTAGTAAGAGCGCAATATTTCAAGGTTCAATAAAACATGGTTTTCTGTAGCAAAGTATTAAAATATTTATTGAGTTATATTGTAAACATTTGGGAGTAATGTATGGAATAATATATCTGGTAAATGGCCGCCACGGCTTTGCTGGCACATGCGTACTCTTTTGACGAAATTTTGAATAACCGTGTTGTATACATATGGCGGTATTTCGTTGATATAGCGTCTAGTTTCGGCCTTCAATGCTTAGGTGGTCGCGGGCTGGTCGGCATAAACCTGTGACTTCAGATAACCCCACAGCCAAGAGTTTAAAGGTGTTAAATCGCAAGAGCCTGGCGCCCAATTCTGGTCATCAAACCGATAGATGACACGACCAGAAAAAGACTCGTGCAGGACCGTCAATATTTCACAGGCGGTATAGCAAGTGGCTGCTGAAACCACATGTCGTCGAGAGCAATAACTTCCAAATGAGGCAAAAAAAACGGAGTTATCATAGCACGATAAAGTTCGGCATTCACCATTACAGTATTACTTGCCTCGTCTTCGAAGAAAAGCGGCCCAATGATTCCTCCAGACTACAATGCACACCAAACAGAGACACGTTTTGGATGCATTGCTTTCTCATGAATCATTCGTTGCGGCAGTTTTGCCTATTAACGAAGCCATCGAGATGAAATTGGGCCTCATCACTGAAAATGATTTTGTCCGCAAAATCGGCATTCACTTCTTATTGTTCAATAATCCAATTGGTGAACTTTGTTCACTGTGCATGGTCTGTTGGCAAAGGTTGTTGAGTCAATTGGACTTTGTGGGCATGGAGATGCAAATCTTTAGTGAGAATATGCTGAAAAGTGGCTGTTGTAACGTCCAGTTCTTGTGCACGATAACGAATCGACGACGTTCCTGGACTCTCGGCCACGCTTCGCGAACTGCCGTAATGTTTTGTTCTGAACGAATCAGTACTTTCGAATTTTTCGATTATTCTTTTCACACTAGATTAATGAGGAACATTATTTCGACCGACAATTGGACGGACTTAACGAATCGTGTCAATAAAACTTTTACCATTTTGATAATACAGTTAAATAATCAGGACGCGTTGTTCTATCGTGTAATGCTCCGTATTTACTAACTCCCGTCTGTCTCCTATCGACCTGACATGTCATAATCTTGTGACATCATGACAGCCAATTGGCGCGCAATTCAAATCTTGAGCTCTTGAAACACCTTTTTTAATATTTTTAACAATATCAATGAAACAACGTTGAAACAAACCATCTACAGGGTCTTAACTAAAACTAAAATTACCGTTTTCTAAGAAAAAGGAAAACACATATCTTGGAGTAACTGCTGCGGTCCCACAACTTCAATATATGCGTTTATGCGCCTTATCAACGAATGGCGGATCCGCTCAAAAATACCAGGAGCATACTTATAATTTCGCATGGTTTTTGTATTTGGATTCTTAAATTTTCTTCGTTCTGAGCTGCTGCTGAAAATTATTTTTAATTATAGCGAGTAGGTTATTTTCAGCTTACATGTGATTATTGTGAAAATTTATTATTCCGTTACAGGAAAAATATGCCTCATCGGTAAACAACACTTTGAATTAATCACTAACTTATTTTTATTCAAGTCAGTGTAAGTGCAAAAAGCCACTCTGGAGAAAATTCCTCGGCAAAAGAGCCTCCTACACGTTGTTTGTGATAAAGATTGCTGTTCTTTTAAGATTTTCCCTAGTAGTACATGAGTAATGTTTAATTATTCAGCCACAATTTTTCATGTACTAGTGTCAGGATTTTCTTCAGTTTCATTAAGAACAGCTTCCTCTATCTGAACTGTCTTTACTGTTCTGGGTCTTCCTACAAGGACAGTAGACCTCTATAAAACTACCTGTTTAACATAGTCTGGAGTGAATCTTAATAAAAGTTTGTTTGTTACGCCCACGACGTTGAGGATATCTTTCTTGATACATTCATCTTGCTGCACTGGCGTTACCATGAGCAATTTCATACACAAACTGCATGTTTTGCCATTTCAGAATTTGTGAAATCTATCATGATATCTAAAAGAAAATTCAATAATTCTGTTACCATCACTAACAAAAAATTACAAAACAGGAACCTTTCTAACATGTTTTGAGAACTATCATGTTGTTTACGTTATTAAATACATGATAATTAATATTGTTTATCAAGACTTGTTTTGTTATTTTTATGAGAATTATCATTCTTATTATTTGACTACTATGTACTATGGTAACTTTGTAAATTTTTTCTCTAGATTGCGGTAATTTTAGTTTTAATTAGGACTCTGTAGATTGTTTCAAAAGTTAATAACGTTGTTTTATGAGTACAGTTAAAAGTATGTATGTTATAGAATGTGCTAATCATTATCCTTAAAACTAAGCATAATTCATTTTATTTGTTACCAAATAACCTCTAAACCATATAAGATAATGAAAAACATCAAGAGCGAAAAGTTTAAGAACAAAATAGTAAATTAGACTTTATTCTTAAATTTAGTCAGTGTCGTCGCAAAAAAAATTAGGACCCTGGATATTATTTCAAAAGTTAATAACGGTGTTTCATGGGTATAATTAAAAGTATTATACGTGCTGAATTTGAATGAAATACCCTTAAAATTGTATAAAAAAATTACAAAAAAAAACTAAAAAAGAAAAACTCTATCACCCTATATCTCGAAAACCTTGACGTTTAGGATTTATGTTTATATGAACTTTTGTCTTAAAATCATACAAGGAATTACCGATTAAAATTTGTCCAAGTACTTAATTAATACCCTGTATATATTCAGTTTTAAAACTTTTATCTTGAATTTAAATTGAAAATCATCAGCTTGAATTCTTAAATATTTACGCAAAAAACTTCTATATATTTAAAAAGTCAATGTAAAACAGTTGATAATAGATTTTGATTGGACTACTAACTCTCAAGTTTTTTTTGGATAATCGTAAAAGATAATGTAATATATTTTATGTACATCCGGTCTTAATTGATCACTTTATATACTTGGTTTCAGGGCATAAAATACACCTTTAAAGCCCGTCGGGCCGTAAAATACTTTACAGCCCGTCTAGGGCTTTTGCTTTATTTTTCATAAAAAATTTTCAACTTCTGAGGCAACATGTTCAACGTCGCCACTTCTGTAATTTCTGGTGGGGTACAGGAAAATTAATTTTCATGCTCTTCCATTTTCAGTTCAATTGAAAAACACAAAACACTTGGACAAAAGGATGTAAAACGATTCTTGCCATAAAATTATAATATCCACCTTTATTTACGTTCTTGCTTGGTTAGATGCATTTATATTTAATACAAATTCATAACCAAATTCCTGCATGTCAGTGTGAGAATACGATTGTAATTTTTATGGAATGGAATTTAACATATTGACAATTCTTATGTAGAAATTGTAAGATAGCCGACATATTATATATTATGTATTAATTAAGACTGGTCGTACATGAAATTTTGTATACACCTCGGGCATAATCAGCGCCTTAATTTTCACGCCACGGGCCACATACGCCTCTTTATGCTCTTGGTACATAAATAACTATTATGTACGACCGCGACCGGTCTTAATTATTCACTTTATATGCTTGGTTTGAGGGCTTAAATTATTACTTTACAGTTCGCAGGGCCGTAAAATACTTTACGGCTCACATAGAACTTTTACTCTATTTTTCATACAAAATTTTCGACTCCTGAAGCAATAAGTCTAACGTCGAAAACTCTACTGCTGCAGTAATTTCTAGTGGAATACAGGAAGATAAATTTTCATCATATCCCATTTTCAATTCAATTTAAAAACACAAAACACTTCGACAAAATGATTGTAAAACTGAGAATGATTATTGTAACAAAATTACAATATGGCCACCTTTACTTATGTCGTTGCTTGGTTATTTGCATTTGTTTTTAATTCAAAATCAAAGTCCTACCTGTCACTGTGGCAGTACGATTTTTATTTTTATGCAATGTCAGAATTTAACAGATTGACAATTCTTATAGTGTTGCAAAATAGCTGATATATGAAGCGTATTTTTTTGTTTCCAAATCAGTTTAAATACAAGCGATTACAATCAGTTATTATTCCTATACTGTGCGCACTGCACACAAATTGCGACAGTGACAATTGACGAATTGTAAAAATGATAATGAAGGGTACTATAAATATAAAATGGATCGTTAGTTCAAAACTTGTTTTTGATGGCGATGGAAATTCCATTTCAATTAAAGAATAAGAAAATATGGTAGAGCACATTTATTAACGTAGATAACTGACATTTAACTAAGCACACATAACACGTTATTTCACAATCATGTCTAAATGAACATGAATATTTTCTTCTCCCCACTTCTTATGTGATTCAACTACTCACACTATTTTGTCGATCAGTTTGTTTAGTTACAACTGATTATAATCACTTCAATAAAAACACTAACTAAAGTGACTGTAATCAGAATAATCAGTTTAATTCGTTAAATCACTTCGAAAACATACGCCTATATTTATGTATTATGTATTAAGACCGGTAGTACATAAAATTTTTTATACACCTAGGAGACAATCAGCGTTTATGGCCCTTATCGTGTTAGAGTCCTCGGGATCTAATTTTCTCGCCGCGGTCCATAAACGTCTCTTTTTGGTACACAAATAACTATTATCTACGACCGGTCTTAATTTGTCACATTATATACTTGGTTTGAGGGCTTAAAGTATTACTTACAGCCTGAGTAATTGCAAGATAGCAAACATATATTTATGTATTATGTATTAATTAAGACTGGTCCTACACAAAATTTTGTATACGCCTTTGACTCTAATTTTTACGTCCTGGGCCATAAACGCCTCCTTATGACCTTGGCACATAATTAACTGTTATAATCATTGGGTTGATAAGTTAACGGAGGACAAACTATCAAGTGAAAACTCTTCTTTAAAGGTCATATTGATCATGTAAAATATTAAATTTAAACTGATATAGCATCCAGAGTATTTTTAAAATCTTGTTAAACTTTTAGATTTAAAAGCATTTTGGTCTCAGCCAAATAATCTGTTGTTGGAGAAAAAGAAACATATTTTAAGTGGTTTAACTCCTTGCCTTTTATTCAAGTGTAATTCAAATGTAATGAATATAAATTCTTTATTATATTTTGTATTTAATGTGTTCGAATAAATACAATTTTAATAATATTTAAAAAATACTATACAAAATACATAAAATAAATTAATCCAATTCTTTCTGTATTCGTTAATAATTTTCCGTACAGGGGTAGATATCCTTTTTTTCACGGTTTTATAGGTATTCAGGACAAAATTATCGATTGCATGTTCGACAATATTTATTGGGTGTTATATATTTATTAAGTATAGACACCCCAGGGACCTCTATATTCTGCGAGCAATTCAATGATTAGACTTGGGAACATGTCAGTGAATATAAATGGTCCAATCAGGACCAACCCCTCTTCGGTCCACCATGACCTACTTCGTTTGTAAATCTAATTGATTAATTATTAGAGTTGGCATACATCCGCACAAAGACAACTTTTACATATAGACAATCTGTTTCTTGATGATTAAATGATCACTATACGTGATATGCCATTATTAATTTCTGGTTGCTGCAGAACAGCTTTAGTAACCCCATGAGAAAAATAAGTTGGTGACAAGCTCTATTATTTTAAAATAAAGAAAGGGCCATATACCCTAAAAAACAACTAGGCAGCTATGAACATGCGTTTCGAAGTTACTGGTCCTCATCAGCGTAGCATAGCTAAAGAATTGAATCTAGAATGGAATAGATTAGGATCAAAAACTAACACAAGGTTAGAAAGTACAGTCCACAATACTGAATTGGTGCCTTCATATTCTCATGTGCTATATTTGATACCTTGATGAGCACAGTCGACACATAGAACTCGCAAATACAAACAAAATAAAGTGTCAGTTTTTATTCCTGATCTATCCTATCCTAGATTCAATTTCTTGTTTACGCTGCGCTGATGATTAACATTAACTCTGATATACGCGGCAGTAGCAGCATAGTTACATAACACAGCCCCACAAAAAAAAAAATTCTGACCTAGCAATGAGACGAGTATATCCTTATGTATTTTTGATCGCTGATTCCGAATCCGGGGTTAAAAAAGTCGTACACCCCAAAAAAAAATTTTAGAGCCAAAAAACACCCCTGAATCGTTTTGTTTAATATTTTCGGGAAAAATTGAATGTATTACGATAAAAATAAAGGTGAATTGCAGCGTTCACCCTATCGGTATGAAACGCACCCCATAGAGGGTGAGAACCACCCTCATCTGCCATCAAACCAATTGATAACGACAATGACTGAAAAACATTTAAAAATGTTTAAATTTCGTTAGGTTTGCAATAAGCTGACGTAGAATTCACGTAATATCCCAAAACTACCCCTATATCGTTATGAAAAACAACCCCTTAACTTCAATTACAGAAAAGAGAAAGGAAGAAACATAAAATTTGATAACGATTTCATTATATGGATGTTCTAATTTGCAGAGATCCTTATGGCTAGGATATTAGCAGTCATTTGTCACCAATCTTAACACCATATGGGTATAAAACGCATCCCTGAAGGGGATGAGAAGTACTCTTACATTAGTAGCTTTTAATTCTTTTTTTTTAATTTTTTTTTATGGTATCTTTTAACTTTATTTTCAAACGATCTTCTTACTGACTGTCGTTTGTGTTGTTCTTTCGTGTCTCTTTTCAGAGACCAACAGTAGTCTGCTATCATGTGTTCGTCCCATCTTCCTTGATATCGATTTTCCATTTCATAACGATATAGGGGTAGTTTTGGGGTATTACGTGAATTCTACGTCAGTTTATTGCAAACCTAACGAAACTTAAACATTTTTAAATGTTTTTCAGTCATTGTCGTTATCAATTGGTTTGGTGGCAGATGAGGGTGCTTCTCACCCTCTATGGGGGTGCGCTTCATACCGATAGGGCGAACGCTGTAACTTACCTTTATTTTTATCGTAATGCATTCAATTTTTCCCGAAAATATTAAACAAAACGATTGATTAAAATGATAACATCATTTTCAGAGCGTTATCTCATACCCTATTCAGGGAGTGTTTTTTGGCTCTAAAATTTTATTTTGGGGGTGTACGACTTTTTTTGACCCCGGATTCGGAATCAGCGATCAAAAATACATAAGGATATACTCGTCTCGTCGCTAGGTCAGAATTTTTTTTTTGTGGGGCTGTGTAATATAGGAGAACTAACATGGCTTTTATTTTTAATGATTCAATTATGTTTGGTATTTTCTACATTCATATTAATAAAGAAATTACCAAAAATACTCAGAATACAAACTAAATACTTGAACTTTGTAAATAAATAAATAAATATATGCGGGCGCAAATTATACAGCGACAGCCAACAACACACGCTGCAGGTACAGATGTGGCAACTTCAATTGCTACTGTTCAGCAGCGTCTAAATGTAATCTGGAGAATGGTTGTTCTACTTTTATTTGATTTTTCCTGCTTCTATAAGGTCACAAAAAGGAAAAGTAATCACATTTGTTATTTTATACTTAATATTTTATATACATTTCAGTTCCAGTAATGTCACCATTTTTTATACATACATACAGAGTGTTCCTAAATTCCAAAACGATGTAATGATTTTCTCCGCATGAAAATATGACGTTAAGCTAAATACTGTTTTTTATCACCTCTAGGTTTCAAATTCTAATGTTTCAAAGATCGCTAATAATTGTTTTAAATATCTTCTAAACAGCTAATAAGTGAAATTAAAATTTTATGTGGTTCTGTGTTTATTTAGAATTAAAATTTAAGTAACATGTCATGGAGACTGTTAAAATGTAATTTAAATTTTCTATTATTCCTAAATTGGGTTGGTCTTACAACAAAAATGCAGGAGATATAACAGTTTTGAAGAGAATGATAATATGAAAGTTTATAATCGACATTAAAATATTTGTTTACAGCAAAAAACTTTGGGGGCAATAATTACATCCGATACACCCGAGAAAGCACCACTTACATTTCAATAATAAGCCATCTCTATTTAAATTAAGTTTTAAATAAATACATGTATCAGAACATCAAGTTTTACTGAATTATTCAGTGTAGAATAACATTGGAAAAATATACGATTTCCTCGCCATTTTTTTGGCTCTGTTGTGTAGGATACACAACAAATGTTTAATTATTTTTGTAATTGTTGTTTTCCTTTATATTGTCCTCTTTTCGAAAATTAAAAGTGATACGAAAAAATTTTATTCAGATTTACATTATGTTTTTGTGTTTGGATGTCACAATAAAATTTGGGGCATTAAATTTAAGAATAATGACTATGTTAATATCTCCCAAATTTCTTCACCACCAAGATCACCAGCTAATGCTAAATGGCAATGGGTTTCCCTAAATACCAAATTTATGTCTCGTTTAAAACTTATAGCTGATTCGATTACTTCAGAGGCTTAATATATGATTCCCCTTCCGCTGTCAATGGTCCATCTTAAATTGCACATACTAATGGCCATGTTTGCCCCTTCGTGGTTTTATTTGTTGGTAAGATACCATAAGGAAGATTTTCAGAATTGTTCTTATTTATTTTTATATTAACATTACATTTTGTTCAAAAATTTTTGTTTTTATTTATTTATTTAGGTTCTTTAAACCTATTTTGAACTAATGATTTCGTTTGCCCAACATTGGTTTGCTTATAGTCCTTCCGTAAATAATTTAGTAAATATCTGACCTTTCGTTCCAATTTTTTCTTTTAAATTTTTATTTTCTTTCCGATTTTGAAAAATCTATCAAAGATACCAGTGACAACAATCAGAATAGTTTAAATATAATTGGGCAACGTTACTCATTTTAAAACTGAAGCTTATAGCGGTTTCAAGAAATCTTTCTGTAACTGTATTGTGAAGAAAATATATTTTGTTTTAACACATTTCCAAAAAATCAAAAAGTTATAGTTTGATGTTCTCAAAAAGGGTTTCAAATAGATACGTTTTTTTACCGATTCTTTTTTTTACAAAAATACGTAAAACTAACAAATTTAGATCCTACTATCTCTTCAAATAACCGAGATACCATTTGTGGGCCTCAAATTTAGGACACTGTATTTGTATAATGCTAAATACGGAACGTTATTTAATTTGGGTAGGTCGTAAACGAATCAACCTGGGAAAATCAGCTACTGAAAATCACTTACTTCTTGGCATCAGAGATACCTTATTAAGATTTATTTTACAGAAAACTCAACTTGCCCTTAGCATCCAGCTATGAACCAGAACTAACTAACTTCAATTAAATTCCTGCTGACATTATTCACTATTTACACTTTCAGTGAGAACAGAGGAACAGGAGAACAAAGAAAATCGCTGAAAGAAATCTGACGCTATAGAATGAAATAATTTTAATTAAAACATGAAATGATCTGCATTACATACAATTCAGTTGTAATTTGTTGGCTGAAAATATGTAAAGAGTACTTTCCTAATTTTAAATATTTAATGAGAAATTTAATACTTGATTAATTATTTCTACATTGTTCTATTCAAGTTTACAAGGGAAACTGTAACAATGCAAACTTTAAGTAAATCATAAATATCTAATCAAACAACGTAAGTGCTAGAAGTTCCTACAAGCCAGACAAAGACAAGTTGAATGATTCTAAGAACAACTCGCTGAGGGTGCTTAACTAGAATATTAATGAACATTTGAATAAAGGCCATAGAAAAATTCCAGTGTGTTATAAAAGATGGAAACATTCATTCTATCCTTGTTTTGAAAAGAAATTTTGTAGGCGATGTTGCTGCGATCTTAATGTAGTAATAGTAAATAATCAGCAAAGCGTGGCAAATTAAACATCCCTCAGTAGCGTCCATGTTGATACCCACATTCCCGATAATTTGGCAGATGATAAAATAAATAAAATAAAATAACATTGCTTACTATTCACGTGTTAAAGACCGAGAGGAATAGCTGATATTCCGCATCAACAAATATTCTCATGAACAACGTCTTCTGCTGAAAAAGATCACTTTTGTGGGGTAAACTTATGTGTGTAAAGCGAAAATCGATTTTTATCAACGTAATATTTACAAACTTAAAACCTTCTAAATCACTTATAGGTTGTTCCTCATTAAGACACTTATTACATAACGTTTCGTATACCACATTTTTATGTAAAATGTCATAATACCGCTTATTTACTCGCATACCAGGGTCATTTTTTAGATTTTGTAATTTATTTTATACATTATGAATTATACAGTGTGGAACAGCCAACTGGAATAAATTCAGTATCTTAATTATTGTGCATATTTATAAAAAATCCCGAGACGTGTCGATTTTGGATTCGAAAATGACATCTTGCAACGTTAAAATTTCATCGCTAAATTTAACCCCCTTCGAGTGGTAGTTGTAACCCCTAAATTTTTAAATGGGAAGTAGGGGATTGTAATACCTCATTTGAAAGGTCTTTTCATTCTCTATTCAAAAATACTATGGTTTTAATATTTATTGCAAAAATTAATAGTAAAAAAATAAATTCATCTGCTTGACGAAATTCGCTGCAGCAAACTAAAAAAAAAACCTAATTTCGAGGTAGATGTTCAAAATGAGTTCCTTGAACATCTTGGCAGCATCCTAATCTTAAATAAAAATGTCTTCTGACGTTTTCCAACATCTGAGGCGTGACCGACCTTACCGCAACCGTTATTTTTCTTCTCAAGTCAGCTATATCGCTTGGCTTAGTTTTGTATACCATACTTTTTACATATCCCTATTTAAAGAAATCTAAGGGTGTAAGATCAGGAGAACGTGCTAACCATTCTAGCGATCCTCGCCTCCCTATCCACCGATTTGGAATTGTTATGTCGGAGTAATGCCGGACATTGATTCGGTAATGTGGTGGTGCTCCATCCTGCTGGAACCATATCATATCGGCTGGAACTTGTAGATTTGCTGGAGCGGAATATAAGTTTGCTAAAGTTGGTACGACATTATTTTGGAGCAGAGCTGAATAATTATCTCCATTGAAATTGCCATCAAGGAAAAGAGACCAATGACATGGTCTCCAATTATTCCCGCCCAAACATTAACCTTTTCAGGATTTTGCATATGTAATTCTCTCATCCAGTGAGGATTTTCATTAGCCCAGTAGTATGGCCGTGAACAGTAAAAGTGCTCTTAGAAAGATGTTTTTATCTAATTTGGCCATCAGAAAAATACGTTCTTCTATCAAAATCGTCTTCACTAAGCTCCTGAGTTGGGGTCAGTTTATAGGGATGCATTTTATTTTCTTTTAATAGGCGAATAATCGAGAAATGGGAAACATTCAATGCTGAAGCTGCTTGTCGACTTGAACTATGTGAGTTTTCTTCAAACTCAAGCAGTATATCTAATTTGGTATCGTTAATCATTGCATTGGAAGTTTTTTTATCTGCCCCACATGTCTATTTTCGCGAAACTGCTTTTCAATTTTGCTAATATACCTTAGGATACAGGCGGCAAATCAGGAAAATTTTCTTGAAATAGGCGAGCAACTTCGGCCTGTGATCGCATTCTATCTTCGTAATCAACCATCTGTATATTTGTTATTTTATGCATATCTGTTAAATAAACCATGTTTAGGAATGCAGTTAGTAAAACTCAAACAATACGCAAAACACTGACAACTATTTACTGCTGTCAATCACATAGCAAGTAGCTACGGCGTTTTCAATAAAACTGGCAATGGCAGCTATGAAGAATTTTAATATGTTATTGTGTCTTTTTTTAGTTGATAATGTTGAAAAAGCACACAAATTGTTTTTGCTAGCCTGCAAGAACAAAACGCTGTAAGTTTTTGTGTATTTCGGTTGTTGTAGTGAATTTCGTCAAGCAGGCCATTAAATTTTGCAATAAATATTAAAACCGTAGCATTTTTGAATAGAGAATGATAAGACCTTTCAAATGATGTATCACAAGCCTCTACTTCCCATTTAAAGATTTAGGAGTTGTAATTGCCATTCGAAGGGGGGTTAAATTTAGGGATGAAATTTTTACGTTGCAGGATGTCATTTTCGAATCCAAAATGGACACGTCTGGGGATTTTTTATAAATATGCACAATAATTGAGATACTGAATTTATTCCATTTGGCCATTCCACACTGTATGTAAGGTAAGGACTTCTAATAACAATGAAGAATTTTCTAATAGTTGATAACTGTCCAATAACACTGTATAATTTTTATGAATTACATGTATTGCTGCTTCTACTTCAAGATTTTTTAAACAGGTTTGGGCATGGAGATGGCTTTTGATTCACTAGGATATAATTGTAGAATGAAATCCTTTACTCGTTGAAAATACTCATGGTAGTATACAACTGCTGTTAGCCATGTCCCCCAACTTGTTAAAATAGGATACAGTGAAAGTTGTATGTCAAGACAAGCAAACTTGAAACTTGTAACCCATTTAGAGGCTTTTACGATTATTTGGTTTGGTATTTTCAATTAAATCATCAACTTCGGAACAATTTCGTTGAATTTCTTCGGCTACCAAATGAAGCGTATGAAAAAGGCAAGTTACGTGTATTAAATTTGGATATGTATTTTTCAGCAATTGTCCTGCTTTAACCATATATCGTGCTGCATCAGTGACTAATATCCATAACTGTGAACTATATACATCAATTATGTTAAGCAGTTGTGTAACAAGTTCTTATACAGTTTCTGCATTGACATTTTGTAATCTTTTACAAGAAAGTAAATCAGGGTCTGAAACGGGTGCTAAAACATTTGTCCCATGATTTCCTTTTGGTTCTGTTGTCTCATTCATTGCTATCCAAATTTCAATTTTTTTATTCTTTAATGCTCTTTTAAGTATGTTTTTTATTCATTTATATGGTTCATTTTACGATCAGCCGTTCTTCTTGACGATAAACCTAGTTCGGCCACATATTTTTTTCCAATATGCTCTAAAATGTTCTTTCTTCGATATATACAGTGAATGGATTACATACATACACAACACATAAACATAAAGTCGCATGAAAATGTTGCATACAAAAACTTGTCTATATGTTTAAAAATGTAAGACGCAAATCTTAAACCGGCACGCCGTGGCATTGATATTTTTATCAGTTTATACGGTCGCGACGATATACTTGCTCACTGTAGACTGGAATACGACTCGCAGATATTTCAGTTATATCTGCTGCATACCTGTATACATAGAATGTTGCCTACATACATACGTCCTATGACTAACGTTAGTTTTGCGCTTTCATAATCAGTAAAATCGTTTAACTGTCGCAAAAATTCATTTCTTGGAGAGGATTGGAATTTTGACATGCCGCTAAAAATTAAAAATTAGAGGGAAGGAACAGGAAAGCATGTTTCCTCTGTCAGTCTATAAAATGCCTAAGCTACCAAGCATTCCGTAGATTGCCTAAAATATGCTAGTCTTTCTACCCGATCATTACTTTAAAATCCTGCTAGGATTTTTTGTCAGGACAGAAAGACCCTACTTTTTGAAATAGTTGACATGTAATGAGTCACGCAGATGTTCATTTCTATAAGTTTCTTCAATTACCGCTTGACATGTGCTGCCACGCACTTTCTGTCACCATGAAATATATGACGTCACCAAGGCCATAATTTTGGTATAAATAGAATCACCGTTGCCAAGAGAGTTGAATTCAGTTTTCTACTGATAACTACCTTCAGTGCTGGGTGGTTGAGGAGTCTTAA
The DNA here is from genome assembly GCA_029963845.1 of Rhamnusium bicolor. NCBI lineage: Eukaryota > Metazoa > Arthropoda > Insecta > Coleoptera > Cerambycidae > Rhamnusium > Rhamnusium bicolor. The sequence goes on from JANEYF010004145.1 coordinate 159,065, forward strand.
GTGCATTAAGCTTGACTCCATTTGGTTTGAATTCAGAATCTGACGTCGACGCCGCCTTGCCCAATGTCTGGTAGCATCTTGAGGTTTTTAGGCGCGTTGAGCTAGACCTCCTGGTGTTGGTAGCCATTTTACCGTCCTGGACAGCCGTGATCAGTCTAGTGATTATTTATTGCTATAGGCCTTCAGCGCGTTGAGCTGGACCCGTCGTTAATAAATAATTGCTAAACCAGCCGCCGTCAGTAGTCCCGTGATTATTTATTGCCGTGGGCCTTCAGAGTGTTGAGCTGGACCCGCCGCTGTTAAATAATTACCGAACATACCGTCGCATCGAGTCCTGGATGTTTCCTTTAGCACGTGGAGCTGAAGCCTACCGTCGGCGTCGTATCGTTTAATCACCGAAATTACACTCCTCCGCGTAAATTAATTTCACCGACGATGTATAAATGTAAAAAAGGATTTATTAACTGTACTTGACATGGTTTAATTGTTAGAGAATCTGATTTTATGTTTATTTGACTTCATGTTTTAGACAAATGTTGCTTTAATGAAATAAACTCTCTTATGTATACTTTGGGCTTTCATATTTACAGCTAACAGGATTCCTGGATTAATTCTCCAAACCAGCTATCCGAAAGCAAACACCGTTACATATTCCGCTGCCCAAACATACTTTCTTACATATTTTGGGCGTCCGAACAAACACCGTTACAGACGTTTCGCCAATATTTAACAACACCCTCAGGACTATTTGAGTCATTTTTGCTGACAAAAAAGATTATTAAAGATTATTTTCACCACAGTGAATTTTGAATGGCTGATTTTATCTGTTGTTTTAATTTTTTGAAACTTCATCAATAATGATTTAATACGTTCTGACCGATAAATTTGTATACTATATAAAAAAAGACCTTTTGGCAACAAATATGTAAATTATTAATGGAATTTGGAGGCTCTGCGACAGCATTAATTCCATAATGTTTATTAATAAACACAACATTTGCTAAATATAAAAATAATATTGCAAGTTGCTTGAAATCTAATTTGAGACTGTCACACCAAAACCAACAATAGAATAGGATTATCCAGAATCTCTATAATTATCCTACTTATTTCCCTTGAGCTAAATGGTTGAGCTTCCTCATTTCTCCATAACAAGGCATATCCTGCGTACACAGCACTAAAACGTGGAAGAAAATAAGGAAACAGTTTTGTGGTGGGACTATAAAATCCCACATGACCTAACGCTCTGTCTTATTGCTCCTTCTATACACACAGTCTACATAAACTTTATGTTTGTGTATGCCTACAGTACGCCTGTGGCAAATAACTTCAGTTTCCATGGCCGAGATCCAGCATTTACTCGTTAAGTCCTAAGGGAGAAGAGTTCAAAACTGACAGCACATTGCCATTTATCATAATATAATTTCTATTTCCCCGACGTATTCAGTAAAATGCATATTTGATATTTGTTACGAATGTAATCTACTTTGCAACAATTTCCATCTTCTTATGTCTGTCTAATATACAGGGTTGCTATTTGTAAGCAGATATTTTGACATTAAAACTTTTTTTTGGTATTTATCATTCGAGGGCGGGTCGCCATCTTGATTTTTCAAATGGAGGCGGGGGTTGTGTCTATCATTTAAAAGATAATTTTTTCACTAAAAAAAGGTATGACTTGAGGAAGGGCTTACATAACAAAATGTCCAACATTCAAATCATTACGCATTCAAATTTTATTATTGCTATGCCAGTTGTGTTAGTACAGAAGCAATTAAACTTTCATTAAATCATTTTCATTTATCAATGTCATAAACAATGAATATGTCACTTGAAACATATACAAATAGACTAATCAGTGGTGGAAAGTTCTTCAAACTTGTTACTGATTTCTATTTTAAAATGGTTCATTTAACTGAAAAAGAAGGAATTGAAGTATTAATGACAATTGACTATAATGATAGAAAAAGATCGCATGCTAATCTCTTCCAGTTATTCAATGAAACTCATCCAATCGAGAACCAATTTCTAAATCAGTAGTTACGAAAACATTGAAGAGATACAATGAAATTGGTATCGTAAAAAACGTTCTTAAATCTTGACGTCCAAAATCAGCAACGAATAATGACAACAACTTAGATGTACTGTTAAATGTTACTTATCAATCCAAAACGTCTGTCAGGCAACTTGCATTGGATCATAACATATATAGGCGATCAATTGAGACTTAAAAAGAAACAAGTTTCGTCCATATATAACGTACATCTTTTCCATGATAAATGAAGATGATTTCGATAGATAGAGTAATGGAAATGAACACAGTAGACAATAATTTTCTAAACAGCATTATTCTCTCAGACGAGGCTAATTTCTGTTTAAATAGACATGTTAATAGGCGTAACTGCAGATACTGGTCTGATAGCTATCCACATTGGATGGAGGAGGTAAATACCCAGCATGCACATGAGAATCATGTTTGGCTCGACATAAAACATCAGCATATAACCGGCCTACTTTTTATTGATAATAATCCAATTCCCGCGAAGTTATTTTTGATTACTACAAAATGAATACCTAAATATGGTTTCAGCAAGATGGTGCATTACCCTATTATGTTGGCTTCTTGGTTCATACTTTCCATGGTAATTGGAAGAATGGGTGCTACAAGATCACCTGATTTAACATCTCATGACTTTTTCTTGTGGGGTCATCTGAAGAGTTGTGTTTATATCAATAGGCCCAATAATCTCGAGAAACTAAAACAGAGGATACAAAATGAAATGGAGAATATACTAGGAAAATGGCTTACAAATGCAATTCAGGGATTCGTACGCCGTTTGTACTATTGCCAAGAAGTCGGAGGAACACAATTTGATCATCTTATCTAATACGGGTAACATTTCTTATGAAATTGTCATTACTACTTATTTAAGTAGATTATTTTGTAATAATTAAAACAAGTAATCATGACTTTCACTGAAATTCACTTGTCCATTATTTCGACGCATTTGAAAATAATCAAAATGGCGACCCGCCCTGGAACGATAAGTTCCAAAAAAGTTTTGTGTCAAAATATCCGCTTGAATATCACTTAGCTTCACACAAAATTTCAAGGTCATATCTCGAATCGTTTCAGCATAAACAACCTGGCTCAATACATAATAGTAACTCCTGTATAATAGATATTAACTCACGCTCTTTCTTTAGATTTTGTTATGGTATATGTTTTTAAAAATTTATTTATTTATTTATTTATAACCCAGTAAACACACATACGTTTTAAAACATATTCTCAACGTGTGATTGGTTGATAAATTCATATTACATTAGAAAACCAACCCTTCATTTATTGTTGGAAAAATAACGATCTATTATAACGTAAAAAATACATGAATTCTTCACGAAAAGTGTTGGCAGTCTTTTTGACCCCCCCCCCCCCAACCAATGTTAAATTAACGTTTAAATAAAACCGTTCTTTAAAAGTTCATGAAACGTCCACATCAACTGAATATCCATTGGGATCGAACAGAAACGTTTTTAAAGTAAAATATCTGACGTATTCGTTTCGCATATACTAATATTTAACGTTTATAATTCTGTTATCTGAAACCGTATAAAACCTCGACATTTTTAAGATGTTTCTACGTAAAAAGACACGTTATTCAAATGGTGTTTGGACATTATAAACGTCTTTCTGGCATATGTATGTTTACTAGGAATGAAATACCCAACAGGGGTTAAGTACACAATTACAGGATAAAATTACACAGTGATGCATAAAAAACAGGAAACTGTAATAATGAGGACATACAATAATAAATACAAAGAGTTTATAAACATGGCGTAAATAAACATAAAATTACAAAATTGCCTAGAAAAAAACAAGTAAAAATATATAAATATTTTTAATATTAGTTACATTGCAAAACAATATCTGTGACTCAATATTAGCATAGTTATTAATAAAGCTGGCCGAGGTCACCTGGCTGACAGAGCCGTCATATGACTGATATGTTTACATCATAATACTTGAATAAGTACAATAAATGGAAATAAATTTTAACAGTAATGTTACATTTTATAAAAATTTGTATAAAACTCACCCTTTTAAGCAGATTTATGAAGTAGTTTGGTTGTCGTCATCACAAAAGTGGGAAGATCTATAGTATAATAGCATCAGGTATGTTTACAGCTGTCTCCGTCAGCGATGTTCGCTTTGGTGAAAAAATATGTTTGTATTTTGAAAATGACCGTTCGACATCTACGGATGTAATACAGGCATAAGTAAAACAATCTGTGAACTTTAACGAAGTTGTAGATGCACCATCACAATTTGACTTAATTTGCTAAAATCAGAATCTTTCTGTAATACACTCTCGAATTTTTCTACTAACGCGATTATTTTTGCGTCATTTATAGCCTGTAGGTGTGTATTTACGTCGTCCACTATTTGCAATGATTCCACTAACGACAACGAACTATTTTGGCAATTTTTCTATTGCGTCGTGTAGTCCTCATAATTGTTATTAATAGTTTTTTTAAAACTGTTTCAAGGGAAACGTCTTGAAAGCTTGTCTGGCTTTCCCTAATAGCTGCAGCCTAGTAAGGGTTGAACTGTAGTATCACAGCTTTTATTTGTTGAAAATATTCAGCATAATAAAAAGCCGCTTTCAACCACGTTCCCCAACGTGTAAGAATCGGCTCTGTAGTTCAGGGATACTGGAAAAACTGTCTGTGAAATGCTCGAAGCCGTTTAGGAGATTTGAGAAATACTTTTTTTGTATTTGCTATTAATGCATCTACCCCTGAAAAACATTTTTTGAATCGTTTCTGCCACAAGATGTACCCATGCCACGTCAATGTAAAAACCTACAATTGTCTCCTTTGAAGATCGAACAGAAACGTTGTCAACAGTAAAATATCTTGACGTATTCTTTCGCATGTCTAATATTTACACGTTATATTTGCCAGTTATCGAAGTTAGTCTTTCTGCTAAAACCACGATATTTTAAGATGTTTCTACGTAAAAAAAACACGTTATTCAAATGGTGTTTGGACGTTCATAAACGTTTTCTGGCATATATATCTACGTAGATGTACTAGGAATAAATCCAAAACCCCGGAAAGTTACAGTACACAATTACAGGATAAAATTACACAGTGAAGCATAAAAAACAGAAAACTGTAATAATTAGGGGCATGCCGTTTTTTTTTTTTTTTATTTTCCCGGGGTTTGATAAGCGGGGTTTTTGGACAATAATAAATACAAAGAGTTTATAAAAATGGCATAAATAAACATTCACCGATAAATTTACAAAAACCGCGTACGGTCGTTTTTTACCCTTTGGCGAGTTTGACATTAGAAAATTTATAGATAAACTATTAATCTTTCAAATAATACTGCAGCGTAAATCACTTTTAAATCGGCACGATATAGGCAAGACCGTGGCTCAATTCAGCCACCTCGGCCAGCTTTAGTTATTAAGCATTTGATACATGGAAGAACATAATATACAGGCTGTTTCAAAAATACGTTTCCTCCCTAGGGAGGAAAACCTTTTTTCCCGCTAGATCCACGTAATTGATATGTTATTGGTGTTATTTCACTATTCATTAAAGATCTTGAAGATGAAGGTACTGAGGACTTTTTGGCGCACAAACCTTTGCATTATAAGAAAGACGTTATCTGTAATTTTATTGATATTCTTCTGGTTACATGATATTTCTTTTCGTACCTTATCCTTGACTTATAAATAATTTCAATATCGTATGATTTGCCTTCTCTAGAACATCTGATGGAGTTCCTGAAAAACCATCTAAATCACTTTCATCACTATTCAATTTAATTTTAGAAAACTTACACACAGATTGCGACTCCAGTAATAGTTATTAATGATACAAGTATTGATTATGGCATCTTTAACGAAATGAGTTTTATTGCCAGAACGAGGCGAAAAGCCGATTTCTGCGACAATCAAACAAGTTTCGTAAAGCCACAATCAAACGTGTATTATTCAATATTTTATCTTCGTCTGTGAAAATAATAAGTTTCCATTTTATTTTTATGTGCAAGATAAATTAAGATTACATAGTGAAATAATTTGATATAAAATTCAAAACAATTCAAATTATTTTCAGCTTAACAATGTACAGGGTTATTCATTTTATTTTGACCCCTCGTAACTCCGTTGTTTTTAGAGTTATAAAAAGAAAGTTAAATACGAACTGTGTAGGGTTACATCTACATTTTTTTAGAATACAAGCTAAAAAACAATTGCCTGCAAGGTGACGTGATATAAAAATGAAGGTGATTTTTTTAAATAGTACTCCCCTATATTTTTACATTTTCTTTTAGATCTTTTTTCTTTGATTTCAAGTGTATAAAGTTTAATAGGTCTAGCTGTAATATTTTTGACATATCGAACATTAAGTATGCTCCAAATATGCATGTAGGTATTTTATGGTTACTGGCAGAAGCCCAGTTAGTACTCACTACTCAGTAGGCTGTGACTGATGATACTGTGACAACATTCTTATTGTTTGACATTTTGAAATTATTATATGCATATTTGTATATTTAGAGCATACTGAATGTCCGATAAGTCAAAAAATATTACAACTAGATCTATCAAACCCATATATATTTGAAAAATCTAAAGGAAAATGTAAAAATATATCGGGTATTCCATTTAGCAAAATCACCTATATTTTATATGACGCGACGTGACCAATGCAGCCAATCGTATTTTGGTTGTATTTTAAACAAATATAGACGTAGCCCTAAAATTATTGTAATTAACTTTTTTTATAACTCTCAAAACAACGAAGTTAAGTGGGTCAAAATATAGTGAATAACCTTGTGATAATTTATATGAAGAATAAATGCTGTTGTTGTTATTATTGTTCAAATAAATAAAATTTGCTCAATTTATGTCACATCTTGTTTTAGAAAAAAGGAGTGCAGTAATGGATTCATAACAGCACTAGTGCGATAATAAAGATCTTAACAAAACTCAATATTAGTTTGAAAGCCTATAGTAACACAGATGATGATAAATTTATCAACGCAAAGCAGCCTAAGGTGTTTTGATTAAATTTTTATCTTACCGTTTTAGTTAACGTTTAAAAATATAATTAAATATATAGTTTCTTCAAGAGGTAAGAACTAGTTCACCTTACCACAAAAACACAAACATTTTCTTTGTTGGATTAATATTTCCCCACATAGGACTGTTAAATAAGACCTTTAAGAGTTTCCCAATGAACAGATTTTGGTAAATTCAGTTTTATTAGAATAATAAGCATCACATTAGTACAAGATAAGGAATTAGTTATTTTCCAAACTAGTGTGGAAAGTGGTATTTTCCCGCACTCGACTGCCGTTGACAGAACGACGCGAAACGGAGTTCAGTCATGCAGTCGAGTGCGGAAAAGACGAATTTCCGCATGTGTTAGGACCAACATTTTTTCTACGAGCGTGATGAAAATAAAAATAAAAACCGTAAACATTTATCCTAATGAAAGAGAAACATATATCATCTCATTTGAATAAGTTTTATTAATTAAAAAAACTAGGCTTTACGTTAAAAAGATGCTACTGTTTGACTTGCTATTTGTTAATTGTTATGTAACTACTAGTGTGGAAAAGCGAAACTTTCGAAATTATAATGCATGTGGAAAAGTAAACTTTTCAGCATGCTCGTATTATAATACCTAGTAAACAACATAGCGTGATGTTCAGATGCACTTAAAAATAATTTAATTTATATTAAAATAAACAATATTTAATAAACCATTCTTTTTGTTTGGAATTGGATAACGTTAACTGGGAATTATGGTACAATAAAATAAATATTTAAATTTCCAATTCAAGAACAATCGATATATTGACACGCAGGGTAAGACACTACATCTTTTTACATTGTAATGAAAGTTATAGACATTTAGTCTAAAACACTGCAATACTGAAATGCCGAACCAAAATAATATAGTTTCATTCTTTCTACAAAAGAAAGGAATAAAAGGGTGTTCCTTCATTTTTTATCCGATTAGAGTCAAGCTTGTTCAGATTTTCATCAAATAAATGACTTAGAGTATTTATGTGATGTGTAACATGCCTTTATTGGAACGGAAAGTTGTAGAAACGATATGATATGGATTTTCATCAAGTTATCAACATGAGAAAATGCGTTTTCCAACTAGCACAAACACATGTACAGTGAATATAATGAAAGTATTATATGATTATGAAAAAAAAATTACGAAAAATCCAAGTCTGGCAAGTAAATCCTCAGTGAGACTACACAAGATAAAATACCAAAAAATGGGAAAAAGTAATAAAAGCAATGAAAACAGTTTGTCGCCCGGTGAAATCATCAATAAAAAATTTGAAGAGAAATCTGCAAAGTAGGTCACTATAATGTCATTTCAATAAATTTGCCATGTTTTTTTTCTTTTTTCTTTAAACTATGTTAACAAATTTATAAACATTTAAGAATAATTTATGAAGTGAGTAATTTTATTTAAGTATTTACATAACTATTGTATTAACGGAAATTGTTATTTTTGTCTTTTAAATTTAAATTTTTTTAATATTTAATATAAATTTGAAAAGAAAATTAAGTCTTATTATCTTATATTTATTTCTTTTTCTCTTTCACTTTTTTTATCAGCATAGATCTGTACATAAGGGAATACGAAAACAAGAACATTGAAACTATTTTAGTAAACAATTTACACAACTTTAACAAAATACCTCTTAAGTCACAAACTAATCTTAAAATTTTTCATATCAACGTTCGTAGTATTTACAAAAACATTGATGAGCCATTTGTATTTTTAAGTAAATTCTATGACGATTTTGATGTTATTGATTAATAGAAACATTTCAAATATATGATAAAAACATTTTTAACTTAAATGGGTATACATTGTTATACAGGGTGGGGCAATGGTGCGTCCGACTTCGATATGTTGAGTTTTATGATAGCTAGAAACTTGATTTGAAATATAAATAAACTAGACAAGAAAGTCTTTAACAGGGAATTATTTTCTAATATACAGGGTGAGCCAAGACGATTCTATAGGGTCAACTAAATTTTTTTTAAAATGGAGTGCCATGTATATCAGAACGTTTTTGAAACCTCTTTGTAGTCTCCTTCCACTCCTATATTATTATTGGCTCTCTCCCAACCACTTGGATGTAATGATTTTTTTTGTTGAAATTCAGCCATTTCCTCGTGTATATTAAAAAAATCACTACAGTCACAATTATAGATTTTAAGAAAAGATATGTTAGTAACAGTTATGAGACATCTGTGTGATGACACTCCGCCATTTTCACTTCCTAAAAGTATATAGGGTAGCCACAAATAATTCTTAAATTTACAACAATTTGAAGTGAAGTTTCTCAATTTTTTTCAATTGAATCACCCTGTACATTTTGGACGATGTGATGTAGAATTGAAAAATGAACATTTTTTTGTATGTACATCCCTTAGGCTATTTGTATTCATTTTCAATTTATTGAACAATAACTGCAAAATTCAGCAATAATTTTTTTTTGCAATTCAAGAAAAGATATTATAAAATGTGCTCCACATGTTGCCCATTTTGATTGACACACATTTCTATGCGTTTTTGGAATAGAGAGTTCTACTTTTCATAAAATTGCCCGAGTGATACTTCTAAAAGCATTTATTATCTGTTCCTTCAACTTTCGGATTGTTGTTGGTGTGATGTTTCTATGGGCATCATGTAACATGCATATTACAATACCTTTCCTTGAATTATTTAAAAAAACTCTCATTTTTAATTTTTATTTCTGAATTTTGCAGTTATTTGTTCAATAAATATTGAATTTGGCCTATTCTAGTATTTTTTAACAAAGCTACCACCATTGGTAAGCAACAAATAAAAAGAGTGCCATAAATTCATTGTCACTTTATAGTATTTTTTGTTACAAAATCAATATTTATACAGTCATTGGCATAATGGGCGACATTTATATAAAAATATCGTCGCCAACTATTTGTAGGGAAAACACTCAACAATCAATAATTTGAAGATGTGGGGTATACATACATATGGATATGTATTTTCCGGAGCCACAGCTTTCGTTCGTTGTTTAACATTTGGTATTCGGTAGAGCTTCGAAAGTAAAACTTCTGTTTCAAATCCATTGAAAAGGAAAGAGTGACCAAACGTAACTTTTACCCGTTTTATTAAAAACTTACAATTGTGTTTAGCGTGGCCTCGTTTCAACTAAACCACATCAATGCAATGCCTACAACTACTAGTTTCCATTACACCCAGCAAAAGAGAGCTAGAGCAGTTTCTCATCCAGTCCCGCCTTTTGTATGTCTCTGACGGCGTGATTAATCGTACTCAAAGTGTTGAAGTCGACCCAGCGAATACTATTTGCTATCGGACGTCCATCATTTTACATTCTTCTCTCCTCGGGGACGTTGTAAACAGCCGACAATTCGATTATATGTATCAATCTAAATGACGTATCAGATTTATCTGGGTGTGGTGTGAAATTTGACTTATCTCCATTTAACATTTATCATTCTGTGGGTGGAATATTTTTTTCGCTTTATAATCTTGAAAACATAATTAATTACTGCTACGTGAAATTCTACGTTGGAATGAAAAATAGCATATCTTGTTTGAAACAGTACAAAGAATAAAATATTTCGTGAACATGATAATATGAAGTAACAAATTTTGTAGAATATTTAAATGTTATAAATTTTACAAATAAATCATGAAATGGTTTATTATAAACAATATTTCAAAATATTAATAATAAAAATATAAATAGTAATATTTTGAATATTAAAAATAATACAAAACAATAAAGACGATAGAATTAAAAAGAAAATTAAATATGGTTTCTATAAGTTGATTTATTTGCCTAAAAGTTTATACAGGACAAACACGAATGAACTTTGATCAAAGGATTTCTGAACATGTAAGATGTTTTAAGAAGGGGAAAGAAGATTCCACTTACGCTTATCACGTTACAGAAGAAAACCACAGCTTGCATGACAATTTCCATATTTAAATTAACTATGAGAATTTTCATAAATTAAGAAGGCAAGAAAATTCAGGCATTATCTTAAATGCTCAACTTGAAACACTGAAACTTTACTATTTGCCACAATTTTTCATTTTATTTCTAGATTTTATGGCAAAGATGAACATGTTTGTAGCTCTATAGTGAAGTAAAACTTGATGTTTGGAATGAAGTCGATTGATTGCCAAATAAAAATTTACTAACAAACTTATAATAAAAATTAAAATACCGAAATATTCCAATAGAGAGGTGAGATGAAGCATTCTTTCAATCTATTACATTACGATTGACACTGGTAGATGGAGTTGCCATTAACTCGTTAGTACTCTACTATCACATAGAGATCCTCCTTATTGACGTTGCATGTACCTACTTCGCACTGACGAAGGCAATAACCAGAAACAGTTCTGCGAATTGACATACGCCACGGTCGCATGAAGGAATTCCATTTATTTGGTAAAAATCTTTTACTGGTGGTCAATCCTCAATTTAAGCTTAATCACTTTTCTTTTGTATAACACAAATTTATAAATTATTAAGAAGTACATGTGCCAATCTTCAATTAAATAAAGTTAGAGGATTACGACTTTGGGTATCCTGTACTTAGGTACTACTTTTAGTATTTATTACTACACTGACCAGCAAAATTAACGCACCACCTAAAGTTTGAATTTTTTTTCTGAATCTTAATTCCGATTTTGATGTTTTTTTGAATTGTAGGTTGACGCTTTAGGAACATTACCATGCTACTGATTTTTATTTAAAATTTAGTGTTATATAAAATACCGGATGTAAGAATAATTCGATGTTTTTTCAAAAACTCAGATACACCCTATGGAGTGCACCAGTAACAACAGCAAACTATAATTAAAAGCTTACTCTGGCCTCATCTTTTCTTAACATTTATATATTTGTTTCACTTTATTATCCCTGTTATCAAAGTAGATATGAATTTTATAGCACAACATGTTTTTATTGACAGGTTGTAAGTATAATTTTTTACGAACACTTTTAAAACTAAAATTTTATTAAGCATAATCAGTAACGTGTATTTCCGCCTCTACTTCTAATCACAGCTTCACAACGACGATACATACTTGAAACTAAACTTCAAATTTGGTCTTGATCGATCTGTTAACGTTGTCGGGGAAAGTGGTGGTGGTTGATGTCTCTTAGTCGCCTACCAAGAATATCCCACAAATGTTCAATTAGATTGAGATCTGTACTGCGCGATGGCCAATTTAAAGTCTCAACATTCACCTCTTGTAAGTATTCATCTACTATACGCGCTGTGTGTGGTTTTGAGTTATCGTGCATTAATAGAAATGCCAATATAAGGAGCGAACGTGATTACATGCTCCGATAAAATGTCCGTAATATACCGTCTGCTATTAAAGGAACCTCCACGTAAGGAAACAAGATATGTTTTGGCTATGAAGGAAATTGCTCCCAAAACCATCACGGAACCTCCCTTAAATAATGTTGTTTCACGAATGTTGCATTGAGCGTAACGCTCATTTGGTCGTCGATTTACCCTTTGACGCCGGTCTGAGCTATATAAACAAAACCTGGACTCGTCCGTGAACAAAACACGCTCCCAGTCCTAAAGGTTATAACGACTTCTTCTCGCTATTTTAGATAATTAAGACAAGATATTAACAAAACGGAGTTTAGTTGGAAGTTACGTTTATTCAAAAAACTACAACAAAATGAGACTTCTTTTCCCAGAGCGGGGAAACTAGTGAAGTCTAGAAAATGTAAAAAAATATTCTTAATATTTAACAAAATCAAAAGAAGTCTGCATTTGTCACTTAAACTAAAAAATGTCTCACTTACTTTAATGAGTGTAGCCCTATGCCATTCGCACAGTAGCGTCACTACATAGGAGAACACAGTAATTTTTAATAAAATTATTTTATGCGAGTCTAGAGGATAAAGTATAATTCAAACCATTTAGTTAATCAATAACAAATATGGTACAAATTACTAATTCAAAAAATGACCGTTACAAGGTTTCAGTCCAGATGTTCTCTGGCAAACTCCAACCTTGTATAAATACGTTGCTATTTTTTCGTATACTCTTGGTATGTATCGAAGTAATCAAAAAAATAGCAAACGTATTTAAACAACACAATATAAAAATAGTCCATAAACCATACAATACCACGAAAAAATTTTTCACAAAACTTAAACTTAGACTACCAACCGAAGACAGAAACTAACACTATATACAAGATAGACTGCAACGTCTGTAATGGTACCTATATAGGCCAATCTAAACAATATCTACATAAAAGAGTATACACGCACAAATATAGCATAAAAACTCAAAACCAAAACACGACAGCACTAGCCAAACACGCCATAGAACAAAACCACCGATTTCATTTTAACAACATACAAATATTAGAGAAAGAACCTAACTATAAGCGAAGAAACATACATGAAATGTTGCAAATAAAAAAGACATACCAACGCCATAAATACTCACTGATATAGAAAATTTAAGCGAAACCAATTTTAACTTAATTAAATGATTGGGGTACATTACAATATGAAATCAATTTTTACATCTTACCGATACAAAATAATAATTCTTAAAATAAAATATCTTATTATATACTCACTATTTTAAGCAAAACACCTACAGTAAATCATATGTATACATTTCCAACTTTATCTCTGTAACATAAACAAAACTTTAGAGCCTACAAATCATGCTAAAATATCTCAGTTGCGTTAAAACAGACAATCTAATAAATAACATAACAAAATTTAAAACAAATACCTAATAATTAACAGTGTCAGTAAATTGTAATGTAATATAACCATAACTATGTTTTTAAAATATATTAATTGTGGTTCTCTGATGATGGTGTAATAAACCGAAACGTTAGAAAAAATAATAAAATTAGTTATACCTGACCGAAATCCCCACAAAAAAAAAACTATCAGATAATATTTGATATTAACGGTCAAAGAAAGGAAATATATATATATATATATATATATATATATATATATATATATATATATATATATATATATATATATATATATATATATATATATATATATATATATATGAATAGTGGTGAGAGGTATGAAACTTCTCATATGGTCTGAATGCTACTATCCGACCGACATCCTAGATGTCTCTGTGGCGGATAGCGACTTACATCACAGCAAGTACCGAGAGCGGCGACCCTAGCCCAGGTGGACTAAACTAATGTTATTAAATATGATTTAAGGGAAACAACTACTCAGCGGGCAAATACCCCGACCTGCATTGAATTACACCTTCAAATCATGATAGATCGATAACCAAATATCATTTGTCAATTCCTAACCAGACATAGATCGATTTCGAACTTATTTGTTCTCTTCAGTATGCCATAGGTTATGGAACAGACAAATGATAGTGGCCAACTACTAGTTATATACCAACTAAGGTGAAGTGAATAGTGGTGAGAGGTATGAAACTTCTCATATGGTCTGAATGCTAACTATCCGACCGACATCCTAGATGTCTCTGTGGCGGATAGCGACTTTATCCGCAGCAAGTACCGGGAGCGGCGACCCCTAGCGGGTGGACTAAACTAATGTGATTAAATATGATTTGAAACAACTACCAGCAGGCAAATACCCCGGCCTGCATTGAATTACACCTTCAAATCATGATAGATCGATAGCCAATATCATTTGTCAGATTCTAACCAGACATGAGTCGTTTCGAACTTATTTGTTCTCTTCAGTATGCCATAGGTTAATCATATATATATATATATATATATATATATATATATATATATATATATATATATATATATATATATATATATATATATATATATATATATATATATATATATATATATATATATATATATATATATATATATATATATATATATATATATATATATATATATATATATATATATATATATATATATATATATATATATATATATATATATATATATATATATATATATATATATATATATATATATATATATATATATATATATATATATATATATATATATATATATATATATATATATATATATATATATATATATATATATATATATATATATATATATATATATATATATATATATATATATATATATATATATATATATATATATATATATATATATATATATATATATATATATATATATATATATATATATATATATATATATATATATATATATATATATATATATATATATATATATATATATATATATATATATATATATATATATATATATATATATATATATATATATATATATATATATATATATATATATATATATATATATATATATATATATATATATATATATATATATATATATATATATATATATATATATATATATATATATATATATATATATAATAAATTCAATTTCTGGAGTATACTCCCGCGTAGGTGATAGGCCCCGAGAGGGACCGTGGTTGTCTGAACGACGTTTTCGGCAGAATCTCATCTGCCATCTTCAGGTTCTAACAGATGACTGCTTACTGCGGCTTCTGGTAACTCGAACTGAAATGACGTTTTCTGGATCTGGCAGTTCTTAATATACTCTACCTATGTTACGCTCTGTTGCTCTCGACACACTCCGGGCGTCATGGTCTGCTGCACCCCATCTCCTGATTTCGAGCGCGGCTTCGTGTAATCGGTCCTGTTCGGGCGCGCATGCGTGTGTCTGTGCTTATGTCACGGTCTGTTGCACCCATCTCCTGATTTCGAGCGCGACTCCGTGTACTTGGTCCCATTAGATTAGCTCTGGTTGGTTCCTCTTCGTGTGTTCGTTGCGTTATATTTCTTGCTTCCTCATGGACAGCAGCATGCAATACCAGAGCAGGCTTCCATAGTGGTAGGTAGTCTTGGGTGTCATCTCGTGTATTTAGATCCCGTGGTCTTTTCTCTATTTCTATGGCCGAGTTACCAGAAGCCGCAGTAAGCAGTCATCTGTTAGAACCTGAAGATGGCAGATGGGATTCTTGCCGAAAACGTCGTTCTGAAAACCTTGGTCCCTCTCGGGGCCTATCACTTACCGGGGTATGTATACCCGGAAAACGAATTTAACATTCACCACCCGCGAAAACCTGAAAGAACAGACATATATATATATATATATATATATATATATATATATATATATATATATATATATATATATATATATATATATATATATATATATATATATGTATATATGTATTATATGTATACATATATATATATATATATATATATATATATATATATATATATATATA